>JAJMLH010000006.1:0-574650 GCA_030569615.1 Ogataea rishiriensis | reverse complement strand
ACAGGTGGCTGCTTTGCTCCTCATTGCACGGCAGGGAAGCATCAATTTTCCGTAGCAAACCTTTATCCCGTACAACGTTGGAGGTTACAAACCAACCAATAGTATCCTTTTGTTAGTGAATGGTATCAGATCTATTCAAGTTGGACGTCTGGAGTTGTAAGATGCTTTTTATTGAGAGTGACATAGACAGATAGATACATCTTTAGGCATTGGTACATCATCACATCGATGCACAGGAGTCAAAACGGCGGCTAAAAAAGCCATCATTTTATCGACAAGATAAAACCATGAAACATGGTTCGAATCGTGAGACGTCCCAGTGGTGAATCCACACCGGTAGCCAAGGAAGAATACATATAAAGCAAGGTCAAAAAGGAGAAACAAAAAGCAAAGACAGGAGTAACCAGTATTTTCAACAAATGTCCTTTCATAAAAACGGGCTGTCATTGGATGTAGACCGAGCGGTCGGAAAACGCTGGAAGAGGCGATCGATTATAGGAGGGATAGACTGGAACAGAGGAGAACTCTGTAACGTTTTGATGAGCAGTGGTTTGATTGAGCGTAGAGCCATCATGAAAGTCCTTCGAAGTAGCAGCGATATCGATGAGTTGCGAGTGCGAATCTTGCCCGAACCGTTGATTGGCAATGTCGTCTTCAACGGTTGAAGCAGCATCGGAATCCACTTTTGACCATGTAGATGAGGAAGACGAGCTTGATCTTGACTTAATTCTGTTGCTCGTCAGCACGTTATGTATCTCTTTTTTGTGGCGGTACAAATCAGAGTTTCGATTGAACGACTTGCGGCAGAATGGACACCTTGTTGGCTCCTTGTGATTGTGCACTATATCAAAGTGCTGCTTTAGATTCCAATTCCTCGTAAAGACACGATCACACTCCGTACAGCTGTAACAGCCTGGTTTTCTCTTCCTCTTTGGAACCTTTCTTGTGGGGTTTTCGTAAACACTTTGTTCCGCACTGTGGAATTTGGGTTTGCTTCCATCGGCGCTAGATTGAGATATGGGGTCTCTCCCATAACCAAAGTTCAAAGTACTAGGGTATGCCTCTGCCATTCTTTGATGGACAGCCATCCTTCTGTTGGGATCAACCACAGATTTTGTCATACCATCCTTTTGGCCTTCAACCTTTAGGACAGGATGAGCATGGGAGTAGAAAACGTGGTAGGGGCTATGCACACTGTCCTCTCGTGGACGAGTCTCGGGACTATGCTCAGTATATTCAGACGAGTAATGGGGATGCTGATACGGATTGTTTGCATGGATAGTGGCGGAAGATGTGAATACCACATTCTTATCGTCTTCTTGACGCCAGATGACGCTGTAACTGTCCATCAGAGGTTTTTCGTCTGGCTGGCTATAGTTCAGTTGGTTTGACTGCTGGGTAGAAGCACCGTTAGGTGCTATTGAAGCTGGGTACATGAGGTCGTAAGCTAAGGCTGGATCTAGTGCAATATCTTCGGATTGAGAGTTGTTGGCCCCAGTTTCGGACGAAGGATTGTTACTATGAATTTCGGGTTGAGATCCGGATTTCACAACCGCTCCTCCAGGGTTTCCATACGGTGGAAGATGGCAGGTTGCCTGTTCTTTTGGCTGCAGCTGAGGTGCCAGTTCGAAAGGCATTGGCATCGTGTAGGAGGTGTAACTTGATGATGGTGCTGGCTGTGGTAGTGGTGGTAGTGATGTTTCAACTGTTGCCAAAGACTGGTTGCCTGAAGAGCTGTGTGTTGGTTGATAGTGGGGGTATTGGAACGATTTTGAAAGGGGTTGCTGCTGCTGCTGCTGCTGCTGCTGTGGTATATGCTTTTGAATCTGCTGTTGATGATGAATTGTGTATCCTTGTGAATAGTTCTGCCAGTACTCTGGAGCCTGGTACTGTTTGGCATTACCGCGAAGCTTGTGCTCAGACTGAGGATACATGGTCAAAGCAGTGATACTTATACGGTGTGATATGTGCAAAGCTGTGGGATGATCTTATATTAGGGTTGCAAAGAGGAAGAAGGTGAAGTTACATGATGACATAAACAAACAGACTAATGTGCTACGAGATGACCAACTCGAGATGAAAAATTGGGGGTATCCTTCTATATTTAAGTGCACTTGCCAGTACTTCCAGTGTAGAGAGGCAGGCTTCACTGTGAGAGAGGTTCTTCGCGTGTGGATTTTCGCTGGAGAACGCTGCTTCCACGCAGTGCAGGAGAGATTATTATGGAGCTCCCCGATCAGCAGGGCAGAGAGGCTGCAGTCACCGTTGCCGCACGGCATGATTTTCAGAGCGAAGGAAAGGAGAGAAGATGAGCCTTTCCTTATCTTGCTGATCCGGTAAGAATCTCTTCTGTCGCCAGTCCCCACCGGGGTCGGACAAAAATGGGAGTGTTTGTACAGTTCAGTTGATGGTGTATGTTGTATGCTAGATACCGGTGCAACATGACTCCTGCCGAGCGGTTGGTTGCTGGTTGCTGGCTGCTGGCTGCTGGCTACGAATCAACAGCTATTTCTATAATGTAGTACGACGTTTCGCAATGGCTAAGGACTAATGGATCTGTAATCGTTATCTGGACTTTTTGGCAATGGCAAAGTACGAAAAGCTCACCCCTACTCGTCTCGATCGGGTTTAACTATGCTGGAAAAACCAATATCTTGCCGCAAGAAACAATGGGATCAACCATCGGTAGCAGAACTCCTCGAAAAGTATCTGTGCAAAACAAACAATAATGGCCAGGTTTGAAGCAAGATGTCGCATCGGCTATACATCGGGATGTGCTTGTTGAGTGTCAATACCACATTCAATCTTTAGGATCGTATAGTTGTACGATGTGTGAATGCAGCGTCCACAAATCTATGATCAGAGAGCATCGTTATCGGAATCGTTCGGGAAGCCCAGTGCCATCCAAGCTTGCAACCCTATCTGCTAGAAGAAGTGGCTTTAACCATACGATTCACTCTCTCTGCTGTATAACTGGAAAACCACGGCATCAGAAAGGTTCGATATTATAGTTCAACAAACACTTTTGAATGCTCCAATGTTCATCGAGTTAGGTGATCCAAAAATTAAACACCCTTCCTTCTTCGAATGGTGCACCGCCGCCGCAGCTATCAGGATTTTGCCGCTGGCAAAATAGAAGGTGCATGAACGCATGCAATGCAAGTGTTTTTTTGCCTCTCCAGATTTTGATCTTTAGTACACGCACCTTTCCCCGCTCGTATTCAAGCCCTTCCTTTCGGGCGCTGCACACTGCAGTTTTGAAATAGGGAGATTGAAACTGATGATAGGTACTGATATATCCATAGGAGAACGGATGGATTGTATACAGCATGTCGTCCTACGTACGGAATTGACAAGGAGAGTCCCAAGATCCAAATCTGGTTTGCTGCGGCGTGGTGGTAAACACCAGCGGCTGTTCATCTCTTCATCAAAAGCGTGCGTCTACAACTCCGTATGCAGGTGACCCCACGCATCTAGCCGCAATCTCAACGGATCATCATTCTAGGATTGCACAAGAACCCCTCTTGAGAAGAGCAACCATGTTTGGTCAATCCAATTCAACTGGTATGTTCCTAACTCTAGGTGGTATCAGTAACCCTTCAAAGGAAATCAACTGAAAGGAAGAGTTGAGCCAATGTTCAGATCGATCACTTTTACAAATGTGTTCGAGCCGCAATGCCTCACACTGCCCAGCGTGAAGAGGTAGATTTGGAAAAGCTCTGCCCACATTTCCCGGTGGAGCGTCATCGCCTCTGCTGCAACCGTTCCCTGGCCAGTAGTAGAGGTTGACGATCTACACTACTGGGTGCAGCCCGGCAAAGAGACGGATTATTATACTTGCCATACAAGCGAGACCACTTTCTTGTTGCCCTATTGTGGAGATCTTAATTGAAACGCCCACTTCCTGTACCGGCCTTAAAAGATTGGCAATCTTTTCCTATCGATAGTTCATACTCCCGCTGCCAGTCGACGCAAACCGCTGTATCAGGTTGTTACTTATTGGGGTTCCCAATTGCAGCAAAACTCTATATATATATATATTTGATAAAAGCAAAGAGAACAAAATCAGAAAAGAAAAAAAAAACATTGCGAAAGGACATAAAGCAAAAGACACACACATACAACTTCCAAAAGATGCAGAGTTAAAAGAGACTATAAATACACTTATTTTAGAAAAGTAAACAGGAAACAAAAGGCATACAGTTCGTCACATCGAACCGCCATCCTGGCCAGGCCTCTTGATCCTCTTGGAACCAGCATTGCTAGTGCTTCTACCGGATGAGGCATCAGCCTTGACGTCACCACCGGCTTTGTTCTTGTTCAATGGGTTGGACACTGTATCCACAGCCTCTGTCGATTGGTCATCGCCACCCCCGGCAAGCAGCTTCTTTGTATCTGTCTTCTTCCTCGAACTTTTCTTCTTCCCTTCGATGTTTCCGTTTGATGACGATTCGATAGGATCGGAGAAGTAGAATCCATTACCATCGGTTCCAATCTTTGCCTGATCGTTCTCCAGTTCCAACTGTTTGGAACTTCCTAGCTGTTCAACCTCGTTTAGATAGTTGAACAAGTCCTTTCTCAACGGCTTGTACAGATCCTTGTAACTGTCGATAAGAGCCTCATACTCCGCATTCAGTTCCAGATACTCGCCAGACTTATCACTCTTTAGCTCGGTCAACAGCTCCAACTCTCTCTTATGGGCCTTTGTTGTCTGATGCGTTAGATAGAACTCCTTCAACACTTCGTCATCCTCAAACAGTTTGATCAATAGCTCCAAACTATGCTCGTTGTAGAAATCCATAATCTTGGAGATTCTGAAACCTTTAGCACCAACCTTTTTGGCAGCGGCCTGAACGTCCGAAAATCCAACCCAGAATCTGATGTCGTCCAAATACACATGCTTGTTGAAGGAGTACCTGTTCATACCTTGTGAGTATTCTGCCTGCAAGACGGCCTTGTAGTCGTGAGGAATGAGGCATGGTGCGCCTTCCATCATCGACAACGAGATCGGTGCGATCTCATCGTAGGAATAGAAATGGTTGTTTCTACAGTTGAAAAGCTTCAGCTCAACGTTTCTGGCATACGCCGTCTCTGGTGAAATGGTTGGTTTCTTCTGCAGCTCTTTGGCCTTGTTGATACCTTTCTTTGCAGTGGCCTTGGCAGCATCGGCATCTCTCTTGACAAGGGCACTCTTTCCAAGTGACTTTTTGGCGGCTTTTTCTCTGTTGTTGACCGTCTTGATGGCGGCCTCGGCCTCTATTCTAGCAGCTGCTGCTTCCTGTGCTATTTTTTCGAAATTTTTGGCCGTCTTTCCATCCTTCTGAGCGAGTGCTTCAAGATCGGCTTCAACCTGGCTCAGCGAGACGGCCTTCCCAACGGCAGTGGCAGCGTTGGCAGCCAGTGGATCCACCTCTTTCCACATCTTTTCGAATCTCTTTGGCAAGTTGACCGTTTCGGTGATGGCCAATCCCGTGATGTCGATATAAAGGCCATTGTCAACATCGATAAATCTTGCATCAATGTTGTTTCTACCGTTTCCCTTCGTTCTATGGGTGATGTAGGCACCACAGTCAACATAGTACTTTCCGAATCCATTGTTCAAATCTTCCACAATCATCGAGTTGTTGAAACGTTTTGAGAATCTGTCCAAATCCATGATTGGCATCTGAACGTCGATATCGTTGTCCCATTCAAACACTAGACCATCCCAGTACCAACTGAGCAAAGAGCCATGAGCGATCAACGAAACGATCCCCTCCTTGTAGGTAAACTGTAACCACGTGTGTAGCATTCTGTGTAGGATGATCTTTCTCTTTTCGTTAACGTCATCGTACTTGTTGATCTTTGACTCTGTAAGGAATCCGTTGAAGAATCTGTAGTCATAATGACCACCGTTTTCGGAAACTTTATGACCCTTGTACGTTTCTGGCCAAACAATGTTCACCTCATTGAAGGACTTTTGGAGTTGCTTTGGCTGTAGGGAGGTTGAGTACTTTAGCGAATCGTAGTGTTTCTGTTCCTTGTCTGTGAGGGTCTTGGACCTTGAGTTGTAATCGTCGATGATGTCTGTATAGTTGTAAACAAAGGATTCAAATGGAACCTTATACTGAAAGTGTGATTCTTTGGAGAACATATCGTCAAAGTTGAGTTCTGGCTGTCTACCTGGAACGTTCGAGGTTAACTTTTCAAATTCTTCCAAAGGATCGGATATGATCTCTTCGGCCTCGTTGTGATCTGCTAGATACTCCTTGTAAAGGTTGCTATCGATCATTGTTTTATCCTCCTCTGGATAAACCTCGTATGTACCGTTTCTCGATAGAAAGACAATCGAGCTTGGGATTGGCATGTAGGAAAGCATATAGGATTTTGCAAATATTTTCTTCACCAAGAACGGTCTCTTATCTGATCTCTCCTTAAAGTTGAACCCGGGAAGAAGATTCTTTGGCGTAGGTCCTTTGTAGTTTGAGTTGTCTTCACAAGTTTTATCATAGTTCTTCGAAGTTTTTGCCTTTGCCTTTGCACTTGGATCATAGTCCAAGCCTTTCATTAGAATGTCCTTACAGGTAGGTTTTTGGGTATCGTCATAGAGCAAGTATGGATTTAACACCGAGAGATCGACCCAATCCTGCCAGGAGAAGGGAATCTTGATCAGTTTTGTTTCATCATCATCTTTGTTCAGAGGGTTGATCTCCATGTATTTCTTTGTGATATGGTTGAGATACACCGAGTAGGTGACTCTTGGGTCGTACAGATGCTTGACTACCCTTTGCTCGTGGTATGATTTTGGTTGAAAGTTTAGCTTGTAGTTGTTCAAATCCGTATAGAACTTCCAGTATCTGTTGTAATCGGCGGAGAGGTCTAGTTTCGTAAGCCTACTCTCTATCCTATTGATCAAGTCTGAAGGCGTTGACGCGAACGAGGCTTTTGTGAGGTATTCGGATAGATCTGCCAACATTTCGAACTGAGAATGGAACTGGTAAAAGTTGAAGAATATCACCTGAACAATCACCACGACCAGCATTAGAAAAAGGCATCTTCTTCTTCTGGGCACCAGACTCGAAGAGCTCGAACCTGATCGTTTTGACCTTGGAGAAGGTAGTTGCATGGCGTATGTGGATATAGGACTGGAGATCGGTTGTGGTGGATTTGAATCGTTCTTAATCCTTTGTACTTTGGCTTATCAGCATCGACCTTTAATGAGAGAGGGGAAGGAGTATGTATAAATCACCAAACAGAACCGTGCCGATGTGTATAAAGTGAGAAAGTGTTGGTGTTTTGATCTGTTATGACTAGAAAAAGAGAAAGAACAAACAAGTAGAAGGATCAAAAGAGTCTAAGCATTTAGCACTTGACCTATATCAATGTTTTGTCACTGGACCTAAAAAAGAATATGGAGGTATTGGGCATGTATGTGGGCTGTGTTTGGCAGCGGCCGCGTTGGCGCGGCAGACAGCCGATAACGGCCAGTTGCTATGATTTGCACATTACATCATCTCTTCTTACCCCTGTCTACAAGCCTATTTGCGTACTTGCTTGTTTGCTTACATTCTTAGTTGATTGCTGGCATTCCTGGTGTTTATCTGTCTGTCACGTATCAGTCAGCAATGCTGTGTGATGTTCTCCTGATAGACTGCTAACAAGCGCGGCCCTAGCCAAAGTCCACTTCTCTCCTGTCCGGTCCGGTGAGTCCCCGGTGGGTCCCCGGTCAGTGCCCGGTACCTGTCCCTTCATCTATTTCTGTGCGTGGGAGAGAGAGAGATATGCCAAGCCCCAAACACACATTTAGGGACTTCTCGGCAATCAAACAGACTCTTTTAAACTCTTGACTTTTCTGCTAAACGTTTTGGGTTGGCATCTTCAGCATCTAGCCGTCTCTTGTATACACCCTCTTTCAATTGAACCTTCAATGCTGAGCGACCAAACATGTATCCAAGTTTCATCTAGTATATTTGCATGCTTCATCCTGACCGTGGTCTGTGGGCGCAGCACCGGAGGCTTTGGCTAGTAAAAACTACAACTGACCACACACACGAATATAAGCCAATGGTAAAACCATTGGGAAGTGTTCAATCGTTGGTGGTGAGACAGACCCTATATTTAGCCCCTGAAGATTCTAAATGGCCAGCCCTTGTTTTGGTTCTACCCAACTACACTCAATCTCTTCAAAGACATGCAAATTTATCTGCAGCTGCACCGTGCAATTGACATCGTCATCAAATTCATTATCATTTGTAAAATAAAATAAAGAGGTGTATATACTTGGTTTTTTTAACCAGAGAGAAGAGGAAGAAACAAGCAAGGCTTCATTCTTTCCCTTTTGATTAGTCCCTTTCAAACCCATTCGACCGGATTCTTCAACACTTGGATCAGATCGTGCTCTCTGGTGCCTTCCTCAGGATGATGGTCGTACAGCCAGCTGGCAGTCATAGGCAGACTCATCAAGATGGATTCAACTCTGGATCCAGGAGTCTGAAGTCCAAACTTGGTACCTCTGTCATACACCAAGTTGAACTCGACATACCTTCCTCTCCTCACCTGTTGCCATTGCTTTTCGGCTTCGGTAAACTCCGAGTCTTTTCTCTTTGCAACCAACGGTAGGTATGCAGGTAGGAAACTGTCAAAGCATGTCTCAACCATGTTCAAGCATTGCTGTGGTTCAAGCTCATCGAAATCGTCAAAAAAGATACCTCCAATACCTCTCGTCTCGTTTCTGTGTGGAATGAAGAAGTACTTGTCGCACCAATCTTTGAACCTTGGATATAATTCTTCGTCAAACTGATCCAATGCCTCCTTGTGCTTCCCATGGAACAACTTACAGTCTTCCTCGTAGAGGTACGATGGAGTGAGATCGGCTCCACCGCCAAACCACCAGGTCTGTGTAGAACCATCATCGTTCATGATCTCAAAATAACGATAGTTCAAATGTGTGGTTGGCGCATGTGGATTCCATGGATGGATGACAAGACTCAAGCCACAGGCAAAGAACTTGACGGTACCGGTTGGATCGATCTTGATGTTCTTATGATCAGCCTTCATCTTTTCAATAGCCTGTGGAGGCAAGACCCCATGAACAACGGAAATGTTGACACCTGCCTTTTCAAAAGTCGAACCGTCCTGTAACACCATCGATTTGCCTCCTCCTGCCTCCAAACCTCTTGACCATTCGTCAGCCTTAAACTTCTTCGTATCCAATGTTTCCAGTCCGGCCGTTATGTCGAGCTGTTTCTGTCTAACGAGCCTCTCCATCTGCACCCTGATTGGCTCGCCTGGGGTAAGAACGGACGGTGACATGTTTGTTTGGTTGTATATCTGGTAATGGTACTGTTGTTTCAATGAGGTCTATCAAAGGGATTATCAACGGTGTTTATATATCTCGATCGGTGTATCTGCCTATCTATACGGTTGAAAAATTTATGTATGCCCTTACGCTATACGAAGCTCGACAAAATTCTGTGCAATAAATCACCCCATACAGCAGAGAAATCTGGCGGCCGCACTGCATGCATGGGCGTACAGACGAACCAAAGTATGACTCCCGGGATACTTTTTGGCTGAACAACCATGCCAAGAGACCATTATTGGCGGAAAAAATCGTACGAAAAATGGGATAAGGGGGGTTGTATCTCCACCAATGGTTGTAGAATTGTATGTCAAAGTGTATTTATAGATGCTCGTTTAGAAAGACATCAAAGGTTGTCTGTCTACTGCACTACTGGTGCCGTTGAAATATAGCAGCAGAAAGAATGAATATGTTAGAAGCAAAAGTGTATAAAAGTAGAACAAAAAAAATATAAGTGAAATAACCAGAAAAGAAACGAACAAACGAACAGCCAGGACCCGATCCTAGCAGCAGTTTTCCAGAGCTAGCACTGGAAAGAAATAAAAAAGCACGGTATACAATGTTCAACAGGGACAGACAGACTAGACCCTGTAACCCAACAGAACAATAACAAACAAACAAAAATAATCGAATAAATATAATGACCAGCAACTAGTAGTAAAAACTAAATACTCTTTCCTCTCTTTTTACTCTTCTTGCTCGTCGTATGAGTCTTGAAGTGTTGCATGCAGTTGTCCTGCCTTGAGAAACGGGCACCACATCCTTCGTGTGGACAAGAATGATTCTTGACACCGGTATGTATCCTGCTATGCCTGGCCAAATGCCCAGAGGTGGTGAACGATTTATCGCAGGTTTTGCACCTGTACTTGCGGATGGCTGGTGTTGTCAATTTCCCAGCCTTTTTCAGTAGTCTGGGTATCGATGAGGAAGAGCCGCAGTCAGAAGACGATGCCGATATTGATGATTGTGGTTCAACCTTCATCAACGTATGGCTGGCATCTGGGCGAAGCACTGGTGGAGGTGGTGATCCTGTTGGGCTTGTTAGATGATGGTTTGAGAGAGAGGCGTTGAAGCTAAGCTGAGACATCTGAGGAACGTAGTTCTGATTGTGATGGATTGGAGGTGCCGCTAGGCTGCGGTGCTGTTGCTCGGGCGTACTTATCGTCGAGGAAGGGGATGGAAGCATGTATGAGGAGGGAGCCCTTTGGGAAGAGAGTGACAACGAAGAGGTTAGAGTAGGATGAGGCAACAAAGGTTGGTGATACTGTGGTTGTTGTTGTTGGTGAAGGGAAGGAATCAAGACAGCAACGAGTGGGGGAGGCAGTTGATGGACACCAGAATCATGGACTGCCAGTTGTGGAAGGGGTTGTTGCTGTTCCGTTTGGATCTTTGATAGAACAGAGTTCAAGCTAGGAAGTCGGAATCCTGTATGGATACCGTCATGGTTGTGAGGCTGTAGAAGCTGGCTGGAGGTATGGGCCATGCTGTTGTCAAGACTGTTGGTGGTGCGTTGTGAGTTCTTTGAGCTGTAGAAGATGTCTGCCGAAGAGTTCGATGCAGTATTCATCAACAGTAGAGCGTCGGACATTCTGGAGAGTTTGTATTGTCGAGGTTATCTAGCTGAGTATCTGATTAAGCGGTGTGAAGAAGGATCATGTGATTGACTGAGACTAGCAGACGGTTTCAATGTGAGGATGATGATTAGTAGGAGCGTTTGAAGACTGTGAAGTATCTCCGTGGTTTCGTTTGCAAGAGAAGATAGACAGATCGATCAACAGAACCGTTATTCAAGAAGTCTTGGCATTACAGGAAGAAAAGAGGATATAAGTATCCATCCAGACTGGTGATTGTTAAAAGGGAGGGGGGCCACGTACATGTTATAAAGAGTGAATAAACCGAACAAACTCCAAGCAAGCGTCGAACCCAAAAGGCCAAAAATGACGCATCACCACCAGAGTGGAAAATGCCAATAAATGCCAATAAAACATGCGGATATGCAATGCGATGCAAGGCTTTTGCGGGTGCTCTCGCGGGCGCACCGGGGGGGAGGGGCTCCACCGGGGAGGACTCCACCGGGACGGGACAGGAGAGACGGCTGGGGGGGTCAAAGGGTCCCTAAATAAATTTTTTTCTTAGCGTTTTGGGCCCTTGAAAGCCGCCGCCCCTTCCACTTTTTACTTGGCACGCCATGGCATTGGGCCCTGCGGTGTGGGCCCTGGGATTTTGGCCTGGAGACCAGGGTTACACTGTTGGTTCGACAGTATAGATTCACTGAGTATCCATTGAACGAATGAAGGGTATACACACAGATGTAGATCAAGCAGTCACACCAATTAACCTTGCTGCTCTTGCGTGGTTTTATGCTTCACCTCTTGCAACGATACCCATCAACGGATGACGATATCCACCCACCCCAAAGCACGGTCATCGCCCGAACGGCTAAGAAGAAAGATTGGTGCGTTTAGAGAGCCACACACAACACACGGGGTGCCTGCTCTCCCTTGGCTGGCTACACAACCACTCACTGGCTCCCCGTAAAAATAGCGCAGAGCTTGTCAGCAGCGCTACCTATCTTGCTAGTCAGGTTTTTCAGAAGATTCAACGTTGGGGCAAACCAATAGGTTTAGGCCTTGCAACGCCAACATCAAAGTATTATATCCGGATAATACAAAACACACATCCGTTTCTTGCTAAACCTTCGTGCGGGAGAGCGGTACCCTTCCGCAAAAACCGTTCTTAACCAGCGAGGCTCAGACCTCCTGCTGCTGGACCGTGGTGACTCAGCTGACACACGCGGGCGTATTTTTGCCTGTTTTACCAAGTGAAGGCGAGGGGGGTTGCTACAGTTACGTGTGTCATCGTCACGGCATATTTACCCTGTTGGTCAGGTTTGGATGAAGGTGATGGCAAGTACCATCATCCGGACTTGTGGATTCAACCTATGTTTGGACTGATCCAGACGATAGATACACTTGGGTGAAGTACGCTCGGGAACCACGACACCTCCAGGATGAGACAATCACAATAGCGATCGTTATGCACTGCAGCGACTCCAGGGATGAATAAAGCAAGGCAAAAGCAATAGGCAGGCTCTTCATGCAAGCAATGAGGTGGAGAGGCTATGGTTGGAAGTAGTCCCGTGGTGATGAGGTTTTAGCATTTGCATTGTAGCAACCAGTGAAAGTTCCGGCCAGCCCGCTCTTCCGTTACAACTAACACTAACAGCACAGTGGACATTCCTTGCCACTGTTCATACAGAAACGTGTTGGAAACAAGAACCATTGAGCAGGAGAAGAACCGTATGGACCAGAACGGGAAGGTTGTGACCACCGTCCAGTCAAGTCAACAGGAGAAACTGATTTGCCATTGATAGCAACACCGTTTGGCTGTAGCGTGTATGGTCGTGGCTGCATGCAGGTGGATATGCACGGGAAGACCCTGCCAAGAGTAAAAAAAAACACCAAGACCCCTTCCTTGCAAAAGAGTTGGCACGCACTTGGCTAAAGATCCCTGCTATAAATATATGCCTCTCTCGCGGGGGCCGAGCCGATCGCGTCTGGGCGAGTGCTCTGTGTGGACGCACAACAAGCCTCTGGCTCAGCCGCTCTTGGTTCAAGTATACAGTTAAACCATATGTTTCCACTTTCTTCTAAACGTCTTACTGTTTAACCCACACTTTGAAAGTAGGCAATCTTAACCTGTCAACCACAGGCAGCCCAGTTTGGCTTGCCCTTATCTTAGAATCCCCTCAGCAGATGTACAGGTGAAAAAAAAAGAAACTCAGGTTGGGCCAATCTCGATTTACTGTTCGTAGCACTTGCACTCTTTTCACCGTCTATTTAACCACGCCACTTATGCATTGTAACAACAGAGAGGGGAACTTTTTATTTGGCTACTTTGGATAAATACAAATTTAGCAACTGTTCAACCATGGATGAACTTCAACAGCCTATCGGGAACATCAAACTTGGGCAGCATCAACTCAACAAGTTGAAACTTATCACTGTTTAAAAACTGCTCACTAGCAGCAAAACCTTGCAACTGCTTGGCACTGGTAACCCTTGTTGACTGTGAATATTCCTCCTTCGTATCACCAAAGGTCTTGAGCATCTCACACCATTGCCAATTACCAGAGATATCGTTGTATGATCTATGTGGACCCTTGATCACTCTTTCGATCGTGTATCCATCATTGTTCAAGAGGAACATGATCGGATTGATCCTGTATCTTATGAAGGAGGACAGCTCCTGTAATGACATCTGTGCCGATCCATCACCTTCAACGGTGATCACCCTACCTGGCAGGTTGAAATCTCTCAATCCTAAAGAGGCACCTAGAGTTGCAGGTAACGCATAGCCAATCGCTGCCCATAGTTGCTGGTTCACAGACTTGGCACCGTGCAATTCCAAATCAGCCATACCAAACATAAAAGAGCACGTCTCAACAATCAGAACATCGTGCTTTTTGATGGAGGTCTGAAGGGTTTTGAGGAGATCCATTTCGGTCAATGGAGACCCAGCAGACCTATCCACAATAAGATTCTCTGGCTTTTCAAAGAACGGTGTCATTGGGATCCTCTCCGTTTGCAATTTTTGAACCAAGAGTGGGAAAACGTCTTGGATGTTGACATCCGTATACAGCCTACCACAGATCGACACATAGTCGGCGTTCAACTCGATCGCATTGTTGGCAGGTACTTTGAAGCTGAACATACCGTTGTTGATTTCGTTGTCAAAGTTACCGACGTGAAGGATCAAGTCGGACGACGTTTCGATGAGTTCAGTGAGCACATCGACACCCAATCTACCACCATAGGTACCCAAGAACCTTGAAGAGTCTTCATCGATAAGGCCTTTACCTTGGAACGTATCGGCAATGTTCACTCTATTGTCAAACTTTTCAAGCATTAGGTTCAACTCATTCTTCAATCTGAAAGTCTTGACGAAATAGTCCAGAAGTACAACGGTGCTTTTCGACTGGTAAATCTTCTCCAATATAGCATCCACCACTTCGTTCAACAGAGGTAGAGGAGTGACACTCTGGTAGCTTAGCTTCAAATCTTCCAAGAGTCGAGAGGCAGGAACCTTCATCTCCGTCAAATCGGCAGGGAGGAACAAGTACCCTGGTCTTGACTTCTTCCAAACGGTCTCAATGGCAAGATCAACCCTATCACAGGCAATCTGAGAGTCTTCGTCGCCACTGATGCTTTCGTTGATACAGCTAAAGTTGGAAGCAACCCTCTCATAGGCGAAATGGTCAGGCTTCATCAATGTTGTCTTGTTGGTGACCAAATGATGCAACTTCTTGTTCGTATGCTTGCTTGCATATGCCGAAGTACCAACGAGGTGCAACACTGGAGCATACTCGGTGTACGAGCCAGCAATTCCACAGATGGCACTTAATTCACCGACACCGTAGGTGGTGATCAAGACAGACATACGCTCGGTCGTCTTGGCATATGCATCGGCGGCATATGCTGCGTTCAGCTCGTTACAGCACCCAATCCAATTGAGCTGTTCAACGTCGTATAGATGTTCCAGAAATGAAAGGTTGAAATCTCCTGGAACACCAAAGATTGATTTGATTCCCAACTGGGCAATTCTGTAGTAGATGTATTCGGAGATGGTGATTTCATCCGAGGGAGGCATAAGATCGACAGTGGTGTTGCTGTAGGAGTGCGATTGTCCTTGAAGAGGAGAGAAAGAACCAACTGGAGCCATATTATAAGAGAGCTTTAGACGTATAAGTTTTGGAAGCAGGGGGAAATCGATTTGATACTTTGAGTATCTTTCAAAGATTCAATCGTTGACATTGAACATACTTGACAACTGGACGAGCGGAAATATAGGTGTACTTATACAAGAATTGTCATGGAATATTTAGTTATAACCGGTTCAAAGAGAGGACTGTTATGAGAATATAACCTGATGAGATGAAGAGGGCAAGCGTGGTTAACCGAAGCCTTGAATAGTAAAAACTGTGTGTGACCCTCGAGAAGCGGCGTGAAAATGTGAAAATGTGAAAAGTTGCGTTCCCTCGCTAACCTCGAATAACCGCCTACAACCATTAATAACCGTACCGAGCGGCTTTTTTTTTTCATCTACAGTTGCAGTTGCATTTGCTTTCAGGTAACAGCGGTAGCACCGAAAAAGGACCCCTTCAACCGGCTATGTGGAATTGATTCAAAGCCTGATTTCCACCAATGCTTTTTAAAAGATTCCCGCTGATCGGAGTTGCTTCACAGTTAACTTACTGTGTATGTGTCTGTGTGTGCGTGTGGAACGCTTTGGTTCTTTTGCAATGTGCTCTTCATTTTAGTGATTGAAAAATTATACTTTAATAACAAAACGTCAGTTTGACTGGAGTAAAAAGAAAAATATTGGCATTATACATTAAAACAGAATATGGGCGATTGGAACATCCCTCCAACTTTGAATACGTTTACTGCTTCTCTCCAGCTGATAATTCGCTGTCCGAGGCGGCATCCTTGACAGGTGCTGATGGGGCCTCTGGTGAGTAGGCGTACTTACTCTTAGTCCTAATGGCTGCACCATAACGGTAAAATCCAAACGGAATTAAACAGCAGGCCAAGGAGATGAATGCCATCAAAGAGGTGGCCCATTCATTGCCCAACCTGTGATACATCTGGATGGTGAACAATGGGACACAGGCTCCCCAGATGGATCTAACAAACGTCTTAGCCGCTAGCGCAGAAGCAGCATAATGCTGATAAGAGTCAACGATATAGTTGTTTGCTGGATTGTAGAGCAAGTTGAAGCCAAATCCACATCCCAAACCAGAGATACAAGGTCCTGCCCATGAAAGATCGTCATATGAAGACCAAGCAAACGAGAACAAACCGGCTGGAATAAACCAACATCCAATCATCATAGGAATGAGACGGATTTCAGGTGGTGGTAGTTCACCTCTATCGGTGTATTTCTTGCATCTCTTGTTGTAGTCCCTGTTTATGAATGGAGAGCACAAAGAAGCCAATATAACACCAACAGCGACGGGAATAAACATCAAACCTGTCTTTGAGTTGGACCATCCCTTTCCTTCCCCATAGACAACAGGGAATGCAAAGAAGAACATGTAGAGTAGACCATAAACGACTGACATGTACAATGTGATCAAAAACACAATCAATTCGCCCAATAGAGAGAATGGTCTCATGACTGTCTGCTCAAGAATTTCCTTCTGTGTTCTAATCTTGAGTTCAACCAAGGCTCTGTATCTGTCATCACCGGTAAGTTTTCTCAATTTTTTAGCTCTATTTTTCAAGATATGACTGTGAGATGTTTCAGGCATCATGACAAAAAAGCCAGCATAAACAACACCACTAAAGATGAGCAAGACCCAATAGATCCATCTCCAACCAGCATTGTCACCAATGTAACCACCAACCAAAGGTCCAATGACAGGACCAAGGAAAGGAGCAGCAGAGAAGACGGTCATGGCAAGGCCACGTTCGGAAGCTTTGAACAAGTCTGCAAGAGAACCACCAATTAGACACATTGGAGCAGAGAATGCCAAACCATCAATTAGTCTGCACACCAACAATGTACCAATGTTTTTTGCAACGGCACATGGAATGATAAAGATAACGGCAAAGAATAGTGTTGCACGATAGACGATCTGACGGCCAAACTCTTCCGATAGGGGAGCAAATAGCAAAGGACCAAATCCGAACCCAAGAACAAACAAGGTGACCGTTAGAATAATAACCTCCTGAGAAACATTAAAGGTTTCCATTGGACCTTGAATGTCACCTGTGACGATGGCAGAACCTA
This sequence comes from Ogataea rishiriensis, assembly GCA_030569615.1. Lineage (NCBI taxonomy): Eukaryota > Fungi > Ascomycota > Pichiomycetes > Pichiales > Pichiaceae > Ogataea > Ogataea rishiriensis. The sequence continues at coordinate 557,516 of JAJMLH010000006.1, read as the reverse complement.
ATGCAACATCGAAACAGACTAGACCCAACAGACACGTGAGGCACCATCTATAAGCAGGACTCCAGTTGGTAGGATTTCCCTTGTCAGCTTCAACAAACAAGACGAGTCTTAGTTGTGTGTCTAGATCGATTGGGTACTTCCACTCATCAGCCTCGTTGAAATCTGCATTTGGATCTGGCTGAAAATCAACAACCGATTTTTCATCATCGATGGGTTGTTCCAAAGGTCCCATGGCACCCAGTCCTTCTTCGAGATGAGTCACGATTCTTTCGACTGCATCGGATTTTCTTGAGATGAGCTCTTTCAATCTGTTTTCGTCATCCAGATCCTCTTGGTTTGTGCCTGTTATTGTTCTCACTATGCCACTCAGTCTCGAATGGACAGAGTGTAGATGGGATTCTGCAGAGCGGACGGAGGCATTGTCAGCATCGTAACTTTGAACACCTGTGTTTATTGAATTTGTATCCATTGTGTATGTAATTTCTCAAGTGTTCTATATATGTATGTGTGAATCGTTAGATGAATTGATGAGGGTCGGGTACTTATATAGTTGACGTGAACTGATACAGAACAGAAGTTTAGAAGCAATTGAAAACCATGGTGAATGGATAGACAATGTATTTGATGACGGGCAATCTCGTACCATTATATACCTCCAAGCATTCTAATTTTCTCATAGTGATTCGAAAAGTAGCGCTAAAGTTTAATAATACCTCTTTGCAAAGGAACCTTCAGATCGGCTAAAGGGTTTGGCCTCTGTTAGTTTGTAATGACTGGTAGCTTGCTCTCTGCCGATGGTTGTTGATCCTCTGTGTGGCTCTGGCCGTGGCTGTGGCAATTCTACTACTATGCAGGGTCGGCCAAATCATCAACGGCAATCAGCCCGGTAGAGAAAAACAGCGCACCGGGCGATTCCTGTCGAGAGTCCACCAGCGACACTGCATAGCCTCCCGCAGCCCCTATGGTAACCGACCACTTACGGGGTCCTACGTGCGACACTACATTTCTACCGGGGAAGCTTTCGTACGTTGCCCCGCGTGCTGCACTTTTTGCCGATGTCGGCACGATGCTTCACCTATTTACGCGTACTGGCAAAATGTAAATACAGCAGGCCGATGATATATCGGCCAACTGTGCGGCTATGATCTATTCTACTCTATTCATTTATTCAATTGTCGTTTGATCTTTAGCCATGCACCCATGGCACAGGGTTCTTCCAACGTTGGAAAAAGGTGACAGATGGGGCAGGTCCTGTCTTACGTTGCTCCCTTGGAGTTGAATCAATGGCTAAGTGGAAGAAAGGGACAATCACAGCGCTGAGTCTGGCAGGTATATTACGGATCAAGTTTCGGTCTCTCTGACAACTATTCGTTTGCTTCCATGGAATAACCTTATTTCTACGTCAAGTCTCATCTGAGTCAAAAGACGGCAATTCTGCGCTCCTATAATAATCACTTTCTGGGGACAGTACTGGTACTTTGATGACTAGTCCTAAGACCGCAATAAATTGTTGATTTACAGAGCAATAAAAACAAGAGCAAGCGTAAAGTAGCGTTATATACAGTACGTTCATTGGGCTGGGAAAGAGAACCACACATTTCATCACCTCAATAAAGATTGGTGATAATCTCCTATTGACCAACAGATATTGTTTTATCAAAACTTGAGTCCCAAGGCATCCTCAATGTTCATCTCCAGCCTTTTCAGCTCTTCATCCTCGTCGGATGAGTCATTGCCAAACATGAACAACGAGTCATCATGGTGGTTTCTATTGGGAGCATCATCTAAAGAAGCTTTTCTCCTCAAATCCCCATCATGACTATTATCAGAGCTGAAAAGCTTCCTGGCAGTGTTTTTCGAAACTGTTGATGGAGTGGTTAGATCTATGATGTCCTGGTCGATGTCCTTGGAAGTACTTTCAGACAAAATTTCAATCGCTTCTTTCCCAGCATGCTTTTCACTAGCCGCTGCATTCGCAGGAGTCTTCAAAGGATCCACTTCAGAGCCATTTCCACAACTAATCTTAACCGAAGTGCCTGAATCCATCTTCTGAGGTTGTGATTTGAAGACAAACTGGTCAAGCTTTAGCTGTTTCTTTGGAGATTGGTCTACTCCAAAGGCATATTTCTTCCTAGGAGATTTCCCAGGAGATGGATGTTGTTGTGAACTCTTTTTCTTAATCACTGGCACTGCACCAGTAGCAGTTCTGGGGATCTTACCATGATTCGACTTCGAAGTGGTCGGCGTATTCTCAAGAAAAATCAAAGAGTCATCGTCCTGGACCTCGTCAATCGTGGAATCTTCGTCACCCTTGTTAAGTTTGTACAGAGGTGTGTATAGATCCTTGTGACTCAAGACTGGCTTGCCGAAGTTAACATCTAACTTGGTAACCCTTGGCTTCACCGGTGAATTCTCACAATCGTTTGCCCTAAAAGGTGGGACTTTATCCTTGATTTTGATGGGTGATCGCGTCAACGTGTCCAAGGTGGACAATTGTCTCGAAAGTTTCTTTGGAGGTGAACCTTTCTTTGGGGATTTCTTCATAGCCGCTCTAATCTCATAATCATCTATCAGCTTTTGACCATTGGCATTTGCCATCAATAGATACCTCGGTAGCCACACATAACTCTGTTTCTCTTTTGTGGGACTTTTCAAGTTATAGTTCTCATCAAAAAGATCGCTCTCGGTTTCATCAGGGCCTGGGAGATATTTGACAAAAATAGACTCATTATTATACCTAACTTTCAATTGCTTTTCGTTCCACTTGGCAACGTACTCGCCATCTTCTGTATAACGTCTCTTGGCTGGTAATTCCAGTACCCTGTAACCGTCAATGTAGATTGAGCCATTGAAATTGCCCAGACAATATATGGCCTTCAAAATGTACACTTCGGACAACCTCTCCAGTAAAAAGGATCTGACAGATCGTTTTATCGGAAATGAGTACTGACACATGGTATGAAAATCAGGCCTTGAAAACCATGCCAGAGGCGTCTGTTGACCCTCCTTGTGGATCGCCACATCAATTTCCTTGGTATGGACGTTATGAAGGGTAGCGTCAATCGTCGTCGATAGCGATTGACCGTTATTATCACCCCTGATCAACATCACAAGAGTGCCGGTAATATCACCTACTGATAGTGGTTGCGGAAGTGAAGAAAAGGTTAAACGCTCATATGCCTGCAATAGATCAGCACAGTTGGTATCGTGCAGGTTGAACTTGTAAATCATTGGACAGAGAAACGGATAAAAATGACACATAATGTAGTAGTCTTGTGGAAACTCAATCTTTCCATTATGTGCTCTACCAAGAAGCTCCCTGCTGTTATCCTTCAAATCTTGCGAAAGTGTGTCGTTCATCTTTTGCATCAACAGGTCTCTCTCGGCCTTTATATGAGGTATCTTCGCCACCACAGAATGCAACGGATCGGAAGACAGGTATATACGAGTGAGGGTCTCACTGTAATCTGTGGTATACTCCTTATCGTATAGCTTAGTGCCAATCTGACTCAACCGAAAACACCTATTTATACCAAGGCCAGTGACACCTCCCGAAAAGTCTGATCCCGTTAAACAACAGATGAATCTTATCCTATCCCTGTTGAGCCCCGTCTTTTCTTCAATCTTCTCTATTCGAAATGGAGTCACATAGTATTCTTTCTCCAACGTTTCGTCCAAAGAAAAATCGCCGCTTGTAGCTGGTCTGTCTTTCAACCGTCTTGAATAATTTTTCAATATGACTTTTGCGCCAAACATCAATCCATCTCCATCGTTACTTAGCACGGCATCAATGACTCCACAGTCATTTAACCTCGCTAGTTCGGCCTCTGCTTCTCCAGCAGCATCAACAAAAGTGATATTCCACAGTCGCAGTAATCTTCTGATCTCTCGCATATGTGCAAACCCTTCATCAACGTCGCCACCTTTCATCGTCTCCCTGATCAAATTGTTGGTCTCCATGTAGTGCTCATAATAATCATCAGTATGGGTTTTTGTTCCACCATTGGGCTCTTCCCTATCCCAACGTTGCTTGTGAAGCTTGAAGTTTCCATCGAACACAAACACGAAGGAAACATTCAACTTGATCAACTCTCGTATCCTCGAGCTCATGTTCAAAATCAACTTCCCCATCAATTCTGGAGTCGGGTCTCCAAGCTTATGGGCCTCCCAGCTTGGTGTGAGCTCAAAGAGCCACATGTATCCATCTATGCCTATTCGAAGGTTTCTGTTGTGCTTTAAGTAAAAGTCTCTGGCGTATATCCTGAAGGGTATCCTCTCGTCTGCTGCATCGTATTCATAGAGCTTCTCCCAGAGGCCCGGTATGGTCATGGCTCTTTCCCTACTCTTGGCAGTTATTCACAGAAGCGAATTGTGTTTTTGAATCGTTTAGGGGATGGCCCGATTCGGTTGTGGGGTTGTCGGATGGCGTTGGTTGTTCGCTTTGAGTTGTTATCATAACATTGCCCTTGATCTGAAAAATATGGTGCCGCACACACGCGAATGCATGCTTGATGCCGAGCACCACCCAAAGCTACCAGGCAAATACCATCTTGTTTCTGATTGTTCTTCAATTGGGGAGCGCTGTGGTGAATTACTGAGGATGGTAAATAAAGCAACAAACAAGAGATCAGTTCCTATTTGTTTCTGGAGGAAATTCTAAGTAACCGTTACTTCTATACAGAACGCCACTGTAATTAGTGTCATCAAATAGATATCAGAGAAGTATTTACAAGGTTGTTAAAGGAGGAGCAGATCACAAAAATAAGAAGATGACGTTTCAAAACAGAACAGATAGGATTCACGGATACACAGTGTGAATTAAATGAAGAAAAGTATGAACAAGTACTAAAAACACCATATTTACACCACCTCACTGATAACATTGGCAGCCTCTCTATAAGTGCGCAATAGTTTCTCGCACTTCTCTCTTTCCTGGCTCAACGTTTCATCCTCGTACAACAATTCGTCGAATAGACTTTCGTTGTACAACTTTTGGACTAGCGTGTTCTGAACGCTATCCTTCGTGTAGTTGATCAATAAACACATGATCGCCTTAGGAACCTGGTCTTGGATCATCTCTCTCACAATGCCAAAGTACGAGACAATCAATCTGCGTATCAACTCACACTCCAGCTGTTCCCTTTCGGTTAGCTCTTCATCCTCAATCATCGATAGACTTTCCAGTTGCTTTTGCATTTGCACTTGTCCTGGAAGATGGAACTGAATAGTGTCTGTTTCGGTCGGATACTTGAACGGTTCAGGTTGACTTGGATTTGAAGCGTGTGAACTATGTTGGTTGAGGTGGAGTTGGTCCTGTTGTTGTTGATGCTGTTGAGAGTGTTGATCCTTACCAAAGAAGAAATTCAAGAAGGATTCCTTTTCTGCTGTGGATGAGCCTGCTCCAGCTGTCGCTATTGGTGATGGTGCACTATTTGTGGCTGCAGAGTTGCTATTAGAGCTTCTCTCGAGCTCGTCTAGTGCAGAGCTAGCATCCGATGGCTTGTGAGATCTATGGCCATTCTCAATTGCAGCCGTACCATTTGGAGATTGTAACTTGTGTTCTTGTGAGCTTGATTTAGATTGCTTTGGGTTTAGCTTTTGTCTTTGCAATTGTCTTTCCTCGACAACGCTTGCCATAGCTGCTGCTGCACCAACAAAGTTTGGATGGTTGGTGTTGATGTAGGCTCTGTGAATGTCAATGAGACTCTCGACGTACTTGGTAGTTGGTCCTAATCTTTCTCTAAGCAACTCTGACACAACTTCAATCAATTTGGTTTGTAACTTAGGGTATCTTCCCAACTCGTGGGATCCACAATTGTGACAAATTTTCATCAACTCCTCATAAACTAGCTCGACACACCTATGCGATGGGCCTTCAAGAAGTCTGATCTGTGGTTTAACCAACAAGTCAAAGGCTAGCTCAGGGACGAACAAGGATGGTCTTGGACCTGTAGAGTTTCTAATGGCAGTTCTTATATCACGGACAGACAAATTTGCAACAGGATTGATGGAAAGCAAGGATTGGCCGTAGACTTCGTTGTATAGGTAGTAGATTCTAGCACCTCCGCATAGTTCCTTGGTGCTTATTTCACTCGAGTTGCCCTCTATGGAATTGATAAAGCTATTGGCAAATCTGTTCATCAACTGCAAGACCAAACCACCTCTGTTCTGTTTAGAGACAATGTTTAAGTCGCCATATGAGGCCAACTCTTGCTCTGTTTGACCCATCAAAGTGTTCAACTTAGCCTTGATATCAGGTAGTCTTTCTCTGATGTGTTGCATTAATGTCTTATTCAACGTCTTTGCGAGGTAGTCTGTACCACATCTATTCGCAATGTTCTTATAGGCTGGGTGTGTTCTGAAGAAGTCTTCCTCCGCTCTAAGACTTTCATCCAAGGATTTGTTGACGGAAATGTCCTGTTGTGATCTGTTCACAACACCAACAAAGCCTAACTTGAGTGGATAGACCTTACCCGTTAGAATATCGAGTGCATTGGTACCATGGTCCATCAAGTCCAGTTTGGATAAGATACCAACTGTTCTCTTACCTTGTGGATCAACCTGTCTAGCCAGTTTTAATGATTCCGAGTTGACCAAGTCAACATTGGCTGGAGAAACGGCAAGAATAATTGAGTTTGGCTTCGAAATGTATTCCAAGATCAAATTTTTGATCTGTCTTTCAATATCTGTTGGTTGGTCTCCGATTGGAATCTTTGTCAAACCAGGTAAATCCACCATTGTTAGGTTCAACACGTTGGGAGAGTAAACTTTTAGATTGATGGGTATCCTACTAATTCCCTTGTTCTTTCCTGCAATTCTTGCAGTTTCATTTTCAATCTCTTTTCTAATATGATCAAAGTTGTAGAATCGCTTGTCTGGGATGTGCAAGAACTCACCCCATTCGTTAGGGGTTGAAGATGCTGCTGATGAGCCACCCCTTAGGTGGTCCTCCAAGGTTAGACCTGAAGCATCCTGATCAGTTTCAAATCCGGTCTTGTGAACCAAAGGATCATCTGCGTGTACGTTGATGAGTTGGAGAATCAAAGGTCTTCTGGTGACGATACCGGTACCCCTCGGTAGGAAGTCTTTGCCAACGATGTTTTCCAAGACTGACGATTTACCGGCTGATTGGGAACCAATGACAGTCAACAGAGGCAAATCCAGGTCTGTCAAGTTGGTATTCGTGACAATGTCCTGTAGTTTGTTGACAACAGGAATCAAATCTTGTAACGCTGCCATTTGTGTTTCTATTTTGTACTTTGCTAAATTGAAAGAGTCTAGATCTAGCGATTGAAAGTAGATGGAAGAAGCAGAAAGTCTAAAGGTCCAATGGCAAATCTTCTTTTCAACCGAAAAGATTCGTACAACGCAATCGAAAGGGATGGGTCATGTATAAACGTGGAAGAGTGTAGTAAATCAAAGTTGACTGTTTGCCCATCACTTGTGACAACAACAACACTACTCTCTCTCCCATTCACCCACTCTACGTGCACCGATTCATAGTTGCTCTCTCTTTTTCTGCCATAGGCTGGCAAGGGTCAGATATTTCAGGCTGTGCTGTCCCCATTACTACGTTTTCTCTTCCAGATCTTCACTAATATTTAAACGTTACACTTCCTATACAATAAATACTTGGTGTATCTTTTCGCCCTCTTCTACTGCTATGTTGTCTTCGCTTTAGCAGGTTTGCGAAAGGATAGAAGAAGGGCTCTTTCTTATCGCTTCTGAAGATCTTTGCCTTTTTCAATGAGAGTTTCTCCCGAATATTGATTAGTTCTTTTCACTAGTTCGTTTAGAAGGGCATCGTGTCCCAATATCCGTGTTGATGATGTTAGTTACGTCTTATTTGATCTATGTTAGCGTCGTTAATTGACAAACTTGTGTCGTTGCCCTTTTTGCTTTTCCTCTTTACAGAAATTGACTGGAAAAAGCTCTTCACAGAGCTCGGAAAAATGCGGATCATCAATCCATACTGCAGTGAATGGATGATCAACTACCTACTGAAGGTCTCAACAGAATCTGATCAGAATGTTGATATCCCTACAGAGGGATCCTACTAGAAAACTTGAACAGAATTCAGACTTCATTTTTTCGAATGCCTCACTTCGGAAAAATTATGGAAAGTCACAACAGAAGTAGATGAACTAGCGCTAACTATGGAAAACGGGATCACAAACTGCGAATCTTGGGACAACTGCAAAGGACACATTATTATCTAGGACTCGTAGTAGATCTACAAATACTTGAAGAAGGGAGCATCGGCAACCCGACCGACACACAACTAATCAAGACATAGAAAGAAACATCATCAACACGAATTGTGAAGATGAACTGTAAATCCTATGCAGTAACTGTCTCGAATGAGTGAGTAACATCTCACCAATTTCTTTTTGTTCTTTAGGAACGAATCAATGGACAATGGACTGGAGGTTCAAACCAGATACAGATTTGAATGATTATAGGTAAGTAATTGGACCAAGATGTGACTATTCATCACAGATACCGATACTGCCACCCACGCTTGACGGGTGACTAATTATACAAGCAGAAAGAAGCAGCTTGTAGTGCTCAAAATCGGGGACGATATTAATTTCCATTTTGGGAAACTTCGGCCGATTTTTAGCGGGACATACTTCCCGTTTGGGCGAAATTTAATGGCAGGGAAATTTTAAATCTTCAATAACTCTGCCTCTAGGGGTACCAGTATCATGGTATTACTTCCAAAAGATGGAGACAGTTTCAGTCTATTCAGTGATGCCAGTTTGGGGTTCTCAGCGTCACTCAAACGGCCACAAAATGGATTTAAAAAACTTCTCAAGAATCCTAACTTGGGTTTTTTAAAATGTTCGATTTATGTACTTTTGAAAGTACTACAAAATACTAGATTTTTTTCTGAGTAAAACCCCAGAGTACGAGCTGGATCGGCGTAAAACTGGTGCCAGGAGATGCAAAAACGTCCAATTCTGAAAAGCTAAAGCTCAGATGCGAACCTGAGGCATCCATTTTATAGCGCATCGCCTCTTTCCACTAGGCCATACTTCCCTTTTTTTGTCGAGCATTGAATTAACTTCAGCGGCCATTTAGACCACATTCTAGCCCATATTTAACACTTCTGAGCGTATCGTTGGAAAGAGAGAGTCCAGATCCTTCTAATGACGTAACTCAGAAATCAAGATTCGTCCAACAGCATTTGATTTAAGGCATATTTCTAAAAAGCATTTGAAGGGCACAGTTTCAAGCACAAAGATAGGCAATGCCATCAAATTCAAGCAACAGCCCTTGTAGCTCAACCACTCCTCTATACTCCAAATCAAATCCTAGGACGATTGGAACCCTGGTGCAGCAGTAATCAACAATTTGGCAAAGCCACTTATTTTCGAGGTGGTCGCGCACCAAAACATTGCACCTCACCAGTGATTATTGGTCACTTTACTTTGATGATCCTATACCGATGACCAATTCCTCAATATATTAAAACTTCAGATCCTAAGCTATAAGGACATCAAAGGATTTGGCTTGTTGAAACCCAGAAGGGTCATCGTTTGGAGACTTGAAAGCTTTAGCTCTCGCGGGCGGTTGCCAAACGAAATTGAAGTAGACATCCAAAATGGGTGACTTTGAACTAATAGGAGACAGCAATGGCGCTTAATTCTATAGTTCTAGGAAGTGGAGTCATTGGTGTCGGTGTCGGTGTTTTGAACTGCTCGGTGACAGTCAGAGTCAGTCAAGGGTGAGGGGAGTAAAGCCAAGCATGATGAGATCACAAACACAGAATCAATCGTCTTGATCCGCTAAACTTCAGTGTATCTCATATGTTCTCAACAATGCTTCACTGTTATAATCTACCTACCATCCACTGAAGTATGGAGTATGAAGAACAGCAGTGAACATCAGCTAAGTATTGCCATTGCTTGCAGGGAATGGGGTAAACACAAACTTATGTGTTGTGATAGTTGCATCATAAAATTTTTGCTCGCACACTATTATGGAACTGTTTACTTATTATGCCCTTTACATCTCAATTGGTGTATATCACCGCTATTGGTTCCACTTTTCAGTGATCCCCTCCATGTTTCTTCAATCTGTTGGTCTGTTATTTCTTGATCAAGTAACCTGGAGAGCCATTGAACGACGCTTCATGATTTGAACAAAATTCAACCTTTTGACCAAATAGGGTTGCTCTTTAGAGACAACAATACTATGCTCTCCTTCCCTTATTATGAAAGTTCATGGCATTACAAAACTTTGACATTACGAGACTGTTTGAAAAAGACTGTTTGAGAGAGGGCAACGAACGAATATAAAGATCATATCAACCTCATAAGTTTCGATTATTTCAATGATCAATGGTGCGATATGATGTTCTTTACCTACAAAAGGGGCACAACAACGGCATCACCGGAATTGAGCTCAAGTGATATCTATCTTGATGACTCCAATATTACAGGGATACTGCGAGGTGAAAGCTTGCCCGTCAGTAACGGCCGAATTCTGATACTGCATAGGAGAGGGTTGGCAATGGGCCAGATAGGGCAATGAGATCAGAACGATGGGCCATTGTGCCGGCAGTTGCCTTCCAAATAAGCCAGCAGCACATTCCAGCTCGATTATAGGCGTGAGGCAACAACTCCATTACTTGTGAAGCTTTGAAGGAGCTGGAAGTGTGTTCTTGAGGTGTTGAGTGTGAATTTTAATTTCGAGAGCGACGCCAGAATTGAAAGAGGATTCTCCGGGTCAATATTTGGTAACCTAACCCAGATTGAAACAACAGTCAAAGTACATTATCTCAATCTTCATATCCTGGGCGTCAATATGATTACTTTTTTACATCAATTGTTGCCCAATTGCGCTGTCACTCAATGTCATTAGAAAGAGGAGTCAAACGCGCACTTTTGGAGCGTCGCGACAGGAAAAAAAGACTAATTTTTCAAACGTCTGCTTAGAGGCCTTCCACACATGCTGAAGCTTCCTTCTTTTTCCAGAACATACTTCAATGGATAAATATTGTTACGTGATACCGGCTGTTCGCTGAATAACTCTTGGAGTGGGTGAAAGGCAGAGCTCAAGGTTGGGCAATTACACAAACACATCTAACGTGGCGATCCAAGCCAAGCTATTTCTGAAACCATGCACCACCAGTAGCTCTAGGATTCGTTCTTGATGTACACATAGGTTGTAGAGAAATTTTACGCCGTGGGTGCTGTCATATAGTCGTTTGCACATAGCGAGTAGGTCGGTTTCGAGATATTGTTTTCAAAAGGTAAGATGAGCTCCTTACCGGGTGACCACCAGCTTCAAATCATATTTGCAAGAATGCCCAATAGCAGAAGTCTATTCCGATGCTAAAATAATTTTTTTAGAAACTCGTTGAGGTACCCCTAGCAGCCCTCGAAGTCAATGCTTAATTTTTGTCTCTAGAAAACAGACTTTTTTGACACCCCTATCATGAGATTCAAGATTACCAGCTCTTACCGTTAAAAACTCCAGGATCGGCTTGTAAATCTAGTCATTCAACCTTTCAAACTGGAGGCGGGCAAGGTACCCAAAATCTGCCTTGAAAAAATTGTTTTTTTTTCAAAAATGCGAAAACTTCGATCGAACATCCTAGGCTCAAATCTACACCGAACCGGACATTGCATATGGCATTGGATTGCTTGAAGCGAGAGCTTTCCAGTGTATGTCTCAAAAACACCAAAATCGACGTTTTCAGAATTGCCACCTTTTCAAAAATTGAGTTTGTTTTTGGCGTTTTGTGGCCGCTACAAGGCAGCTGTGTGCACCAAAATGGCTTTTCTGGATAGCCTGCTATTCGATCCATCTTATGAGGGTATTTGGTCCTCGTGGAGGTACTGTAGCGTTCACAAATGAAGAGAGAAGAAATTCAATTTTCTACCGGGCAGCAATTTCCGTGGTAAAATCGCACAATCCCGTGGTGGACAATTTGCCTACCGGGCAAAATACTGGTTCTTCCTATTACTCTTCGTCCACCTGCCCAGTGATGTTCTAACAGGTCCCATAAGAAGCAGGACGGCTGGATGTTGAGAACAGTACCCTTGGAAGCAAATTTGGAGCAATGGTGGTGGTATAATGACAGGGTTTGTCAAGGTCCAGATTTTCTCTGCGCGAACGCGTATCAAGATGGTCCAATGTCCTCAACATCACCAGGCATTGCGGGTCAGGAAGGTCGCTGTCTTCAATCAAACTTTTATAATTGCCATCTTCCAGATGTAAAGTGATGTAAAATGAGATGCTCCATGTCTCCAGGAGGGCCCTTCTTCACCGCGTTGAAAGACTTCACGTTGAGAAATCATTGCCAGGTCAAGTAATGCTCGCCACTCTTACATGCCCTATAGTTTGCTGCAAGAGAGTACCAGAAAGTAACTATTAGCCTTTGAAATGTCTGTATCAGTGAACAAGGTCCGACAATGTCAAATCACCGTGTTTTGTTAAGAACGACCGATCCTGTTGTTGATCTTGGATGCACAATTCTGTTCATCTGTTATCCTGTTGATCTGTTCAACTCAACTTTGATGTAGCTCTGAGCTGATAAACCATCCGTTTTCACGCATAATAACAATCCACTAGATTATATTGTTTCCTGTATCGATGTAATGAACATGGCACCATGTGGAGTTATATATCAAGAGAAGGAGGAGGGAAAGGTTGATGGGAGTGTTATGATGCTGAGATTTTCAGCGCTGATGCTGATACTGCCACGAACTCCTGACGGGTCACTAAATGTGCGAAGCTGTACGCTCCAGCATAGCTCTTACTAAGGCATAATAAAACCCCGTACCGTTTTGCTATTTGAAAACGAAATTAACCATGACTGATGGTAAGCTGCTTTCAGTAATGATGCTGGATGCTGTGGATGGCATGACAATCACATAGAGTCAAAAGGTGTACCAATGAGTAGCTTATGAGGGACCATTTTGACATGCCTATCGTCCTTGTGGTGGACAGATGATGGGTTGGAGATGATATTTCCCGGCTCATCATCTTTGAGAGTATCGGCCAAGGACTAGTACCATCTTCTGAATTGGGATAGCTTGCCGATAGCACCGATTGCAATTGATGGGAAGACGGTTGCAACATTACTGATCACTGGCATCAATTTGGAACGCCTAGTGTCAGATATGGGTGGATGAGTGTTGTCGGCTCTACATTCGTCCAAGGTACGGTCATTAGTTGTTGATGATAGCATATTACCATCGCCATGGTTGACTTCATTTTTGGATAGCACAATAGTGTCTGTGTTGACCATCTGTGCGATGTCCTGAACCATCGATAGGATCTTGACTAAAACACGAATATCAACAGAGGAGTCAGGAACCTCAGTTACGTATAAGGGATTCTCAAGTCAATTTTTGGCAGCCTGTCAGGAATATAAACAACAGCCGAAGCCCATTATGACGATGACCAGCTCCAGACCTTTACTATGAGTGTTATTTCAGATCCATTGCTGCTATTGGGCAGCCTCAATAAATATCGTAAGAAAGAGGTGTCGAGCTGAGCATACTGTTCAGAACGATTACACGATCGCTTCTAACATGAGGATGCAAGCAAGCAGTATTCTGAAAATACTCACCATAAGCAACTCTGGGATTTTGGGTTGATGCTGATAGAAGATGTGGGATCATTGTGCCTTATAGTTGCTGTTGGGATGCCGCTTCGAATCAACAACTCAAGACAGGCTGATAACATCCGAAGCGCTTTCTAAAAACGTTGAAATGAACCTCCTCTGATTTTTCACCAGCCTCAAACTGTATTTTTATGAGACCTCAGTAGTGAAAGTTAATGGCATTAGTTGGTTGGTATTTTTGAAAAATTGTTGAAGCGGTCTCAGCTATCTTTCAAGTCGTTGCTTGAATATTCCCATATGGAACGAATAAAAGTGGACGGGAATCATTCTAACTTCCCTAAGATTATTTGACTTGCTTTTAACACATACTAATGCTGTAGGACTCATTTAGTCGCAGACAAGTAAATTCAATCTTTTTTCAGGGGAAATAAGCTCACCGGAGAACTGAGTAGAGAGATGGGCGTGGAATCTCTTTCAAAGCATTATCCTAGAAGCGGCTTTGCGGCGGATTCTGGGGCGACCTGGCGCCATGGCTCTGCGGCGACCCCTGCTCAACTGTCATTTTACATACACGTGTCACTCTTAATTATGAGCACAGCCTTGATTTGCAATATTTTTTTAAAATTTCTCCAAAAATCAGAGCCGCATTGTCGGCATGTTTCATTTTTTGCGGCTCAGCAAACAATACACTGCTGATGTGCTATTGTTAGACAATAAATAAGGCTTTGGTAGCACGAGTTGGTACTAAGCTACTATACTCTTATGATGAAGCCATTGGATTTCACTTTTGATGGGTCAATACTTTTACTATCCTCTGTTTTCCGTCTATGATTATATTCATCCCATTCCACTTTTACGAGCTATTTTGGTATGCTAATTACATAGATCACGTTGGTCAAGTTTACACAGATATCACCAGTCCGTGTCTTACCATCTCTTCCCCTCCCTTGTCCGTTCGTCTGTTACCATTAGATTGCCTCAAGACTGCTCCTTCCCTTGAAAACAGTTTGACATAGCTCTCACTCAACCTGTTTCTTCTTTCTCTTGATCAGCGATGTCAAATTGTTGACGGCAAGTGAGGGGGCAGCGCTCGAACTCGAACTCGAACTCAACTCGATAGAGGAAGCAACACCCTCCACTTGACCTCTCTTCTTCGACCTAACGCTCAACATGCTGATCGTGTTGACTGGCGTTATACCTAGAGTTTTAGCGTGCTCATAGTGAGCATTGCCAACTATTTCGATGTAGGGCATGTTTTCACCATCACTCGCATTCTTTTCAAATTCTTCACGGTAATTTTTGAGAACTGATAAGTAATCGTCCATGTTTGAATAATCAACCTCGGTGATTAACTTTTTAAACTTTGCAAAGTCTTTCTTTCCAAGAACAAGAATTTCATCTCTGTTCTCTTCTTTGCTGGATTTATTCGGCTTTACAGTTCCTTGAATTCCTATCAGTCCAACAATGATTCCAAGCCTAAACTCCTGACGGATTGCCAACTCGGTCCAAAAAGTGCCTAGCTTTAACTTTCGGATTCTATTCTCCACAACAAGATGCTCCAAAAACCTTCCCTTGGGATCATCAGGTAGTAAAGGGATGTGGTAAACAGCAAGATCATTAATGTTCTTGTTAGTGGTGAAAATCTCACCAACTTGCCAGTCGTCAGATGGGAAGAACCTTTGTATTTGTCTTTCTTCCGAATTGAGTATGTTTAATTTTTTTAGCTCAATGGTCTCAAAAGAAGATTCAATTGCACCATTCAGCGTTTTCAGCCACCATTTCAGCAATTTTTCATCGGAAAGTACATGTTTTCCAGGATTCTTGTTGGACTCTGGAAACAGATACTGTGGTTCTGACCTTGTAAATAGAACGATTCTAGTTTTGATCTCCCCTTTGTTTTCCATCTTTACTACATTCTCAATGTCAATTTTCAAACCTTTGGGATCCAGTTCAGGGATGGGAACACCGTAGTTTGGATCTCCTTCTTTCGAACTCCTCTCTGCGAGAATATGCAATGATCGCTGTATCGGTGATTGGAAAGGTTTGTGTGGTTTCAGATTGACTTCAAAGCTGCGTTTTACTTTGACATGTTTCAAGTATGATGAGACTCTACATTGCAATATCCAGCAAATAATCTCCGTTATCACTGGTCCAATCTTGATTTTTTGTTCGTGTTTGTTGAGCGTTAAACCTGTCGTGTCAGCCTTCGACACGTAGATAGTTCGTTCGATTGGGGCTTCAAGTTTTGGGATTGTTAGGTAGACGTATAGCTCAATTGCAAAGATGGGGGTTTCATCATGAAACAAGGTTATGAAATGAACAATTTTGACCGTGCTTGGTTTGATTGACTTTGGTTTTTGGATTAAAGGCTTGCTCTCTGCTGGTGTGGATTGAACGTTAAGAACTCTGTAGGGCTTGGTGGATTTTGGAAGAACCCGCGTTAGACGGCTTGAAAGGGTTTTTGAAGTGTCCATGAATGAAAAATTGATAGGTAGTTCATTTAGTAATGTGAAATGTAGTTCTACTCAACGTCACACAAGGCCATTGAGTTATTTCAGTAGTTGTGGGGAAAAGCAAAAGGAAAAACGGTTCACCATCAACTCTTGAAAATTGTGGATCGGATCTCTTCTCTCGCGTGGGTGGGTTGTCGTGGCGCGCCGCATAAGAATCGTACAGCTTTGGTACTAATCCTCTACTGAGGCTCTTTCTCTACATACAGAGTACAGTACTTTCAAAGGATTACAAAGTAGATTACTGATTGAAGGTGAGTGTATCAACAAGTACAGATATCATTACGTCAAACCAGCCTTCTCAAAGGATTCAAGAGTATCTAAACCTTTTATATTCGTTTCCCATCTTCATCTTCTCCTCATGCAAGCTCGTACTCCGAAGGGTAGAATATTAACCTTTCAATACCGGTCTTTGTCAAAATCACCATTCTAATAACACCACCAGAAGAACCATCCCATTTAATGGCCTGTGAAAGTGCCGTCTTGATAAAACCGATCGTCTCGTCCTGTGTCATTTCAGGTTTGAAGTTCTTCTTACACCAGCCGTAGATGAAGACAGATCCGGAACCGGCAATGGCATATTCATGCTTATGAATGGAACCACCTAATGGAATACTGTACACCTCACCACCATTCTTCTCGTCATAACCTGCACAGATGATACCTGCCGTCAAGCCATCCTTGTTATTATAGCAGAGTTCTTGGAATAGGGAGGCTGCAATCTTTGTCGTTGGAGGACGCCCATTGTTCGCCTTGTACATCTCCAAATGGTACTTGACTATATCTGCCACTGCTTGTGTGTCTGCTGCAGAACCCGATCTACAACACCAGATCTTATCGTTGATCTGCGTTAGCTTGTCCGTGACACGGTTTGCGATGTACGATCCTGTTGTGGTCCTACTGTCTGCTCCTAGTATGACACCATCTTTGAAAGTGACAGCCATGATGGAAGTACCTAGACTGACTTCACCTTTCTTAAGGTGATTGATATCAACGTTGATCGAATCCATTGATGTGGGTGTATATATATATATGCGCTCAAAGGAAGCTGGTCAAGTGGTAGATATGTGAGGAGGAGAGTGAAAAGATACGTGTGTTTCAATTGAGATGTCAGTTCGTTTCCGATGGCTAAAATCTCTCGTTTGAACGTCTAATTGATGTGTTCTTGTTGAGTTGTGATGAATTGAGTGACAATTGTTGGTCTTGGAGCTGTGAGAATGAGACGGGTAGTGTTATAGCGTTATAGTTAAGAGTCTTTTTGCCACTCAAAGCGGTGGGTTGGCCTTGGGTCTTTGCCAGAGCTGTTATGGTGGTGGTGGCATATTTCTGGTGCAGAGGTGTTTACAAGTTTGTCGAGGTTTGGTTTTCGGTATTTATGCACGACTCTATGGTTGGCGATTTCGAAGAAATTTTCCACTGTTTTTGGTGCCAACAGGGGAGAGCAGGAGAAGAACAAAGAACAAATCAATCCACTATATTTTAACCTACCCATTAGATCCATCATCCGGTAAGAAAATAAGAGATAAGGAAGGCACTTTCATTAATTCTAATTTACAGCACCCCCACCCGAAACATGGCACCTTTATCATTTGACTTCTCGAATTTAGCTGCCCCAGAAGACCCTTGGGGTCCATCTTCAGTCGTTCCAAAGAGCCTTAGATTTAACGATGTCCCATACGCCCCATTCTCAAAGAGTGACAAACTAGGTAAAGCTGCAGACTGGCAACAAAACAAGGAGGACGAGTTGAAACAACAGCAGCAACAGCAAAAGAGAAACACGAACCAAAAGCAAAGAGACCAATACCATGCCTATGGTGCATCTGCTGCCAAGTTATTTGGTGCCGAAGCTGAGGAGGAAGAATTCTCTTTTGTTGATGCCAATGCTATTCCAGTGAGTCAGCAGGCCATCTTGAGAGGTAAGAAGCCACTTCCAGGTCAAAAGCAAACCGGTAAGGTTAACACCATCAAGCCTCAATCCACCAGACCTCCATACAACCCTGCCCTTGCATCAAGAGGAGGATACAACAACAGATACAAGAAAGAAGAAAAGGTTAGGGATGCCTCCGTGAAGGTTACCAGCAAGTGGCACTTGGTCTCTGAAATTGAAAGTAATAAGTTGACGAAGTTGAACTTGTCGGTTGCCCCTGGTGCTGACGTTGTCAGCTATGGCTCTGTCAACTCCTACGTTAAGAAGTACGAATCTTTCAAGCCAGAAATACTAAAGGTTTTGGATAGATCCATCTTCAACCCAACAACTTCAGACGATCCAGTCATTAAGGAACTTGCAGCATCAAAGAAGGCTACCATTTTTGCCACAGACTCCATTATATCCCAACTGATGTGTGCCGCTAGATCACAATACTCCTGGGATATAATAGTCACAAAGAAGAACGGTTGTATCTTCTTCGATAAGAGGGAAAACACCGACAGATTGGAGGTTGACGAGAACACACAGAACCCACCTTCGGACAATCCAGAATCAGACATCAACGGAGCAACAAACCTATCGTTGGAAGCAACATTCATCAATCACAACTTTATTGCCAACTCGTTGGATTCAGCAACATTGAAATTCCAAAAGCCAGTCAACCCATTCGTTTCTGAATCTGAACTTACTGACCCTCTATTGAACAAGGGATACAAATACAAGAAGTTTGAACTACCATCTTCAAACTCAGAAGAACCACCATTGGAATTCATAGTGAGGACGGAAATTGATGCTTTCTCCAAGGATCAGGGCAAACTTCTCTCCATCAATGCTTTGAACCAATACAACCCAACATCGGCAAGTGATTGGAAGACCAAGTTGAATGGTTCAAGGGGTGTCATTCTAGCTGAAGAGTTGAAGAAGAACAACAACAAGATCTCCAAGTGGACGACAAGGGCTATCCTTGCTGGTGTCGATTCGATGAAGATTGGTTTCGTCTCTAGGGCTAGTCCTAAGGATAACACCAAGCATATCGTTGCTGGTGCACTAACCTACACTCCATCGGGTTTAAGCTCTCAGATCAACCTATCTATTGGTAACGGTTGGGGTATCGTTAAGTCTCTAATTGATATCATTGAACATGAAGGTGGTGATGAAGATTACAAGTTTGTCATTTTGAAGGATCCAAATGCTCCAAAGATTGGTGTCTACAAGGTTCCTCTTGATACTTTTGAAGATTCTGATGAATAGAGAGAGACCGGTTTTTTCTCAGTCTTCTCTATCTATCTGATTCGATTTCTTCATTGTTGTAGACTACAGCATCTTTTGCCATTGACTGTTTTTTCTCTTATTAATCTAATTCATTTGAATTTCAAAACATTATTGTTACACTAGCGATTTGATTGTTAATGATACAGCGTAATCTAAAAATACATATGTTACTATTTCTGAATAAAGATGTTGTCGGTATCATCATCCTCAATAATAGTGGAATCACCCGAAGCAGCAACAGGTTTAAAAGAAGGCGGCACTCTGGAGACTCTGGTGGGCCTCATCCTGAATCTTGGCTCGGACAACGTACCATCGTCACGCTGTGCCCTAGTTTCTATCCTAGTTGGGGTGGAAACACTGAATGTGCCATCCTTCTCAGGTGAATTCTGCTTCATCTGTCTATATTGACTCTTCCTTTGCTCTAGGTACATGCGACGGACTCTTTCTGTAGCAGGAATGGAATTCATTTTACCGTGCTGGTTCAGCGGCGTATCTGTGATCCTTGTTGGTGAGACGTAGACGGTACCATTCGTCAACGTTGTTCGCGAGGAAACTGCAGATGAAGAAAACGAAGAGTATGCGGCTGGGGTATTGACGTCCAAGTTTGGTACATTTCCCAGATCCAGCTGGGCTTCACTGCCATTTTGACGTAGCAACGATAGTTGGTTTCTTCTGTGTGCCAAAGGAGACACCCGTCCCACCGGTGACCTTGACGCTGATTTTTCTGGGCTCGAATGATCCAAATCAGAGAGGGAGTGAAAGATGTCTTCGTTTTCTGATTCCTGCTTGCTTTCGATGTTCATCTTCCAAATGTCAAAAAACGTTCTAAGCCTGTTTCTTTGCCATCTCAGTTGGAAAGCATAAGCGTTTCTGTTATCAGCTTGAACCTTGATTGATTTCAACGATAGCTGTGACACTATACGTGTCAACAGATCGACGTTGGTCACCTCCAGCTTTTCATCACAAATCTGATTTAGTTCGATTAATCGTTCGTATCGTATGATCCATTTGTTCATTAGCTTGGTGGTTTGGCTTAACTCCCAAAAATTGGTGGCATCAGCTTTGTTGTTGATTACTTGCATTGTCTTAGCTCTCCACAACTGCAGAATTCTTCTCGCCTGAACGCTCGAGTTGTACGACACATATGCCCCTTCCAAAACTGCAATTCTCTCCAAACAGTCAAACAATCTGTTGATCCAAATGTTGAAGGTTTTCGCTAGCGAGTCTTTCTCTATCATTCTTTCTCTTGTTGAACAAAGCATGCTTGCTTTCTTGAACATTCTTTTGTGGTGGTTGGTTCTAATTAGCCAAACTTTGAAAAACACTGTTTTCCTTGATAGGAGGTCAAAATCATTTGCCTTTGCCTGCCATACTGCCATCTTTTTCGTTTCTTTGCTCCAGGCTTCTATGTGTTTTCGCTGTATATCCACATGCTTCACAGCAGTGAAAGCGACAGTTCTTGTACTTAGTCTCCAATGGCGGAGCTTTGTTTCGATTAGTAACCTATCATCACAATTTTTGAGATCAATCTCCCTCAATGAGAGCTTCCAATGGGTGAGAACATCAGTAGCCAAATGCTGTGCTCTGAAACTTTCTGCAATTGTATTCATTTGCTGTCCGGTTGACCATTGTCGGAACACATGTGATAGCTGCTTTTTCACTGACTTTGATGTAAAAGCTTTCACCTTGATTTCATGCTCTGAATACTTCCTCCAATTCTGGAAAGCCCATTGCATTAGATATCTGTTGTTGTTTATTCTCATCTCCTGCCCAATCACCCTCAAGTTGTAAGCGGTCGTCCATTCACAAAATTGCTTGTTCAATACTAGTTGTGTTTCCATCTTGAGCAGCTGCTTGGCCCTGGAGATGCTCGACTGGGAGCTGACACTCCATATCTTGAAAAATTGCATTTTGGTTGACTTTTGTCTGAATTTTATTGCTTTCTGCTCGATAGCGCTCGTCTGATTAAAGGTGGCCATCCATCTTCTAAGGTAAAGCCTTTGCATCATTGAATTCTCGAGCTTTCCCATCATCGACTTATTGGCGCTGGTTGCCAGGCTCCAACGTTTGAAATACTTTGACCCAATCAGTTTCAATGCCGAAGGTATCTGCCTTGCTTCCAGTGATTCTTCAATGTATTTCCTTTTCAGTTTCCAGTGGTCAAAGATATTTTCTATATAAACCAGGTCGGCTTGACGCTCTAATGATCTCCATTTATTGCAATTTTGGGACCAATTTTTGAGATAAGAGTGGCAAGTAAAGGCTTTGTACACAGTAATGGCATTGCTTGCGGTTGTCTTGTGTGAATGTAGAAGAATCTTCCATTTCTCAAAGTAAATCTTTTTGTGCTCTTTTCCACAAGAGGTCAATGCTTGCCTATAAAGCTTCATTCTTGAGGCTCCAGCCAACCAATCTGCGAGAAACTCTTTCTTCATCTTGACTTCTTTGAGGGTCTTCACCAGGGCATATCTCATCTGAGGAGTAGGTAGAAATTCGCCACGGTAAAGAAATGGCGTACGGTGAGGAACCAAACAGAGCATTGAAAGGTCTTTAAAAAGTGACCGAATGTCAACATCGTCGTCATTCCAATTCATGGCAATATTTCTCACCTCTTTATAATAAATCTCGTTGGCTCTCGACATTCCTTCATCCCTCAAAATTCTAGTGTAAGATTTGAAAATTTGAGGAAAACATTTAACTGAAGCTGGCAAGTCTATATCACTGGTGCTTGTACATTCTCTGATGATGTGTTCCAGTACCACAATCAACTCGGAGTCTTTGATTGAAACAGATTCATCTGTGTTGTTCAATGAGTCAATGTCTGTGACTTCATGGCTAGTATTCTCTTCGGTTGAAAGAAGCTTCCGTATGATCGGTTTTAATATGGGGAATATGGGTTTGTGTGAGAAATATTCGTCGACAACCGCTCCCCTAGAGTTGTCTCCATGCAATGGCTGAAGCGGGAATTTGATGATGTTGAAAATTCTATAGTGGAATTCACTGACTGCCTGAAGATTATAGAATAGTGCAATGTGGTTCATTCTTTGAAATTCTGAGACCACAATCTTGGCTGTTCTATCAATCTTGTCAGAGGCAATCTCATTTATGGAATTGCCTCTCATCAAAACAGGGGATAGCGATGTTGTCAACATCAAAAGGCCCTGCTCGTAGCAACTTAGAAACGATTCGTTGTTCGAATCCAAATCCAATGGGATCAACGATTGGTTCGTGTCGTCGATAATGTCTGATGTTGTGTCTTCTAAAAGCTTGCTTGCTTTCAAATTAAACTCTAGGTCATACCTCAGTAATTCCTTCACGTGTCCAAGAACCTTACTAAGTGATGAAAGATGTGATACAAGAGCTTCATGTTCAAGTAAGCAATTTCTAATCTTGTTCACTATCGAAACTTCTTCTGTGATATCTTTGATCGTAGTTGTTGTTTCGTCCTCGATATGCCTGCACAACAATTGCGTTAATTGGATGTCCCCCATTGCATTCATGATATCGCTTGGGACTCTGTCCTCAAGCCCAATATCGATGAGATCATTTCCTTTGTACTGCAAAGCGTAGAATCGAAATTGTCCTAGCTGCGATGTTACCTCTAAATCGAGGTGATCATAAATGTGTGATTTGAACAACGCCTCATCGATTCCAAGTACGAGCTGCCAACTGTCTTTGATGGTTTCCAACAAGGGTTCGTCTATGTCGTTGGACGGCGTCCTTGCTAACTGAGACAACTCACGTAACAAAGTCAGGAGATCCTTCGTGGTTTGACGTGCCCATTGTTCATCCATCTTCTCGAACAACTGGAGATTCTGAGTCTCGTTGATATTTGTGTTGTCACTCCACTGACTATGGCGGTATTAGTACTTTTGTTGGTGAAGCCAGAATACTCATGGAAAGAAAAGGTGGTTCGAAGGAAAAGAAGGGGATTTAAAACGAAGGTCAAGAAGCTCTCTGGGGTCAACCATACTGAGTACATAGGACGCGTGCATATGTTAGTGTCTCGGTTTAAAAGGCTGTGCACCACAAACATTTGAGTCAAAATAGAAGACCCCAATTGAATCATACATATAGATCCCTTAAGATTCATAGGTAGTAATATACAGATAACACATAGACAAAGTTACATTATCCGCATGGCCAGAAGGCTTCAGTTTTTCAAGGTAAAGTCGAATGGCTGAAACCTTTCTTGGAATGCGGTTTTCTGATCAGTCTCCTCTAGCATAGACTCTTTGCAGTTTTCCCAGTATAATCTTCTCGGTTGCTTGGTTAGGAAAGCCAACACTTTTCTTGGAAACTGCAAGTCTACCGGCTTGTTGTCAGTGCCAAGTTTAAACAGGTATTGCGTCACATCGGACTTGGACTTTGCCACTTTGATCAGCATGTAATCTTCTCTGTTAATCACCTCGCTCAGTGCTTCGGAACTGTCACCCTCAAACTTGAGGTAACTCATATCGCCCTTATATTTGTTATTCACAAAATCAATTTGCTTCTGTAGTTCTGCTTCAAACTTATCAAGGAGATTGTTGTTCACAGGAAGGAACTGTGTATGATAGTGGATCCCTGATCTCCTTGAAATTTCCCAGAAAACTACAGTGAAATCGCCCAGATTTTTGAACATATCAATCAAACAATCTTGATATTTCTTGATTTCAACATAAGGCTTCGTCTCTTCTATCTTCAAGCCAGGCTCTTCGACATCCCTGTAGTTTATTAAAGTTGGATAATGGTTGATGGTGACGATTAGTCCATGACCGGAGAATCCAAGCTTGTTTTTCAAAGTCAAGGGGCCTTTAGCAATCGTGATGTAAGAAGAGTCACCAATGGAAAGAATCATGTGCAACGCCACCTTTGGATTTGAGAGACAAAAGAAACAACTCGTTGGGTCAACTTCCTTTTTCTCTCTCTTGATGCGATTACTTATCAAGTCGCCATGCTCAGGTGGGCGTTTTCCATTTGAATTAGTAGCGGTCGGCATGCTCAAAGGCAAAAGTACTTCAGGTGTCAGCACAGGTTCCGTTCCAAACTTGGTGACAGACTCGACATCCTTCTTTGGATCCAAACGTAGTCCAAAAGCGTAATACCATCTTTCTTTGCCTCCCTGTTGGCCAAGACTGATAAACCGAGTCACCCTTTCATATCCCTCATGCTCTGACTTGAAAGGCAATCTCTCGAAAAATCTTCCAGCTTCGGTTCCCACACAAAACCAGTATCTGGGTTTGGCAAACTTCAGTAGTGGATTCAACTTGACATTGCCTACGAGTGTCAACTTTTCTTCTTTTGATATTATCGTGGGCCACTGGTAAGTAATAAGAATGTCCAATGCCTGGTTTTCAAACACTTCTTTTAGGTCACTTGCGGTTATAGAGGAAAGACGACCGGTAACATAGCCAATCTTCAATCCATTGGCGAGTTTGAGTATGCCATATTGACCCAAAAACTTCAATTTTTCAGCTGGCTGCTTCTCGAACTGCTTCAGTCCCTCACCATGAAGAATGGAAGTTGATGGGTCTTCTAGCTCAGGAAGGGCCTCGTTGTCTTCGGATATAATATCACCTAGCAAGAATACATGTTCAAAAGGGCCACTTTTTTGATTTAATGAGTTGGCTACCTTGACTGCCTTGGGTAACACACTCGGTGATGGATTCAAAACCAGTCTTCAGAGAGATATTGGAAGGGGAGTTAGTAAATCAAAGATTCCATTCTCATGGGGGGGTAATTCATTCAACACTTACAGTTTGACTTTCTCTTCGGTCATAACTATCTATTCTATCAGTTTCAAATCGATTATTGGGTCGAGTGTTCTATATTTCGTGGTTGAAGGAGATACAAAAGTGATAAACATGCTTAGTGTTTAGTACTAAATTTTTATATATTTTTTTTGGCTAGAGGCTCGTGTGGTCTCATTGGAACGGCGCCCGGGATCTGCAAGTTCAGATCTACGAGAACTGCAACGTTCAACCACAGCTAGATAGACTTTTTGGCCATCGTATTTTGACAGCATTCAAGGTAACACAATCACTCGGAAGATTAATTTCGTATATAACGCAAAGTAGAAAGTAAGAGAACATAGGTAAGCCTCTCAACGCAAAGAAAAAAGAATGAGACTAACATCGTTTGAAAGAATAAAAGATAAAGAAGAATAAAAGCAATCGAAATTGAGAGAAAACACATGAGAAGATGAATTTAGAAAACAAACCCAGGGAAAGACCACAACAAAAACAAGCACAGAAACGTAACTGAGAATGGGTAGGAGAATGACGACAACCAAACCATGCGCGGTTATGAACAACAACTACGGAATTCAGAAGTGACTGTCGATCAGTACAACGTTCCGAACGGCTCCTTGTAACGATGGAAGTCTCTGTGATTATTCCCCGTATTGAGCAGCATTGGTGATAGGATATTGTTAGGGTTGGACGCAGGGTTACCCTTGTGCTTAAAGGTGAACCCGACAAAACTCTTTTGATCTGCCTTCACACTGTTGTATGACATCTTTTCATCGTTGGCTCTCTTCGCTAATACCTCTTTGTACTTGGCCATATCAGCTTCGTTTGAGAAATCATCAAAGTATCCAGCGTCCTCTTCATCGTCAAGCTGGGGTGTGAAAGGCGGCACTCTTTCTCTCAAGTTGTCCCACTTCACTTCAGCAAAGTATGGCATTGACATGACTTGCTTCAGTGACCTCAATCTTTCGTTCGGTGAAGCAATCAATCTGGTAATAAACTGCCACGTCCTGTCACTAAAGACATATCTACCGTCCTCGTATCTAGGTCTCTTCAAAACATCCTTCCATCTTTTCAAGTTCTTATATGTTTCGTCCGAGGATGAGCCAGAGAATGGAGTGTAACCAACAATGGCCTCAAATAGCATACATCCTAATGACCAGTAGTCAATTGTATAGTCATATGATTTGCCCTCAAGAACTTCTAAAGCCATGTAGTCCGGTGACCCAACAATGGAATGGGCAAACTGGATATCTTTTGCTCTCAAAGATTTGTAAAGTTTCTGTCTTTCTGCAACTGTTCTATCCTTAGGCTTGAATTCTAGATCTTTCACTTGATTCAATCTCAACTTCATACTCTCAATTCTATCAGTAGAAACGGATCCTGCAGCGAGCCCGAAATCGGTCAATTTGATATGACCCTTCGAGTCAATTAGGAAATTTTCCGGTTTCAAATCTCTGTGAGTGTAACCTAGTTCATGCAAAGCATTGACAGATGCAAACATTTCTGAAATGTAGAAACGAGCGTGCTGTGGAATCAAATAACCAGCGTTGTTCAATAGGGTACGGAAGTCTCCACCTGGCACAAATTCCATTGCTAGGTAGACGCTTTCAACATCCTGAAAGGCATAGTATAATTTGACCAACCATTCTGATCTAGTGTTTGTTAAAATGTCTCTTTCAGTCAAGACGTGTCTGGTCTCGTCTGTCTTTGTCAATAGACTCTTACTCAAGACTTTCAAAGCACACATCTCTTTGGTATCTCTCTTTTTGGCCAAGAAGACTTGACCGTAACCTCCTTGTCCGACTTGGGTGATAATGTTGAAATCTTTGTGTTTTGGCTTGATTCTTCTTCTTCTCAGGTAAGCTCTCTCCCTTCCCACGTAATTCTTCCACTGCTGTGGTCTTTCTTCTTGTGGAAGTGTCTGTAGACCATTTTCAACCTGGCTCAATCTTTCCTTTCTTGTAATAACGTAGTCAAACATGTCACAGTAGTAGTCCAAAAAGTACATTTGGCAGACAGTGACTAATCTTTTAGTCTTTGCGGAGTTTGCCTTTGTATAGAATTCATGTGTAAGTCTAGTCGGTGACTGGACAGGAGAGCCTCTTGGTGTTCCATATAGGGAAGACTGAGGAGGCAGTATGCTTCTATTTGGTGTGGATGGTGGAGTGTTTTCTTTGTTATAGTTGAGTCTTTCGAGTGGTCTCATAAGTTGAGCTGGGTATTGGTCAAAGCTTCTGTTTGGTGAGCTTGTTGTCGACATGTAAGAGGCGTACGAAATATCAGCAGCATTTGTAGGGCTCTGCCTCTTTGTAGGGGTGGAAGGAGGCCCAAATCTAAAGCTCTCAACATCTCTTGAGAGATCCTCAACAAAGTTGTTTTCGTCCTTTTGGGAGCGTCCAAAAATACCACCAATGAGTGTCATCGTGAGTGTTGTTGTTGATGTTATAGTTGCAGTACTAGCCGAACTCAAAAGTGATCTAAGTGGTTTGCCTTCCTCTTATGGGTTTGTATCGAAGATAAGTGGCAATCCAACAGACGGTTGTTAGAGGATGAAACGAGCAAAAGAAGGTCTGAGGGGAAGGACCCACATCTGTGTGTATATGTCTATACAGCTCCCTTGAAATGGCTTTGAACAGAGGAAGAGCTCTGTATTTACCTCTTTCTACTTTAGGCACAAATTGATTTCAGATATGCGCCTCGTGCGCCACTTTCAAACTGCTTCAGCGCGCTACTCACCAGCCACATGTTGCAGGAGCCGCACTAAGCATTTATACACTCGGACGAAATTTACTCTGTCAGATTGATTTTTCGATAGCATTTCCTCTACAATGATAGGCATGGCGAAGTGTTGAAATGTAGTTCTTCAAAGATAATTGGTATTCTATTTAGCAATTATGACAACATGTTGTCACGACATACAACCTATCGTAATCTTTTGACATCGCTACCAGCAAGCTGAGAATTGGCACGCCTCTTCAATGTGCCTTCCCCCAACCAGGATAGGGAGTCCGTTTTGCCATTTTTATCTTTTGCAGAGGCATCTCTAGAGGAATCTGATGGCCGGTAATGTTCTAGTCTTTCATCTTGATTCAAGACTTTGGCCATTGTGCTCATGCCTCCGCTGTTGGTATCTCCGCGAGATTCAAAAGAGCGAAGCTTTGAAGATAGAGACTTTGTCACTTGTGGTCTCGAAGACTCGCTGGCAGCAATAGACCTTGTAGACAACTTTCCTATCATACCCATGCCGATCTCCTCACCAAAGGCATCAGTTCTGGTCTCTTCCTGCTCTCCAAAGGCCATCTTATTTTGAGCCTTTGCTATATCGGACATCTCCATTCTTTCCTTCTGTTTTCTAAATCTTCTTCCTGCTCTTTTCTTCGATTTATTGTCAATTGGTTTAGCTAACGGCTTGAGAGTTTTGCTGTCGGGAGGCGCTTGGAGCTTATCCAATTTGGTAGCTATCTCCTGCCTCCATTTGAGTCCATGGCTATCGTCAAATTTAGCCTTTTCACGGTTCGAATAGTCAATCCTTGCACATAGAACGATCTTGGCTGACAACATTCTCATGGCTTGCACTCTGCAATCCTCCGATACAGACTGAACTAAATCTGAGTAATATATGTAACCTTTCTTTGCCGATCCACTGATGTTACCCTTGATCATGGAGGATCGATTGGCTCCCAAAGAGGGGATGTTGCAAGGGGGCAAATTGCAGAGCCCTTCCAAGCCATAAAGCGAGATCAATTGAGCTGTAATGTTGGGTCCCACTAGTGCCGTCACATTTGGTGCGATAGCCTTGGCCCTGTTAGAGACGTATCCTCTTATCCTTTGCCTTGCATTATCTAACTCCAGAAGCAAATCGCACGCCTCCAGTATGAGATCCATGTATGAACGGGGTAACTTGTGAGTATGATTAGATTGTCTCAGCACCGATGCAGAGACAGTGAGCCCTAGTATTTCATCCCTTTTGAGAATGTCGGCAAGTAATGTGCTATCTCGAACCACTAGAGAACTGTCATACTGAACTAGTTTTATCACCATGGCAAAATGAACAGGGTTTTTGATCAAGTCATCTAAGTCAGGCCACACCGATTTGTAATGAAGCTTTATAAATGAATGGATTAGACTCATCTCATCTTTTAGATCGTCCAATGTCGTATTAGTGTTGTTGAGAAAATCATTCTCTTGCTCTTTGTTCACCGTGTCTATATGTTCAAGGTGGCTCAAGCTTGTCAGTAGGCTGTTCACCCTCGGTAGTAAGCGAGAGTACTTTCGTATGTCGTCCACACTGGACAAATCTTTCAAGGATATTAGATACTCAAAGGTGTGATATTTTTCCTGGACACCTTGTGTTTCTAGACGATGATCAACATCCTCCATCTCTTCTCCTGACTCATTCTCATCGCTCGAGTAGTCCTGCAACAAATTATCCGCTAATCCCATTCTAAGTGTGGTGTTCCAAGATTTATAAAAGCAAACTATGGCCAACTTTCAAAAGCACTAGCAGTTTCTTTGCCATAAGAGTTCAAGAGCATTTAAAACTGGTCAGTGGAAACGGAAGAGGAATAGAAAGTCAAAACCAAATAGATATAATTTCCAAATGAATTGCGTCGATCGACGCCCTTGACAGTCCCCTCCAATTTTTCAACCTCAAATTTTTTTTTTCGTCCGCCCGGAGGGAGGAATGGGAGCTCTTCACCCTGGACGCTGGACAGAGAGGGAGGTGATGATGTCCAAACTTCACCACCTTGTTCAGCTGAACTGATTATCAAGGATGACTCACATTACACTCCAGAACTCCCAACGACCAGCCAAATAACAACAGAACAGTTACCTTTTGATCACTATCCACGATCGTTTATGAGCTTTTGTAGGTTTTCATTGAGAATCCCTGCACTTTTAACTAGAAGAAATAGGCTCGTTCACAATCAATATAGATTCCCGCAAAGGACAAGACATATTTCAAGTTCGATTATCAGAATGAGTGAAGAAGAGACCAAGCAGAAGGTTGAAGTTGCTCCTATCGAAGGAGCTGAGGCTCCAGCAAAGGAAAAGACTGCAAAGGAGCTAGAAAAGGAAAGAAAGAAGGCTGAAAAGATGGCAAAGTTCCTAGCCAAGAAGAACAAGCAAGCCGAAATCGCGAAAAACACCGCTAAGAATGCAGAGAAGCAAAAGAAGAAGACGGCCACCAAGGAGGAAGAACCAATTCCAGAGTACGTCGACAACACCGTTCCTGGTGAGAAGAAGATCCTAGTGAGCTTGGAAGACAAGTCGTTCTCATCTTACAACCCAAAGTCAGTTGAATCCTCTTGGTATGACTGGTGGTTGAAGGAGGGTTTCTTTGAACCTGAATTCACCGAGAGTGGCGAGATCAAGCCAGAAGGTTTGTTCTGCATCCCAGCCCCACCTCCAAACGTTACAGGTGCTTTGCACATTGGTCATGCCTTGACCGTCTCCATTCAAGATGCTTTGATCAGATACAACAGAATGAAAGGTAAGACCGTTCTATACCTACCTGGTTTTGATCATGCTGGTATTGCAACTCAGTCCGTTGTTGAGAAAACCTTGTGGGCTAAGGAGAAACTATCCAGACACGATCTTGGCCGTGAGGCATTCGTCGATAGAGTTTGGGAATGGAAGGATGTTTACCATGGCAAGATCAAGTCTCAATTTTTCAAGATGGGTGCTTCTTACGACTGGTCAAGAGAAAAGTTCACCCTGGATCCTGATATGTCTGAAGCTGTCACTGAGGCATTTGTTCGTTTGCACGAGGAT
The DNA here is from genome assembly GCA_030569615.1 of Ogataea rishiriensis. NCBI lineage: Eukaryota > Fungi > Ascomycota > Pichiomycetes > Pichiales > Pichiaceae > Ogataea > Ogataea rishiriensis. The sequence goes on along the minus strand of JAJMLH010000006.1, from coordinate 526,718 downwards.
GGTACCATTTACCGTGACCTTAGATTGGTCAACTGGTCGGTCAAGTTGAACACTGCCTTATCCAACTTGGAGGTTGATAACAAAAACGTCCCTCCAAGAAGTTTGCTTTCCGTTCCAGGTTATGAGAACAAGATCGAATTTGGTGTGTTGACTTCGTTTGCATATGAAATTGTCGATTCTGATGAGAAGTTGGTCGTTGCTACTACTCGTCCAGAAACCATCTTTGGAGACACTGGTGTTGCTGTTCATCCACAGGATCCAAGATACACACATCTACATGGAAAGTTCGTCAAGCATCCATTCTTGGACAGAAATTTGCCAATCATCACTGATGCTGAAGCAGTCGATATGGAATTCGGTACTGGTGCTGTGAAAATCACTCCAGGTCACGATTACAACGATTATCAAACCGGTAAAAGAAACAACCTTGAGTTCATCAACATTTTGACCGATGACGGTAAGTTGAACGAAAACTGTGGTGAGTGGGCCGGTATCAAGAGATTCGACGCTAGATCTAAGGTCATCGAGGCATTGAAGGAGGCTGGTTTGTTTGTTGGCCAACAAGACAACGAAATGTCTTTACCAGTCTGTTCCAGATCTGGTGATATCATTGAGCCATACTTGAAGCCACAATGGTGGGTCTCCCAAAAGTCAATGGCTGAGGCTGCCATGAAGGTTGTCAGAGATGGTGATGTTTTGATCCAGCCAAAATCTTCGGAGGCTGAATTCTTCAGATGGATGGAAAACATTCAAGATTGGTGTATCTCAAGACAATTGTGGTGGGGACATAGGTGTCCAATCTACTTTGTCAATATCGAAGGTGAAGAGAACGACAGAAACGAAAACAAATTCTGGGTTTCGGGTAGAACCTTGGAAGAGGCTCAAGCTAAGGCCGAAACACAATTTGCAGGAAAGACATTCACCCTAGAACAAGATGAGGATGTCTTGGACACGTGGTTCTCCTCAGGTCTATGGCCATTCTCCACTCTAGGCTGGCCTCACAAGACTCCAGACATGGACAAGTTCTATCCAATGTCCATGTTGGAGACCGGTTGGGACATTTTGTTCTTCTGGGTTTCCAGAATGATCTTGTTGGGTGTGAAGTTGACTGGTAAGGCTCCATTCAAGGAGGTGTTCTGTCACTCTCTAGTTCGTGATGCTCTAGGAAGAAAGATGTCAAAGTCTCTAGGAAATGTGATAGATCCCTCTGATGTTATCAGGGGTATTGCTTTGGAAGATCTACACAAGCAATTGTACGTTGGTAACTTGGACTCTAAAGAGATTGAAAAGGCCAAGGAAGGCCAGAGACAATCATACCCGGAAGGTATTCCTGAATGTGGTACCGATGCACTAAGATTTGCTCTTTGTGCTTACACCACCGGTGGTAGAGATATCAGTTTGGACATTTTAAGAGTTTCTGGTTACCGTAAGTTCTGTAACAAGATCTTCCAGGCTACAAAGTTTGTCATGATGAGATTGGGAGATGACTATCAACCACCAGCTACTGGAGCTTTGTCTGGTAACGAGACCCTAGTTGAGAAATGGATCTTGCACAAGTTGACCAAGTGTGCTCAAAAAGTGAATGATGCTTTAGAGGCCAGAGACTTCTATGAGAGTACTCAAGCCATGTATCACTTCTGGATTTACGACTTGTGTGATGTCTACATTGAAAACTCAAAGTTCTTAATCATGGAAGGTACCGAAGTTCAAAAGAAGTCGGCAAGAGATACTCTATACACGTGTATTGATGCTGCTTTGAAGATGATCCACCCATTCATGCCTTTCATCACTGAAGAGATGTGGCAAAGATTGGTCAAGAGATCCACGGAGACCTCACCAACCATTGTTAAAGCTTCTTATCCTACATACGTTGAGGAGTACGATAACAGTGATGCCGAGTCTGCTTACGAACTAGTTTTGGAAATCACCAAGGGTGCTAGATCGCTATTGACCCAGTATGGTATTACCAAGAAGACCAAGATCTTTGTTGAGGCTTCCAAGCCTGAATTCTACGAAATTGCTGCCTCACAAACTGAGTCTATCGCTTCCCTCATCAAGAACATTGATGATGTCTCTGCTGTTGCTGACGCTAAAGACATACCAGAGGGTTGTGTTGTTGTTTCTATCAACCCTGAATGTAACGTTCATTTGCTAGTTAAGGGTATCATCGACATAGACAACGTCATAGAGAGAGTCAGTAAGAAACTGGAAAAGACAACCAACACTCTACAGAACCTTGAAAGAGTCATGGCTGCTCCAGATTACGAGACCAAGGCCTCAGCTGAAGCTCAAGAGAAGACTGTCACTGCTCACTCTAGTGCTGTTGCTGAAGTTGATGGTTTGAAAGCAACCCTTGCTAACTTGGAGAGGTTGAAAATATGATTTCTTCTGCCCTTCATTGTTACTCCATCCCATCATGTCTACTCTTATAAATAGTTTTGTTCTTAGTATTGATAATTTATCCTCCTATATTAATTACCTACAGTGTCCTTCAAACTACAGACTGGGGGGTGTCTCTCTTAGTCTCCTAGAGTACGACATCCCATGGTTATCATAGAAGCGCCAAATAATAACCCATAATTTAAAACCTCCATATGTAGTTCTTCTCTATATTGGCAGCAATCAACTCTCTGACCTTTCCGTTCTTCAACTCGATATCCGTAGCACAATGATCCAGCACCTTAAACAACTGATCTTTTGTGAAATAACCCATTGACTCACAAAGAATTAACTGGTCCGTGCTCGAATCTTTCACAGTGAAAACCACAACATGATGCGACTTTGAATTCTGCAGTTCATCAGAAGTCGGGCTCAAAACAACCTGATTGTCAGCAGTTATGCAGCAGCAAGAAGCCAAAAAGGATGCCTTCAAAGATATTCCAGCATCCAATAGTGATAGATAAACAGCATTGATGGTAGCAACTAGTTCGTTAGCTGTGTACTCCTTCTTTTCCCCGCTCTTGAGGATCTGAACCACAACTTGAATGGACTGCCTAGGGTACTGCTTCAAGTTTATCAGCGGAGTGAGTATTTGTGAAAGTTTCTGCTCTAAAAATGTCTCTCTTGTTGTTGGAACACCAACTGCAGGTATAATGTTCAAATCCAAATATGCTTTTGTTGGTTGTTCATGCTTTATCCTCGAAACCTCTATTGGTCCTGTCACTGATGCTATCACTTTTGTAGATCCGTATTCGAACGTTGAAGAGCCATCGACTTGGTCCAAAAGACCGCTCTGAGCTGTAAACGACATTCTATTATGTTGAATCTAGAAATTCCAGATTATGTTCTTAGGTAAAAAGTATTTAGAGATTATAGACTGTTGATTTAAATCGGAACTCATGTTCGTTTTGGTGATCAAACTGTTTTCTCTCCTTCTGCTACTCCCTATTAAAATTTTAGTCTTCAAGAAAGTTCAGTGTTCACCGCCTTTAATAGTGAAAAATTATTTTTTTAGGATTTTTTTCTCTTGAATTTGATTTTTCAAGTCCTTTTTTGACAACTTACTCAGTTGTGGCTATGAAAGGGATCTCTCTTTAAACATCTTCACAACAAGCAAATCATTGAGACGAATATCATAGTTACGCTCTAGCTGAAAAACATTATGTCCGGTATCAATCACATCGCACTTGACTCCGTGCTACATTATTTAGAAGGGGACAGGATCTTTGAGATTGACTTCACATATCTTCTCTCTATTCTCTCTAAGCCCTCCACTATCCTAAATGCCAGCAAAACTGAGATTAACCACTTATGTTCTAGAATTAACAATTACTTGAAGTCTAACAACACCAGATACAGATGGTTAGGCTCAAAATTGGTTGTTGTGGCCAATCTTCATCCGGAAATATTGATGTCGAACCATACTTCAAACTCAATTAGTGCCCTTATCAAAATTCTTGAAACAAGATGTTTCATTGAAGACGAATCCAACCCTTCCTACCAAGCCCTTTTAACGTTGGACAGCTGCTGTGACGCCCTAGAGTTTATAATTGAAAAGATCAAAGGGAAGCCAACACTCACCAGAGAAATACTGACCCCCAAACTACCCGGTATAATTACTGTTCTTTTGGAATGTGTCACCATTACTCCCCAGAGCTCCATATCGTTGTTGTACAAATTGCTATCCAACAACTCTACTACTTTCAGGCCGTTTGGATCCAAATTTGAGAAGAAGCTAATGATTCTGTTGAATGATGATGCAAATTTCAACAAGTTTGAGTCTGGTCTGCAATCCAAGATTATGAAATCGCTAGTCTTGTTATCTTTCAACTTGAGCAGAACTGATCCAAATGAGACTTGGAGAACCAAACTTACAGATCTTGTCTTGGAGATCAAATCAGTCATTTCTGTTTACTCTGAGTTTTTGACTTTAACTGAGGACCAAGATCTAACCAGCAGTTTGAATAGCTTGCCCAAGCTACCTGATAGTCTTGCGGATTTCAAAACAATATTTAGACCACTTTCTATTGATGTCAATGAAAATCCATTAGATATTCTCAAAGTTTCGAGAAGAATAGATATCTTGGTGTCTATGCTAATAGAATACATCAAGACGGCTACTCAGCATACTGTCAAGATTCCTATGGGATATTTTGTCTTGATAGGTGAGATTCTGGTAGCCTTTAACTTGAGATTCATACCTATCAGAAGGGAGATTAGAGACTTATCAATGAGGTCAGCAATTCGCAATTCATTGATTGCAACAAACTCTATTGGTTTGAAGCTTTTGAGGTGTTTGCCGGATGTCTTTGGTGGTGATGTTTTACCTCATCTCCACACAGTTTTGTCCTCCATTGATACCTTGATTCCAGTCAAAAGAGTCAATGGTAAAATTACAGTGGATGATACACAAATCTTTGAAAATGAGAGTTTGATTCTCCAGGCTTTGGAAACTGCTTCAGTTTACTTGAACCTGACCGAATTGTTCAACTACATGGCTCTTGTCAACAAGGTGATAGATGCCGCTCTAGTTTTGACCAAGCCAAGATTACCAAAGACTTCTGACCAAGAGCAACAGAAAGCTGCAGCAACTGCTGCGTTGTCGAACAAGACTACTGCAAGTAAGGGCAAGAAAGCATCCAACACAATCTCTTTCTCGGACTTGTTGTCCCATGAGCACCTATTTGTGATTAACCCTTCAAAAGCCAAACTATCCGCTTTAAGAGGTTTTTTCCAAACAATGCTGAGGAAGTGCCAAGTCACTTCTTCGAAGCGTACCGAAATACTGAGGTTCCTCATTTTGGATGCCGTTAAAAATATCAAAACTCTGAACGGTGGTGCGTTGGATGCTAGCAACAAATCAATTATAGAGTTGCTTGAGACAGCATTGTTGTTCCCTGGTAACACTGAAAGCGATATCAGCATCTTGCCAATGATGATGAGTTTGATCGGTGAGGAGGATCAGCTAGCTAGTGTTTTGACAAACCCTAGGTTCCCATTACTTCCTGTCAGGGCTAGTAATGCCACAATCATGAATAAGTATGTTGAAGAGCAAGAATTGCCTGAATATGAGATGATGGATGCTGCCGATCAGGACGTTGAGGAGGACTTGGCTGCATCCTCTAAGCGTGCTTCCGAGGAAGAGGAAGCAGTTGCTGAGTCATTGGCGAAAAAGAGGAAGGTTGACGAACAAAAACAGTTTGACGAACAAAAACAGTTTGAGGAGAAGCATGACGATATGATCTTCAAGCCTGTTGTTATTGGAACTTCATCTGTTTCTGAACCTACTATGGACGTTGCTATCCATGAAGGAGAAAAGATTGAGGAGGTCCCTGTTGTCATTGATAAGACACAAAGTGTTACTGTTGCTGAAATAGAGGAAGAAGATGGTGATGACAGTGATTTAGGTTCTGACTTTGAAATACCAGAAATTGATGCTGGTGATGACGAGGAGGACGAAGACGAAGACGAGGAGGACGAAGACGAAGACGAGGAGGACGAAGACGAAGACGAGGAGGACGAAGACGAAGACGAGGAGCAAAAGTAAGAGAGATTTACCATGGGCACGGTTATTTTTGCTGGTGAAAGATGTGTAAGCTATAGAACCTCTTGACTGTTGCAGTCCATATATACTCGAGATATATAAGAACCTTCCCAATCTTGACGATTCTTAATAAAAAAGTAATTCGTACGGATCATCAGTGATTGGACGACCAATTGAGATCGCTGTTGATTCGCAGTTTCTGATAGCGTTGTTGATATAGCAAGTGTTATACAGATTAAAGAGCATGGGGGTACAATCTTTTTAAATCAAAAGATATAATTGTTTCTCGCGATCGAGAAACGACTCTTGAAATCCACCTTTACTTGCATCTACATCAAAGCCAAAAAGAAACAGAAAAAAAAGTGAAGGGTTTATCAATTGAATTCAATTGAACTGTAACAGGGAAGAATAAAAAGACTCGAGAAGCCAAGTCTAGTTCAGTCATGAAAGATAGCACGTCGACTGACGAGATAAGTTTCACAACAGGCTTCAGGAAACCAGTTGGTCAAAAAAGAGCAGAACGCGGTATAATCCATTTGTAACTAGTTCTCTAACTAAAGAGGGGGTCAGAATGTGCGTAGTAAGCGTCCTAAAACATCCAAAGGATGCGGTAACAAGATAAGGTTGCGCCGAACGCCATCACCCATACAAACCCTAGGACTGGACATCCTACTTAAAGGAGCCAATCCAATGCCTTTTCTCAAAGGGGGAATCTGGATGTGTTGATAAACAGCGCATAGGTTTCATCATGTCTTAGTAAAAACTAGGAAGGATATACGAAGAAAGGAGAAACCCAAAAGGAACCGTCGTTGTAGACTGAAGAAGAAGACTGGTGAGCTCCGAAGGGAAATGAAAATTTTTATAGTGTCTAAGGGAATGAGGATGGAGAGAGCAAGACTGGCGGTTGAACTGGTGGAGAGTGAAAAATTGAACGGTTTCCAAGGCTGTGCGATATGTATATTTATTTTTTTTAATCTCTAAAAATTTTTCAGGTTTCCTTATTTTAGTATGAGGTTGGCTTCATCTTTGCTTGCCCTGATGAAGAAAAGAGTAGAGTGCAACCTACCGAGATAGCAAGCATCATCAGATCGACACTGGAGAGACAAAGAAAGGATCGAAATACGAACAATGGTTGTTGCATCAAAGAAAAGGGCCTCGTCGATAAGCGTCGCAAGCTCGAAGAAGAAGCAGAAGAGTACAGAGGCTCCTGAAAAGCTACTGTCCATTGAACAGATCAGAAATTACCAGTCCCAAATCAACGAATCTCCTAAACATTACAACAATATAGCCACTTTACTAGCGCAGTACAAAATAATAACTTCCAGGTATGAAAAGGGAACCAATGATGAAGATATGGATGTTACGGCAAGATTTCTGTCTTCGATACTTTTTAAAGTGTTTGAAAGCTTGATCTCATCGGGATCAATGAAGGTCACCAAAAAATACAACGAACAAAAGAAGACGGTTGTCAAGTGGCTGAGATCAAAGTATGAAGAATTCAAAAATAGTTTGCTCAACAGTTGGAAACTCGAGGCCGAAAGTGAAGGCATATATTCCTTCAAAATGGACAACTTGGATATTCTAATGAAACTGGTTGTGGTGGAGAGTCAGTACATGGGACCAAACATTGATGAACCATATTTTTCCAACAGTATATACAGCGCAATACTGAAGAATTTGTTGAGCACAGGAGACATATCGCAAGTCATGAGTCACGATGCTACCATCAACAACTTTTTGACATTGGAATTTCAAGAGTCCTACTTCAACAAGTACTGGGATTTGAAGTTTTTCTTTTTCAGCGAGCTGAAAAGCATTGTCGAAGACTTACCCGAGGATAATGTTGAGTTGAAGAGAGTGTTCTTTTCCAATGTTTTAACACTTCTAAGGCAATCTCCGATCTATGATGCAAAGACACTGGATGAAACAACTGGCCAAAACTATGTTTCCAATCCACCATTGAAGACCATTGCCAACATGACTCAGTTCAAAGCCAACTTCGAAAAGTCATGGCTTACACTAATGAATCTACCGCTATTATCTTCACAGTATAAGTCCATTCTGCTCATTCTCCACAAGCGTATTATACCATTTTGCAACAATTCTACCAAGCTAATGGACTTTTTGACTGAATCCTACGCAATTGGATTTGAAACTAAGGATATCAGTATATCAATTCTTGCGTTGAACGGTCTCTGGGAGCTAATGAGAGACCACAATTTGGAGTACCCTGACTTCTTCAACAATCTATACGCAATCCTTACGCCAGATTTACTACATTTGAGCTACAAGTCGAGATTCTTGAGGTTGCTCGATATATTCATGACCTCGACACATTTATCATCCACCATTGTGGCCTCCTTTATCAAAAGATTCTCAAGGTTGTCGTTGACCGCTCCTCCTTCTGGTATTGTCTGTATCATTCCATTTATTTACAATCTCATGAAGAGACACCCAACCTGTATCTTGCTTTTACATTCAACATCATCGGCAATAGAAGAGGCTGACTACCAGGATCCATTTGATGATAAAGAGACGGATCCTTCCAAGACCAATGCTATCAACTCGTCCATTTGGGAGTTGGAGTCGATCATTCAACATTACCATCCAAACGTTGCATCGTTGGCCAAGATTTTCACCCAGCCGTTCAACAAGTACAGCTATAACTTGGAGGATTTTTTGGATTGGAGTTACCATAAACTCTTGGAGAGTGAATTGCACAAGAGGTTCAAAGGTGAGCTAAGTGTGGAATTCGAGAAATGGGATAAAATGCTTGGGGATGGTGGGTATTTGGACAGTTATGAGTTCTAGATGACAATTCTTCAATAAATGAAACTGTTTCTGAGAGTAAGATAAGTAATTATTATAATGATAGTGTATTATCAGCAGTAGTAAAGTTTATAAAAATTAGTATGAGTTACACATGTACACGAAGCTTCAATCCTTTGCAACCTATTGCAAAGGTTCCAGCTTCTCCAGCTTCATTAGCCAATCAACACTATACTCGTAACACCACAAGCTGATAGCTGTAGTAGGAGCAGTCTTGAAGATTGCGGGGGTTAGTCCATGGTATAAGCCTAAGATCCCTTCCGCCTTCAAGATCTGGATGAGCATATTCATGAAGGGTTCATTATGAAGCATCTGTTTTCTTCTCCTCAATAGATCCAATGGATAAACGACAAACTTTGAGAATGCACCAGCAATGAGTCCGCTACTGGCTTGAAACACAGTTCCCTTGGTTAACTCGTTCATGTACGAGTACGATCCAAAGGCAATACCCATCGATAATGCAACGTAGTTCATCGATATCACAGCACCCCCAAAGAAGCCTCTGATACCTCTCGTACTCTGTATGCTTTTGATCTCTGCAATGACAGAGTTGAACTTTTTCTTTTCGTTCGAAGCAAGCCTGGTCCGCAGCACGTCAAAAGGATAAGAGACTAACGTTGAGACGCAACCAGCCATGGATCCAATCATCAACGAGTGCAACGATTTGTTTATCGTCAGATTGTATTCAGCTTCCAAGTTCGAAAGGACGGAGTTTAGACTGGAGTATGTTGTGAATTGGGTTGCACCGTACATCAAGTACATCACCTCCGCTGGGAGGTTTCCCTTCCAAAAGGCTCTAGGGCCTTCATTCTTGATTATTGTTGTCAAGGTATCTATGACCCCTCTATACTTGTTTGGGTCCGTTCGAAGTTGGAGTCGTATCTTGATTATATCTATTGGAGCAATGAAAAACCTCGAAACCAAGCCGGAAAATCCTCCAGCCATCACCGAAACACTGGCAGGTATTTCTGCTCCTTGCCTTATGTTGCTATCGCCCATACTAACTGCGCGGCGAAAAGATCTGTTTATATGGATAAATCTAGAGATGATACTTCAATCTTGAACGACAGTACGGTGAAATGGTGGATGTTTTCATTTCTGTGCTTCAGTGTTTATCAATGATTGCTGGACGGATACAATTTCACTCGGAGCCAAAGATTAAACTTTTGGTGTCTTTCGGCAAATGTGTGTAGAGATCACGGCGCATGCACAGGCGCACGGGAGCACGCCCCGGACTTCTGTCTTGCACCATAGATCTACAATATATCTATATATACACAAGAAGACCTAGCTGAGTCACTTTGCGTTGGAGATTGCACAGATGAAAGATACAGATGAAGTGAAACTACATGGTGTTTGGGAAGAGAAGGGGGGGCTGTTGTGGCAAGACACTTCAACAGGGGGGGCAGAGCATGCAGTGCAAACGAGTGGATTGGCATATATTATCTGAACATACATTTATAAAATTACAATGGTGGGGATGGCACGCTCTCAAAGAGAAATCACGCTGTGGGTTAGTTCCATTCTGTCTCCAGCTTTTGCTGTTGCAGAATGGCCTGCTTGGTCTCCTCGTCGACAACTCCATCAAAGACTTCCAGTGGCACATCCTTCAATCCCGTCTTGATGATCAAGTTATCCTTGACAACAGTGTCAAATATAAGCTTCTTCTTTACCGATGGATCTTGTGCCTTCTCAACCTTGACAAATTTGTACTTTGTAGGTTGCGTTATCAGTGGAACAAAGTTCAATCCGGTATATAAGTCTCTCATGAAACCTTTGGAAAGAATATCGGCCCTGTCGTACAGTAGCATTGCATCAAACTGCCTCACCTTCAAAGCTTGATCGTAGATCCAGGTTGCATCGGCATTCTTTGTGAGGAACGAGCCAGCAACCAACCTTGAAGCAAGCGATCCGCCATTGACTGAAGTGGAAATCGAAATCGATCTTTTGGAACTGTCGTTCTGGTTGGCCTGTGATGTGTAATAGTCCCCGCCCGAAACTAGGGCCGGTGCACCTTCCCTGGCGCCTGCCTTACGTGCCTTATCCTCGTAATAATCATCTATAATTTGTCTTCCTTTGATCAATATCTTTGCCCCAAATTCTTTGTACACGGACCTTGCAGTGACCAGGTAGATCGTTCTGGTTCTGTATGAGCTTGGCAATAGTTTTCTTTCGATTAGATCAACTTTTTCGGCATCATTGAGAACGATCTTGTATAGCCTCTTGTGCTTTTGGAACAAGAAGTAAGAATCACGATAACCGACAAACCTGGCAGCCTCGGTGGCAATCATGTAGTGTTTGTCTCCTCTTCCCAAAATTTTGAAAGATTTGCACTTGAACCTTCTACCACCCATCAGTTGACCATCCTTATCGATCTTTGTGTCACCTTGTTCATCACCTGGAGTAACGACTTCATCATCCTCAACGACAAACGGGTTCCCGTTTTCGTCTAGAGGAATGGCTTTGTTGGCAGCACTACGTTTCAGCTTTTTTGGAGGCTTGTCAACCTTGTCGTCGGTCTTACGCTTTCTCGTTGTTAGTCTTGGCCTTCCACGGCCTCTCTTTTGGGTAGGAGCAAGGCTATCGTCATCATCCTTGTCTTCGAGTTCGTTGTGGGTTGTATCGGCTGCTGCTTCTCCATCACCGGTATCGTCTTCTTCTCTTTTATCCTCTCCTTCTTGTTCTTCTCCTTCTCCTGCATTTGGTAGTTCTTCGTCGTCATCTTCCTCCTGTTGTGCAGCCTCTTGGTCGTCGTCGTCTTCGTCATCATCCTCGTCGTCGTTGTTGTTCACTAACGAGGTATCCTTATCATCATCCTCTTGGTAATCGTCATCATCATTTGGATCTGCTTCAACAAAGGCTTCGCCATCCTCACCAAAGGCCTGTCTTGACTCTTCCTTTCCCTGCTGATCAGTCTCCAGTTTGGCATCCTTGGTTGTACTTTGGGTACCCCTTCTACGTCTTGTAGCCATTGCTCAGTATGTGCGTGGGATTGATTGGTGGTATGTTTAACCTTCAGAAATGGATCACAGTGTATCCTTGTGTTTTATACACTCCAGCTTTTGAGTTGGTGGGGTCGGATCTGTTATTTTCCGGAGAAAACAATCATCACCGTTTCTACCTTACGTGTTTTGACAAACCTCACCCTCTGTGTATTCAAACATACATACAATCACAAATCTCTACAGTTGTGCCTCTTACGTAATGCATTACGCAGTGCATCCATCTACCAGGTTGATCCTCATAGTGGAAAATTTTTCAGATGGTGCTTCACCTTCCTCTATAAAAGAGAGCATCTGGATGAGCAACAACCATTCCTTTCATCCTTTCTCTTTGATGATAAAGGTTTAAATTTCTCTCTTTTCTCTTCAATTTGTTTACCAATTTCAGGATGTGCATCATACAAACCAATCAATCTGGTTGCTTCTGATGGGAAACATCGAGGGTGAGGGGTAACATCGTCTCTTTCAGGCTGGCGTTGGTTTTCAGCGTTCTTGGCTTTTAGGAGGTGCCCTTGCCATTCTTCTTTTGAGGAATAACATGCTCTCGGTGCGGTACCATTCTGGAAGTGGCTGTTTGATCCCTTTTTCTATTGAAATCGTTTGAGCCATGGCTTTGCCGCCGTTGTGTCCTCCCAGACACTATGGGATCCTCTGAACCTCGGTGTTTTACCCTTGTTTGTTGGTCCTGTCTACTGGAGGATACCGTGATCAGGTTTCGTTAATGGTGCATATGTCCAAGAGAAACGACCTCCCGATTTTATCGTGTTTTAACTGATCAGTTGGTTAGAGTACTTCATGCTCGGGATATATCTTTGTGTTTTTTTATTCTTCTTTTCAGTTCAGTCGGTAGAACAGTTTGGAAGCTGGTGGAGTTGAGCGTTACTAGCTTGTTGCCATCTGTAAATTCTGTAGCGAGGATCGCTATTGATGTCGATCGTTGCTGCTTGTAAAGGCTTCGAGATTCTATACATCGTAGGGTAAACTTTGCATTCGTACAGTCATCGATTGACTTCATTGAATCGGTTGTACCTCTGAGAAATCTATGACTCCTGTTGACATCAAACAAACCCTTATTAACCACGTATCACGGCGTAAAGTTGAGAAATAGGGCCCTTGTACATGCGCAAGCCTCTACTCCTCATAAGATGCAAAGCATTACGCAGCACGCATGGATGCATGGGGACGCATGGGACGCATGCAGGATACAGAGCCCTCGCAGCACGCAGGATGTAAGGAATAAAGCTGCAGTGCATGACGGTATGAAGTAACTGACCTATGATGTTTGGCCTGTTGTAAGGTAGTCGAGAGTGATGATGGAGCAAGAATACACGGCTGGAGGCAGATTAAGAACATTTTGAATCAAATTCATAGAAGACACAAGAGGAAGAAACGCAAACGGGGGAAAGAAGAGAATAGAAGGGGAGGGAGAAATACAGAAGAGACAAGGGGGGGGTCAATAGAGAGAAACAAGAAACGCAATTCACAGATAAACAAAAAGACAGAGAAATACAAATGTCCAGGATTGAGTGATCATCATTTTGGCTGAGCTTCTGTAGTTGATCCGTACGAGTATCCACCTTGGTATTGGGGTTGGTTGGCATTGGATCCAGGCACAGCACTAACGCTGGAACCTGCAGCATTGGATTGAGGTTGGGGTGGTTGTTGTCCGTAGTAGGAGTTGTAGTAGTATCCGCTCGTTGAAGAGGAAGGTGGAGGTCCACCCTTTTGGGGTTGACTGATAGGTCCCGCTGAAGAGCCTGTTGGGGTTCCTGAGGCTGTTCCTGCTGCTGCAGACGGATAGTAAGGGTAGGAAGTGGACTGGGCAGAGCCTGGTGGTGGAGCAGAAGAGGATCCTGGAATGACTGCCGAAGAGGAAGGCAAGGATGGGGCGCCACCGTTCTTCTTGTCGGACTTGACACCTGGTGCTTGACCCGAGGAAGACTTAACGTCTAGAGTCATCTGGCCAACCTGGTTGGTTGGAGTTCCCTGTTGAATCACCTTTTTGATATCCTTGACAAACAAAGGGTATAGCATATCGACGATGTTTTCTCTCTGTGCCATTGATAGTGCACGATCGAACGGGATCCAGACACCTTTCAAGTGCATCGAACCAATCTTGACAACGTTTCTGCTCTTTTCCGACTTTAGGATACCGTCACGACGGCCTCTGGTCATCTTTGCAACGTTCAACAGTTTGGTACCGTTGATCATGTTGTTGTCTGCCCTTCTAACGACGGAAACGCCATTGGCTTCGACCTGGTAGCATAGTGTCTTTTCGTCCTCCCACATGGTTGTTGTGATCTTTGGACGGATGCCTGGTGGTTGAACCTGGCCGACGGAAGGACTAACCGGAGGGTAGTTCAAGGTACTGTTCTTGACGGCGGATGAACTGGTACTTGATGCTCTACGGTTCTTTGGAACAACTGCCCCTGCTCCTGATGTTACAGCCAAGGCTGTTGCAGCGGCAGGAGTAGAGGATGATCCTGCTGCTGAAGGGTCACCAGGCAGTTGAGCGGTGGATGTAGTTGGGGTAGCGGTTGTTGCGCCGTATGGTGCTGAAGCGGACCCTGCTGTTGTTGTTGATTGAGGAGGAACGCCGCCTGCAGCAGTTGGAGTTGCCGTTGTTGGTTGTAGGTAGGTACTTGCACCTGGGGCACCGTACATTGGGTAACCTGTGGAAGCCTGGTAACCCCTGTAGGAAGAGCCATAGGCAGCGTTTGGTTGAACCTGTTGCTGTTGGCCTGGCTGCTGTTGGTATGGTTGAGAGTAGTAGCTTGTGTAAGCTGCACCGTAAGGCTGCTGAGCAGCCTGTCCGTAGCCGGTCTGTTGAGAACGTTGGCCTGGCTGGCCCGGTTGTTGAGGCTGTTGTTGCTGCTGTTGTTGCTGTTGCTGCTGTTGTTGCTGTTGTTGTTGATAATCGTTGTCTTGAGGATTATGAGGGTATGAGTATTGAGAGCCAGCACCGTATCCTGGGACGCCGCCCATTGCGTACTGCTGATTCAAGCCAGAGCCTGAAGGGTTTGCCTGTTGGGGCTGTTGGTACTGGGAGTAATCGTACGGTCTTGAGTTGTTCTGACCGGAAGGGTTTGCCGAAGCGTTTGCGTAGCCAGCACTTCCGGAGTACTGGTAGTGAGGAGCGGTGTACATTTGGTTTGAAGATTGATAAGGTGCTGCTGAACCTGCTATTGGGGGAATGGAGCCTGAAGAGTAGTGAGAAGGGGTGTTTGTTTGCTGCTGTTGGTTGTTTCCTGTAGAATGATCAGATGATGACATTCTATTCTGGCTGAGGGGGGGGATGGTGGATATCCAAGGGTGAGATCAGATGGATGGATGAGGGTTGTCTCTATCGTCTTTGTTGATGTTTTTTTTTGTTTGTCAAGACACAAACTATGGCTTCAGAGTGGTTGAACTTTGAAGATGAGTGAGGTAGATCTGGGAAGGGGGTGTTGCTGAAGCTAACGAAGACTATGAGATGGGGGTATGATGAATATACAGTCAAGATAGAAGGAAACCGACAACAAGAAGGGAAAAAGAAAGAGGTTAAAAGTGGGTAAAGGGAGGGAAAGTGCTTGTGCAAGGAACAGCAGCATGTAAGGTATGCTCTCTGCACATGTACGATGCATGCTGCTGCTCGCTGCTCGCTGCTCGCTGCTGCTCCCCTGTGGGATACCCGCCGGGTGCCGCGTGCTGTGCGTGCTGTACGTGCTGCGGTTGCGGTTGCGGGCCGTGACGGCTGTGGAGAAAGCGGGCATGGAGAGATCTGGAGGTGAAAGTTTTGCACGTTGCAGGGGAGGGGAATTGCAGGGCACGCAGAACGCAGCACGCAGTTGAGCCACGCAGCACGCCCAAACATTCTGCGTGGCCTTTCTCAGGCCATCAATGCATGATACATACATAAATAATATATGCCCATTGCCCCTCCTCCCGCTCTGCTCAACCACTGTATATTCACTGAACATCTACAAACCACATAGACCGTTCATACCAGAATGTTCTTCAATAGCTCTTTCCAAAGGATCAATCTTCCACACTCCAGCAACAGCATGGAACAGGCAGCACAGGCCAAGCATCATCTCCCCCGGCTCCACCTCCGGGTTGATCACCGCCTCCCGCTCGCGTCTGTACCCAACGGAGGTGCGTCTGGCAGGCGCACAATTGCATGCTTTGCTTCTGCCTACATGATACATCTGCAGCAAGGGAGGGAGTGCTGCAAGTAGACTGGGCGATGTGTCTAATCTTGTGTTATCCTGCTGTTGTTCTACAGTTGGACGATTACAACTCCTTTGCTTTTACCCAATACTGCTCGATTGAAGGTCGATCCTAGCGTTCTCCTATACTCCTTGGTGGAATGTAGACTCGTTCGATGCAACAGGACAAGTGCTCACACAAGCACTCACGCACTCACGCACTCTATAGCAAGCAGCACTCACGCACGCTGCAGCCTGCTCTGCCATGCAGGGAGAAAGGGCGGGCGGGGAGGCCTGCTGTGCAGGTACGAATCTGAAGCAAGTATGAGCCACTTTCGAATTATTTTTGCAAACGGATCATAACATTAAAGGGAACTAAAAACATAGTACGTACACAGATTCAATCTCTTCTTTCAAAGTACGAGTAGAGCAACCTATAGTTGAACTTCAAATCATAAACAATCTTGTCGATCCTCTCGTAGCCTTCAACAACACAGTTCTTCAACTTCTCAAAACACACATCCTTTTCTCCATCGTCAATACATCCTTCTTCAACAAAAACCATGCAGAACTTTCCTGGCCTCATGATGGAAACAACCTTCTCCATAACCTTCACTTTGGAAACGTGAGGGAAGTTGGTCTCGAAGGAGGCATACGACCATCCAACCTCCGGAGTGATGTGTAGCGTGTAGTAGTACTCCTCGTTGATGATCGAGTTGGAACTAAAACCGCATGGAGTAAATGCAAAGGCATCATGCTTCACCGACGAAACCTTGCTGGTTGTCGATGACACGGCACTGTTCAACCCTGTCGATTGCATCATCTTGTGCCCCAACAAATGGCCATAATCCTCGGTATCCGGATCCATGTTTGGGAACTCGTTCTGATGCTTCGACAGTTGGAACTGGGACGCCTGGACAGGATGAAGCTCGGTCATTAGTAGTTCAAACGTCTGGTCAACGCTTCTTGTCGAGGCAACCATCGAAGAGTTCGATCTCACAGGTGACAACGGATAAACGTCACCGTTCTGAGGACTGGAAAGTGCTGCTGTTGCACTGCCGGTGATGCCGTTGAGGTACAAGTACCAGTGGTCTCTTGACAAGTCTCCAACAACGTACGCCTTTGAACTCTCCTTCGTGAAGTACTTGTTCAACCAGCAAAGCTCGTTGTCCCAAGACTGATGGATCTCGTTCTGTCTGTGCGGGAACATGAACGATCTTCTAGAGTAGAAGATCTTGTCGATCTGGGTCAGATCGTCATACTTGTAGGAGCAAAACTCCTTGACCAACTGTAACAGCTTGCCTAGGCAGAAAAGAGTGGTGGTGGTACCGCACGTCTTTAGAATCATTCTGTTTGGATAGACAAACAACGAGGATTCGGACAAGAGGTATGCGTCCATCTCATGGGTGGAGATCTTTGACAGAACTTTGCAACTGACAAGATCCAACATCTCCTCGATTCCGGACAATGGGATTGCTCTCAACCCGGTTGGGTTGTCCAGAAACACAGAGGTGGTACTCTCACCTTCTGCCGATGGACTGAACCATATCTCGAGTAACTTTTCAGGACCTTCGAATGCATTGGAGGAATCCAAAGACACGGACAACTCATGGTTGATGAAGTCTGGTTCGGGACTGAACCCTGAAGATGTCATGGCAGATGGTGACATTGCTATATATGATTGTTCTTTTTTTTTCTAACTTTGATCTCAGAAGTATCCAATCGAACACTACTAAACACAAACGAAAAAAAAAATTGTAAAGGCCTTTGAATTGTCTCTTGTGGGAAGATTAACTTGAAGGCGGCTGTAAGATGGTGATGATGCTGTTCTTGTTGTTTAGACTAGATCTCACTTTACAATAAAAAAAAACCCAAACGTTCTCTTGTTGGATTAGTGGGGTGGAATTGTTGACTTTGGAAGATGGTATGGATGGTTTGAAAACACTGGATACTATCGAGGTGGAAATTGTTAACAATTTATCTTGGTCTGGCAGGTCTGTTGAATCTGAATGCTAGTTCCACTGGCATAAACGTTGGTACCTATTGGTTTAGAGTTTCTAAAAGGGTTTGCAAGAACACACTGGCACACAATCGACTATTCAATGGTGGGCACAGTGAATAACGTTGTTGAAAGTATGGAAGGATACGACCGAAACGATGTATGTATTCCTTGGTGCTGATCTGTCTTCAGTTAGGCTATTGGCTATAGTCTTTTGCTGTTGTTACTGGCAATTGTACAAGGATGGATATGGGAAAGAAAGAGTGAAAAGTGTTGATCAAGAGAGCAAGACTTGAGGACGCCGCTTGTCACATATCCATCTCTAACCTATAGGATAGAAAACGGCATAACGCATCTGTTTTGCTAGGTGCACAGACGCCCACCAGGCAAGTGAAAAATTTTCCCCAGTGGTGCAGCAGAGACAGGGGGGGAGGAAGGCCCATGAGAGGGGCACGCACTGGAAAGTTCCACCCTTCAGCTGCTTGGCACTCCCGTTGGAATGTAAGAGAGATCGGATTGTTCCATCCATACCCAATTCTGGTACTTTGCGAAGCTTTCCTCTACAAGAGATACTATTGGATCAATGAATCATGTGTGAGTTTTACCTGTTTGCTCAAAGATCCATCCATAGAAGCGCTTTTGCTTTGACCGACCAAATGGTAGCCTCTCCAATGCTATGAGTCACACGCCAACACCATGTCTGGCTGCTCTCACCCTTACAATAGCCATGCTGGTCAATAGTGTTGTAACATTGTATATAGTACCAGTAGCTCTACTTTCGATCCGCGATGGTTCTTCAGGAATCCGTTGCATCAAAGTCTACCCCGTATTTATCCTATTTTGGAATCCCTTAAGAGTCATCCTTGTTCAGGCATGTATATTGCAGAACCGTTTGCGTCAAACTTCTTGAATAGGAGGGCATTTCAAAGGGCTAATTCTGTTATCGAAACTTCCAAAAAGGGTGAAACAGACTGGAATCTATCCGCGGTGTAGCAACTGGAAAGTGTCTGTTTCGAATGAGGCAAGGTCCGGTGGCGCATGGATATGTGGCTGATGATGTTCTCGCTAATGGACATGTTCACTTCTCACTCTCAAATAGGCTAGCCTCTTTGGTGCTTTTGGTAGAAAGCATAATGAGCTTCCTGATACTTCCAAAACCTCTGTAGAAATGTTGAGATTCTCAACTGACTCGAAAGCCAGCAGAGAAAACGGTAACGTTTCAAACTTCAAAGATAGATCATCTACCAGACTGATGAATCCACTCTAGTGGAACTTGATAATATCGTACTTACTGTTAGCTCATCTCTCAGAAATACTTGGGTGACATGAGGTTTGACCTATTGAGATTAATCCTCCAAAATATAACAACATGTTTCACTGTGGGTTCACCTTTCTCTTTGTATGAAATTTGCGAAAGTTGAGTACATCTGGGCAAATTTCCAAGGCCTAGCAGTCCTCAAACTTGCTCCAGTCCAATGTTCAAAAACGTCATCACGTTTGCAACGTCGTGCTTGACTTGCACCTTCAAAATCTTGACTACGTGGGCTTTGAAGGCAGTCAAACAGCAAAGAACATAGACGTGCTAATAATAGACACTGCTGGGACCCTGCGTCATCGCTCACGACTTCAGACCAACACATATGTACAATTTCTATTGTCTAGAGGAAGAAATATTGTGTTCTATGCACCGCGAAACAACAGAGCTCTGGACTTTCTATTGTCTATAGAGTTTTCACCGCCCATTCCCTATTGTTTTAAGAGTCCCATTTTCTTCTATGGTGTCTCCTGAACTTTCCAAGCTGACCCATAACAACCAAGTATACTCATTCGATGGAGTAAGAAAATGGTGATCCACCAGAGCCCTTTTGGTCCACTCAGCTCAACCGTAGCGACCACAAAAGGGTCAAAACAAAACCCCAAAAAAATTTGGTGGGTTTTTGAAATATTCGATTTTCGGTATTTTAAAACATGTATTAGATAGCTCTGTTTTCCAGCAATCCAACGGTTTGCTCACTTTTTCAATTGGTTCAGAACTCAATCCATGAGAGTCAATCAAAAATCACAATTTTTCAAAATGACACTTTTGTTTTGGACTCATTTTTGAACACCAACCAGGTTTTAAAACATATTGTTCAATATACCATATTAATGAGCCGATCTTAGAGAGTTTGATGGTATTGGTTTGGGCATTTGAATATTTTGGAAAAGGCGGTAAAAAAACATGTTTCATACTGGCAAAAATAAAGAGTTAACTTCAAAAGCCGCTGACAGTAATTGAATAAGTTTTCTAGAAGATAAAACTATAGAAAAGTATTATTCTGCTATTCAAGTTTATTACAAGTATAATTTAAAGTTGACCAAGGCTCAGAAAGGGGTTTATTTTATGGTTTGAAAAATATATATTAGAATGTACCTTTTGATTTTGACTTCCTGCTTTTAAACAGCTCTCTGACACCAACAGTAAAGTACAATGCATTTATAAGTCATATCAAAATTACCTCCCTATTCTAGAGATTTTGCTGAGGCAATTTTTCAAAATACCATTCCCTTGTATCTTTAGTTTACTGCTGTTTCCATCTAGCCTAGCTTTCAAACATTCATATTTTGTGTTATTAGACTTTTATATTTGACAGCCGCTATTAAATAACAGAATTTGGCCTTTGAAAATTATTCTGGAAAAAATTCCAGACCTTTACCAAGTCTAGAAGGTCTCCAAATAAACGGTTGAAAAGTCCTTGTTTTCTGATGCGAGCATTTGGAGGGAGGTTTCACTTGTATTCCTAGTCCATATTATTACAACCGCAATTGAGCAACAATTGATCTAATTAAGTGATTAGGTTAAATTTCATAGGCTGAAGCCTGGCCAAATCTGCTTTGGTAGGTGTTTGAACTCGGGATAGGCTGTCAAATAATGGCTTGAAAAATTTAGCTTCGATTTGTCTTGCGCCTGAAGTCAAACACCCAACTTTGGTATCCTCAAAACAGCCTCTCTGTTGATCCAATACGCCTCATACCTTGTTGGACAACTGTATAACAACCAGAAGTATGCCCGGATGTGTTGCCGTTGAATTCTGAGGAAGCTACCCAGCACCATAGCCTCTTATACCTGTTAGACCAGTAAAACGCTTACCACGCACTGCAAAAAAAATTAATGCCCTCACTCAGAGTTGAACTGAGGATCTCCACATTACTAGTGTGGCGCCTTACCAACTTGGCCATAAGGGCAAACTATGTAGTTAAAATGCAGAATTTAATATATAATACCATTTTTGTCACGTGACAAGGGACACGTGACGTGTGCTTGGCACGTGACGCGGTTACTCTGTTCCTGCTCCAAACGAGCTCGGCTTCCTAACTTCCTCGTCTTTTATAGAATACCTGTCCTCAACACTAGCTCTACCCTAAATCCAAGCAAAACTAAACAGTTACATCAGCTCAGCTAGATGTGGTTATCCTGCTGTAAAGTTTTAGTAGCTGAAAGGTTGAAATTGAAACTCAGCAGACTGGAAACGCTTTCAACATTCTTCTCTCGTTTGAGGTCAGTTCTTTACCATATCCTTGTGTTCTTTTCTATACCACTTCAATTAACTTGTAAATGTGACAACCATAATTCTCGTTTATTGCTGTATTGCCCAGGCTTATTGCTGTTGTTGATTTCTTTTCCTGTAAAGTATGACGACGATCAAAACGCAACTCTACTCAGCGTTCTCCCAACTTCTTCGTAGACGTACGTCTTTGCTACTGGTAAATCCTTACATATACAGGTTTGATCTTCTGCAACTATGCAACGTATCAAACTGATACTGCTCTATCCATACATTATAATAGCTAAGTTCGATATGGTATGGCTGTCTGGAAACCGTCCTTTAACTTCAGGCCACTACAAACTGCGTTGAGTTTTTTCTAAATCCATGCCAGGTCATATTATTTTGGCTCAATTTCTCTCAATCTAAATGAATTAACTACAGAAATACTCCACCATCACTTCTACTGTTTACAACAACTGCTCGATCCTTCAAACCAACCAACATCTCAACATCCCGTCCAAGCTAGAAGCAAGTTCACTCAAATCCAATATATGTCAATCCAACTGGATTGATCTAAATTGCATTCAATCAAACGTTACTCTACACTGTGACGAGGTTCACTACATTCAATGTAGATCACAGTGACCTCAAACTCAAAAGCATGGTAGGGTACTTCTCAGGACAATGGAATCCATGGTTTCAACAATAGCAGCATGGAAAATGCCATTGACCGTAAGAAAGCCGTGGTTGACGGCGATGCTAACTGTGATTAAGCTAGTGGCAATGGTGACTGTAACAAGCCTGTAGTTGATGGCAATGGTGACTGCTATAAATTTGTCAGTAGATGGCAATGACGACTGTGCTGAAGCTATTAAGAAAGATGAAACTTGTGGGTGAAGGCAATAATGACTCTGATGATCGTAGTAGCAAAGCTGGCTGTGATCAATCTGCTAGTAGATGGCAATGCAGTGATGGTGAAGCTAGTGGCAACGATGACTGTAAAGAATCTGTTAGCAGATGGCTGTGATGATGCTGACGGTGATGCTTCACGTTTTGCAATGGGATATGTGCTCGAACAGTTCTCTATGGAGGTGAGCTGGAAGGTGCTATTGCTTATGGTAGTAGAAAGTTTGAGGATACAGATGAATTATCCTCCAGACGAGGTATAAGAGGAGAGCTTGTGATATCATTCAGACCAGCAAACTTACAATTTGTGGTTTCTACTAGTTGATTCCCTGATTTGGAACCAGTGCGGCATTGGATAGCAGATCTAAGCAATCCAAACGAACGAGAGTTGATAAACTAAAGGGGACAATACCCCACTCTAGTATTTTATGACTATCTATCGACAGTAAAAATTAAAAAACATACACCCGAGGCGGGACTTGAACCCGCAATCTTCAGATTAGGAGTCTAACGCGTTAACCATTACGCTACACGAGCAAAAGTTCGCGGTTCTAAGGGTTTATTTAGTACTTAACGCTAATTATCACGTGATATATATCACGTGACTAAAATAATTGTCTTTTAAGGTTTGAAAGCTTGAAATCTTTAAAAAAATGCGAGTTTAGCTCAGTTGGGAGAGCGTATGACTGAAGTTCATAAGGTCTTGAGTTCGATCCTCAAAAGTCGCATTTGTTTTTTTGTTTTTGTCGTGTCGAGAAGAAGCAAGTGTTTTATATGCTTGTTACACACGAGAATCCTGGAGAGTTGGGCTCATCTTCATTCGAGAAGGTTTGTAATATGAGTTACAGTAGCAAAACCTGAAGACCAAATATCTTTGTAGAACAAGATAAACCCTTTAGCTAAGTTTCCTCAAAAGTACAACAACTCACTATTAAGTTGAGATCAACGAGAACACTTATGACGGCAGAAGACATCAACGCTCCGGAGAATGAAGAATACGAGGTGTATGAAAAACAGATCGATCATACCAATTGTGCAGCGCAATTGAGTATTTCCAAAACACATATACAAGAAAAACCCGAAAGGGAGTTGCAAGAAGACATTTTGGACCCTCATGTTTTGAGAGCCGAAAGTGATGGTTCAGAAGATGACTTCGGAGACTTCAATGAGGATGAGGATGACTTTGACGATTTTGAGGGGTCCACAGCACGGGAGTCGGACTCTCAGCAGCTACAGCAGTCTCAAGAGCAGCAAAGAGACCGTCCCTATCTGCAACAAACTATCGACGAGTTCATTTTCGAAGGAGATTTAGATCGTCAAAGAGGAACCATCGACAAATTAATCACGTCCATACTTCCCAATGTGCTTCACCTAGAAGATCAGCAGGTAAAGAATCAGCAAAACTCAGAAAATGACGAAGACTTTGTTTTAGATGAGAGATGTGCGAGCATTTATACCCGTTTGATTCAGGAACCGTCAACATTGAAACAAATAAACTGGAAGAGGTCTCTCATAAAGAGACAGCTGTTTTTAAATCTTGGCATTCCTATCGACTTAGATGAGGTATCACCACCAATGAACAGAGTCACTGTCGGTCACATGTACGATAACTCAACCACAAGCGAATTGAACAGGATGCACGAGGATGATATCGTCGAGTTGGTGTCAAACTTTGGAAAACTAAAAATGTCCAGCGAGGAAAGAAAGGATATAATCAGAAGAACCAGCCACCTGGTGGACGAGCTACAAGGCCAGGTCCAGTCCATTTCGTACTACAAGACCTTAGAAGGTGACGAGAAAGCTCTCACAGAAAAGCTAAGAGCGTTGAAAAATGTGAAACTTGAGCTGGCAAGAATCGCCGAGTGCTGGTTTAAAAATTTGGAAGACATCAAAAAGGACAATAACTTGTACTCATCCTATGTGGAGAATCTTGTTGGAAATACTCAGAAAATGAGGCGGAAAAACAAATGAACTTTTATCTTTTGCTGAATGATAAGAGCTTTTACACCCGAAATCTTTCATAGGCAAAATATATCAAAGGAGCGCTAAAACAAATAAAGAGGTCACCCAGTATAACTAAATGCATGTTTTTCAAAGCATCGCCCATCAAAGTATCAAATCACCATAAATCTTAACGTACAATCCCAACGCTTTAATAGGGAACAAGAACTTATAGTTTGGATACTCTATGGCACAGGAATGATTGAAGACACCCTCAACCTCCTCAAACAGCCACTCACCAGATGCTTTCTGCCTTTCAACAATCAATCTAATACCTTTTTCAATGACCTTTTTGTCCGGATATCTGGCAAGTAGCAATCCTATAACAACCCATGCTGTGTTAACCACCGTAGATTTCTTGGAGCTGACATATGTGTGAGTCTCAGAGCTTTTCATCAACTCTCCCCAACCTCCATCGAGAAGCTGTCTCTCAACCAAAAAGTCACAGCCGTCTTTGACGGCAGTTAAAGTGCCATCATAAAAGTGGTTCATCTCAGAAAGCGCTTCTAGAGCAAACATTCCGGCATAAGTGTAGCAGATTCCCCAGCATCCATACCAAGAACCATCAGGCTGCTGCGCCTGTATAATGTACTGCATTGCGCTATCTATAGCGAGTTGAATATCCTGAGACCTATAGTCGAAGAACTTATTGAAGTAGACGAGACCTAATACAGAAGAGTCTGTGCACTCGACATATGGATACTCCACCATGATGTTTCCAAACACTTCAGCTGGATTAATCAACTCCAAAAGAGGAGTGGCTTTGATCTTCTCATACGTGGAAAATGATCCAAACTCAAAAGAACCAACATTCTGCAAGGAGAGCAGCACATCAACTGACTGATGTAGCAGCTCAACATCATATTTATCATGCAAATCTTCAAAAGCAGGAGATCTGAGGACCATTATTATAGCCTTCACAGACTCAGCGGTACAATCACTGACAACATAACCCTGCTCCTTTGTGGAGAAGGGCCACCCTCCAATTCTCTTATCCCTGAAGGAACCTTCAACACATTCGGTGTCGAATTGGGATCTCACGAGGAACTCAAAAGAATTTTTGATGGTTTCATGAAACTGAGGAAGCTCTGCTAATCCTGCCATAAAGTAGTATTGAATTGCAAAAGCACAATCCCAGACTTGAGATCCATTGGTACCCATGACGGTCATACCAAGTGGTCCGTGGAACAGCACTTCGCTCAAACGGTCAAAGGATCTCTTAAAGTCCGCGGATTCTTTGCCTTGCTCCAAATAGAGCACAATGGTGTTGAAGGCAGCATTAACGGGAGCAATCGATAGATGCTCTGAGTTTTGCAACTCTCTGAGAACCAGATCGTAAGCCTTTTTGTTGCTGTACTTCAAAAGCCAGTTTGGTCTGATGTACTTCTCGTACTTCACCATTGCCCAGTTCAAAATGTCAAGAACCTTCGTATGAGGGTAGTACAAATCCACCCCACAGACGTTGTTTCTATGTTTGGCAAAGTCAATCTGATCGAATGGCCTCGTGTAAATCTCACTTCTGAGTTCTTTCAAAAATGGATCTATCTCACATTGAATTTTGGCAGAGGACAGATACCCCAAGGGAATGTAGATAGCCCTAGTATGGACCCACCACTTCATAGGATGGATAGGAACCCAATAAGGGAGAGCGAATAGCTCCGATGGAGCAGGGTTAACACCTTCCCACTTGTACAAGTTCAAAACAGCCAACCAGGCCTTTCCCCAATGTGGAGCACCTATAGCACCACCCAGCTTCATGAGAGTATCCCTGGCCTTGACACAGACTGGGTGGTCCGAAGGTAGTCCCAGGAGTCTTAGATTGACGTAGTTTATGACAGTGCCAAAGCAGGTAGACTTGTCAACCTCGTGAAGTCCCCATCCACCGTCGACAGGATGTGCCGTGTTGACTAGGTACCGTATCATCTCAATCCTTTGCGGCTCTGGTATTGGCGTCTTTGTGAAGTAGCATGTCGCGAGGTAACCTATCGTCATGAACATTGGTCCCTTGTACTGTGTTGGCCATGTGCCTGAGTTTGGGTCTTGAATGCTTGAAAAAAACTGTGCACCATTCTTTGCGGCATCAAAGACAGAAACTGGAGGTGGCAATGGGTCTCTTGGAAATGAATTGTCATTTAAAAGGTATTTGGTGAGGTAGTTCTGGGGATCTTTGGACGCTTCCCCGTTGTCATCGTCCTTTAAGTATTCCCATCGCTGTGCTCCAAGCTTCGTCGTGCTTAGCCTCCATCTGAGGTTGTCAGTCTTGGGTATACCGATCAGATCTGAGTAATACATCTTATCCGGATCCAGTCTCTCTGTTGTTCAACTACACTTCTGTTATGGTTGTGGTCAATTGGCATGGTTCTGGGTCCAAACAAGCGGTGGTGGACCCGTTGATATATACGACGTTGGAGTGTAATGTGATGTCCTTCGTATAGGCCAAGATACACCATCACGGCACAGCCCTGGAAAGTGAGAGAGAGAGGTAACCTGTTGGATACATCTACCTATTAATGCATACGCATATAGATATATACAGCAGATCCCCCTTGATTGTTTCCTTGTTTTCCTATCTTGAGCTTTCCCTTCTTCTTCTTCTTCTACAAAAAGGTACCTAGTTTCCTTTCCTTATACAACAATAGGAGAGTGTTTCAATTACAAGTTCTTCCTCTTGCTCAGAATCTAAAGTTGCTTAACCTATAGATCGCAGCCATTGCTTATATAGACACATTTGCCAACATCCCAGAACCTGGCTTTTGTCTTCCAAAGGAGTCCTCACCAACAGCGTGTTTCACAAAGAGCAAGGAAGGTCAACATAGAACCATTACCGTATATCTTCTAAGGTATACATATCCAGTCAGAACAAACGTTATTACATGATACAGAGCTTTCATCATTTGGTTTTGGACATTTAACAAGAGACCGCAACCCGAGCAAGCAGTACAACTGATACCCTTACAAGACCTCAATAGCGGCACAAGCAATCCTGCTCCATCTTACCCATACACATCATTATCTTCACCCACAGGCCCTTTGAACATGAAGTTTTCCCATTCTTTACAGTTCAATGCCGTTCCAGAGTGGTCCTCCAAGTACATCAACTATTCAGGATTGAAGAAGCTCATATATACATTACAAAGGGATAATGCAAAGGTCTTACAAAGCTCAGGACATGATCCAGAGTCCCAGCCGTTCAACGAAGATGACCCGTCAAGTCCCATCAACTTGTTTACTCAAGCCTTGGACAAGGAACTTCTTAAGGTTGACAAGTTCTACAGGGTGAAGGAGAAGGAGGTTTTGGCAAACTATAACGCAATCATCGACGATCTCTATGAATTCATTGACGAGTTTCCATCAAGGATTGAGGACGTCGAATTGAGGAATGCATTGGTCAAAATATTGGACTCTTTGAAACAGAACTTTTACAGCGACGATGACAACAGCAATGAGGAAAGCTCATCACAAGGGGGCGTTCCAAAAACATTCCCTGCTGTTGGAGAACCACCAATTTTATCCAAAGATGCTTTTTGCAGTTCAACGACAGACATATACGGTCAGAATGCTGCATCAGAGATAGAGACACTCCCGCTGGCAAGAAAAAAGTCACACACATTATTTGACGACGACGACTTCAACTTGACTTTCATTGAAGCCTTAAAGGTGGAAAAGAGAAAACCTATAGCGAATGTTTTTGTGTTACTTTCAGAGCTGAAGTCCTACATTGAGTTGAACAGAGTCGGATTTGGCAAGGCATTGAAGAAGTTTGATAAAACTTTGGGAACCAAGATCAGGGATGAATATATGGAATCCTTGTCCAACCCAGGCAAATCATTAATATTCCAAGATGTCTCTCTGAATGCTATCAGTGCCAAGCTTGATGCTGTTGTTGAAATTTACTCCATTTTCACCCGTGGTGATGCTGAAATGGCCAGAGAAGACTTGAGAGCCAACTTGAGAGAATACATTGTTTGGGAGAGAAACACAGTTTGGAGAAACATGATTGGCATGGAGAGAAAGTCGCAGGCCGCATTTACGAAAAGAACGAAAGGAGGCCAGGATGAGTCCCAGTTACAACAGGAAAAAATCACTATTAACTTGGGAGCTGGAAGAAAGGTGTCTTTGCCCGCCGTGCTGTTCTCTGGTAACAATCTGAGGCTATTGTTAATTGCGATGTTGACCATCACCTTGCTCAACTTCTCTCCTTTTGAAGATGTTCAGCAGAAGAACTGTCTTGCTGTGTTGGCATGTGCATCCTTGTTGTGGGCAACAGAGGCAATTCCGTTGTTCACTACATCATTGATGCTACCCTTACTCATCGTGTTATGCAACGTGTTGAAAGATCCGGTTACCGGCTCTGTTCTCAGTGCAGTGGATGCATCCAAGTTTATATGCTCAGCCATGTGGTCTCCCATCATTATGCTCTTATTGGGAGGTTTTACTTTGGCTGCTGCATTATCCAAATACAACTTGGACAAAATTGCTTGCACAATGATTCTATCTAGGGTTCCTCAGAGCCCAGGATACGTCCTACTTTCAATCATGACCGTCACCACCATTGTTGCCACTTTTGTTTCCAATGTGGCTGCTCCAGTTTTGATGTTTTCGGTTGTTCAGCCTGTCTTGAACACTTTACCTGAAGGATCAGGCTTTGCCCAGGCTTTGGTGATTGGTATTGCCCTCTCTTCTAACGTTGCCGGTATGGCTAGTCCAATTGCATCCCCCCAGAACGTTGTTGCACTACAGAGCATGGACCCAGCTCCGAACTGGCTGGAATGGTTTGCTGTTTCCATCCCAGTCTGTTTCTTTTCGTTGCTCTTGATATTTGTGTTTTTGATGTTTTCGTTTGATATCAAAGGCACTACAATTGTTCCAATAAGATCAACCAACGAAAAGCTAACAGGGGTTCATTTCTACGTGATACTCGTTTCTGCCATCACTATCTTTCTCTGGTGCGTTGCTTCATTGATACAGGACGTTGTTGGAGATATGGGAATGATAGCCATAGCGTCAATGGTTGCGTTTTATGCTCCAGGAATACTATCCGCTGATGATTTCAACAATTACCCTTGGACGATAGTCATGCTTGCGATGGGAGGCTTATCATTGGGCAAGGCTGTTACTGTTTCTGGTTTGTTGAAGACGGTGGCTGAAATCATCCAGCAAAAATTGGCCGACTCCGAACTATTCACCATCTTATGCCTCTTTGGTATCATCGTACTTGTCATGGCAACTTTTGTCTCACATACCGTTGCGGCTTTGATTATTGTGCCTTTGATTGCTGAAATCGGTAGGTCCTTGCCTGATCCTCATCCAAACCTTCTCGTTATGTCTACGGCGTTGCTATGTTCGTGCGCTATGGGATTACCAACTAGTGGATTCCCTAATATTGCAGCTATCAGTTTGAGAGACAACGTCGGTAATCCATACTTGACCGTTGGAACCTTCATCAAGATCGGTGTTCCCTCTTCGATTTTTGCCTATTTGGTGGTGGTTTCCATTGGATACTTGATGATGAAGTTGATCAAGTTGTAAGTACTGTTTAGGAATTTTGTTACCGTAAAAAGGAGGCTTAGCTCATCTTTTTTCAAGTTCGTTTGTCTGTTCACCTCCTCTCGTTTACTTTTATTAATACTGAAATGACAATTGGAAGTGTCTAAGAGATCTATTAATATTCACCGTACAAAAGCCTTGGTTAAATCTAGTTGAATATAGTGTAATCACGCGAATATCCAACCCTTCCCCAGATTGCTATGAATTTGTACAAGTGTGCATCAGTCAGTACCAAAATATCTTGCATCGATAAACCTGTTACTCATCCACCAGTCACCATCTGAGTCCTCGCTGTTCTTTGGATCGACGCTACTCATGCTACCGACAACGATATGAACCAGAGGGAAGGCATTCACAATCCTTCTGATCCCCATCTCGCTCGAAAGATAAGTCACCACAACAATCTGATCTTCATCGACTCCGTGATCAATCAACACTTTGATTGCCATGATGCAGGCAGCACCAGACATGACCTGAGTGTCAAATAGGAACACCTTGGTGTGTTTTTTGAAAACTGGCAGTTTTTCAGTGTGTAGTTTGGGTTCACCTGTTTGCGAATCAGACTGAATCAGCAACTTTCCAATCACAACTTCAGGTATAGTTTTTCTCAACGAGGACACAAAGCAGTCTCCTGATCTGATGATGTTGACTGCTGCTACAGGCTGAGCCTCGCACATTGGGTCTATCAGTGTGTGACCTCCTGGTGTTATCACCGCTCTAGGTGATGGAAGATACTCCACCAATTCCAATGCTTCGTTGATTAAAATTGTAGCAAGTCTGTTGAAGTTGAAGATGAACTCGTCATTTGATGTATTTCTACTCAAAATGATCGATTTTAAGCCCAAAAGTTGGTTAGTTGCCGTTAAGACATGAATCTTAGTCTGATCGATTGGTTTCACTATCTTGCCCAACTTTTTTAAGTGGTTTAGATGTTCCTGAGACTTTTGCTGCAACTGCTTCTTTATATGCTTGATGATCATATCAATGGCAATAACATTGTCCGAACCCCTCGGAATGATCACATCTGCAGAATTCATGGTTGGCTTCACAAATCTGACAGAGTTTGGTTTCACAAACGCGTCCCACTGTTTGATAATACCTTCCAAGTCCCTGCCTCTTTCGACAATATCTCTGAGAAGCCTTCTACTGTAACAAATGTCTAGATCTGTATCAACGTAAATCTTGGCATCCATCAATTCTAGAATTTCAGGGCTAAACAGCGAGTAGATACCTTCAATGATCACCACGTTTGCTCCGTAAATGACTATTTTTTCATCTGTCCTATTATGTAAGGCAAAAGAGTAGACTGGTATTTCGGTCCTCTTGCCTTCCTTCAAAGACTTGACACAACTGTAGAATAAATCTAAATCAAGAGCATTGGGATTATCAAAATCGTGCTCATTTCTGAACGCCTTTTCGTGCAATTCTTGGGACAATGGATTGTAAAAGTTATCCATGGAAAGCAATACCGTCCATGGTTGGTTGATTTCCTCAATAATCTTCTGAGCCACTGTTGTCTTACCGGATCCTGAAAATCCTGCAACTCCAATGATATATGGAGAGGTCCATGGAGGAATATAATGGGTTGCCCCTAAGTCTGTCATTGATGTTGACAATGCTGATGCTGATGCAGGTGCTGATGCTGATGCTGATGCCGGAGTAGATGATTGTATCGACAGTCTCGATGAAGATGTCGATGAAGCTGAAGTAACTTGCTCAACCATTCAAACAACTAGTGTCTCACAGGAAATGAGATTTAGCAACAGGTATACTTCTATCTTTCGATCAATCAACTCACGTTGTTGCCGTTTGCTAAACACTTATATAAAGGATAACTGTGGTGAGCGTTGAACGTCTTCCATCTCCGGTAGTTGATGATAAGAAATTTTCCAGTATGAGTCTGCAGGGCAGTGCGTTCAAAACACGGCTGAGAAACAGAGAGGCAGCAGAAGTAATCTCGTTCCTATTTTACACACCAGTTGTATACTTCCGGTATAGCTACTCACCTTGAGGATTGAGGAAGGAACAGGTGTTTAGTGGTCAATATCAGCTATGACTGAAAATGTTATTCGAGGCCAGTTTAAGAAGAGGAAGAAAGATGCTTCGAACCATTGGGAAGAGGCTGCTGAAGAGATAGTCCCTGTGGCACAAACAACGGTATCCAGTAGTGACGTTATCGACACAACAGACGAGACAAGTTCGGATGATCATCTTCAAAAGCAAATTGAAGAAGCTGATGAGTTGAAATTCACTAACAAGATTAGCTTGAATGGTCCCATTGACCCCAACGCGGATGCCAACGAATCCAATAATGACAATGACTCCGACGAGAATAACGAGAAGGTTGATTTCGAAGAGCTTCGAAAGCTTGCAAGACAGTCTTACTTGAGTCAGCGAGAGCAAAAGAAGATAGTTTTGCTAGAACATGAATTGAGAGATTACGAGAAAGACATCAACGAGGTCGGATGGGGCAATTTGACCAAGAGAGAGCAGAACGAGTATTCACTGAAGAAGGAGATATATGCCACCATACAAGAACGAAGGGCTATAGAAGAGAACTCCAACTCCAACTATTATATGCCTGAAGACTACATGACCAAAGAAGGCAAGATAGATGTTGGGAAGAAAGAAACCGTATTGCACTCGAAGTACAAGGAGACTCTCACTGCCAAGGACCACGATTGGGAAACAGCCCAGATGAATAGAGCCAACAATCTGATTGGGCTGCCCACCACTGATCGGCAAAAGCAGGGAAAGGAACTAGTACCACAGTATGAGTTTGTCTTTGACAAATCTCAATCGATTGATTTTGTTTCCGATACTGTTCTTGAAGATCTCAAATTATCGGAAGATCAAGAGCTCTTGAGGACGAAGATCGAAGCGGAGGAGTTGAGAATCAAAAGCATTGACGAGACAAGAAAGTCACTACCTGTGTACAAATATAGAGATCAGCTGATTGAGGCGATCAAGGAGTATCAGGTGTTGATTGTTGTTGGAGAGACAGGGTCGGGTAAGACTACTCAGCTACCGCAGTACCTCCATGAGGCTGGCTATACCAAGAATGGCATGAAGATAGGATGCACTCAGCCACGTCGAGTTGCTGCGATGTCAGTTGCTGCCAGAGTTGCCGATGAGATGGGGACCAAGCTGGGAGAGACGGTTGGCTATACAATAAGATTTGAAGATAAGACTAGCGACAAGACTGTGATAAAATACATGACTGATGGTATGCTCTTGAGGGAATTTTTGACAGACCCAGAACTTTCGAGTTATTCGTCAATGATGATCGACGAGGCTCATGAAAGGACGCTACATACAGACATTTTGTTAGGTTTGGTCAAGGATATCACCAAGTATAGACCTGATTTCAGACTACTTATATCTTCTGCCACAATGAATGCCCAGAAGTTTAGCGATTACTTTGATGGGGCGCCAATATTCAACATTCCAGGGCGTCGGTTTCCTGTTGATATACATTATACGACACAGCCTGAAGCAAACTATCTTCATGCTGCCATAACGACGGTCTTTCAAATTCATATATCACAGGGTAAAGGTGACATACTAGTCTTTTTGACGGGTCAGGACGAGATTGAGAGTATGGCTGATAATCTTGCTGAAACGTGCCAGAAGCTAGGATCTCGAATAAAAGAGATGATTATCTGTCCAATCTATGCCAATTTGCCTTCTGAGCTACAACAGAGGATTTTTGAGCCTACGCCTGAAAATGCCAGGAAGGTTGTTCTTGCAACGAACATTGCTGAAACCTCGTTGACAATCGATGGAATAGTGTATGTCATTGATACTGGATTTGTCAAGGAGAATATATTCAATCCATCGACAGGTATGGAAAGTTTGGAGGTGAAACCATGTTCCAGAGCTTCGGCTGACCAAAGGGCTGGTAGAGCCGGTAGAGTGGGACCCGGGAAATGTTTCAGACTCTATACTAAATGGGCTTACATGAATGAGTTGCCGGGAAATCCAACTCCAGAGATACTGCGGACCAACTTGGCAAGTGTTGTCTTGCTTTTGTTGTCCCTAGGTATTACCGATCTTATTCATTTTGACTTTATGGATGCACCGTCTTCGGACACTTTGATCAAGGCGTTGGAGCTGTTGTATGCATTGGGGGCACTCAGTGAGGAAGGTGAATTGACGAAGGTGGGAAGAAAGATGGCTGAGCTCCCAACAGATCCTATGATTTCAAGGACGTTGCTTACAAGTGGAGACTTGTCATGCTGTGAAGAGATTCTTTCCATAACGTCAATGGTTCAGGAGTCTGGTTCGTTGTTTTTCAGACCTCGTGATAAAAAGGAGATGTCTGACAAGGCAAGAGAACAATTTACCAAGAAGCTAGGTGGTGACCATATGACGCTTCTTGAGATATGGAATCAGTTTGTTGATAGTGGGCACTCTGTACAGTGGTGCAAGGATAACTTTTTGCAGTATAAGACGTTGAAAAGGGTGCGAAATATCAGAGAGCAGCTTGAAAGGATATGCAAAAGGATGGGACTATTTATATCCGAGGAGGGAGATGGCGTCAAGGAGTTAAGCAATGAACGAATGATGGTTAATGTCATGAAAGCCATCACTTCTGGGTTTTTCCCCAACACTGCACGTTTGAGCAAAACTGGAGATTCTTACAAGTCGATCAAGAAAAACCAGCAGGTTTGGATCCATCCTTCCTCAACGCTTTTCAAGGTCAAACCACCTCCAAAGCTTATCATCTACAACGAATTGGTTCTCACGTCGAAGGAGTTCATGAGAAACTGTATGCCAATCGAGGAGAGGTGGTTGGTTGAATATGCTCCCCATTACTACAACAAGGAAGAGTTGGACCTGAACGATGACAAGAGCAAGAGGAAAATGCCTATATGACGAATGATTTCTCGAATGGTAGCCAGCCAGTTACTTGCCAACACGCTGTATATAATGTCTGTATTATATGAATGTATCTAAACGTTCTGTCCTGTTCAAAGATCACACCCGTTGCATAAAAGTGAGCCAAGTCCAACAAGGCACAGCTGAAACTGGAACGAGACAGCAAAAAGACGTGCGGCTCACCAACCTCCTTCCACGCCCCAAAATTTTGACGATTGTTTTTTCTTTCTCTTCAATTCCTTCTCTTGCATATATGTACACTATTAGATGGACAGATAGGCTGTATCTTTACTCAACCTCATTTTGGGCCTTGTCTTTTTGCAAAAAGAGGTTGAAAGAGAGATCCATCCTCTTATTACACACCTCGTTGACCACTCTTTGCTTCATAGCAACACCTTCTATCAGTTGATCTGAGATCCGGTGCTACTGCTTTCTTTCTGACTTCCTTCATACTTCATACTCCGAGCTTCCCTTGTTCTCTCTGTCAATAGATCGGGATCCCATTTCAGCCTACACTTTCTCGTTAGACACATACTATTCAGCATAATGATTTTGCCACGTATAATCATAGGAACAGTGATGCTCCCACTCTACGCTAGAGCAGCAATACCTCAACAAGTGTTGGAAGAGGACAAAGATCTGGCGGTTGCACAGGTAATCATCAACGATATGCAGAACAACCCTGATTTCTACAGTTCCTACTTTGCCAGCAACTCCATCTATGACCAGTATACTTCTGCTTTTGAAGACTTCAGTACAGAGCTGTTCTATGACAACTGGGTCCAAACAACAGTGGTTCAACTGGCAAACAGTCTCTACGAAGCATTACCGTCAACCAAGATGTCCTCTTTGGCTGCAAACGTCACCGACTTCTACAGGCAGGAAACATCGATACAGTCAACCATTTCAACCTACTTGAGCGCAACTACAACTATTGCTACGCAGGCAAGCTATGACACTTCAGTTTCAGGGATCACCACCAGTGGTGCCTTCTCGGTGGTTTATGTCTATGCTGAGTGCGATGCTCTACACTCTGATGTTTATAACCATGGTTCTCTCTACAACAGCTTCTACGAGACTTATACAGGAACGGCATCTCAACAGCTGACCTCATTCATGAGCGCCTATAGCGGTTATGTGAGTGCCACGGATGTTTCCGACTTTGACTCCTACTGTACCCTCATGACGGATTTCATCAACTACTTGCCTTGGAAGGATAGAATCCTGGCAGGTGCTAAGACCTTGTACAAGACCTACACCACAGAATACATTGTCTACAGTACATCATACTTTTCAACAACGCCAACAACAACGTATACGGATACAGCTGTCACCGTGACCAACTCTGCCGAATCGAGCATCTATGAACAGGCCAAACTATACGCCGTGCTTGCCGATTATCAAAGCAACGTTTATGACTATACCTCATTCTTGAGCTCTTACATCAGTGCCTCGCCTTCTGACAGTGCAATGTCTGCATTCATCAACAACTTGTCAGTTTTGAATCAAACCTCGAGCCTGGCATCATCAGAGTATTCCGACATTTACTCCAACATTGCAGATGTCGTTTCTCAGTTCACCTGGAGTTCAAGATTGAACTATGTTGCCAAAACAGTTTATGAATCCTTCACCAGTGAATATTTCGAAACGGCGATTGCCACCTCTAATTCAACGGCAACGGCCAGTCCAAGCCAATCTGTTTCCAATGTTGTTGAAACAGGCGTGGGTTCTTACACCGGTACCTATCTATATCCTATTCTGCTACAGTGGGAGTCGGCAGGTACCGATGATGTTGCAACTGAAACATCCTCAACAACCACAATCACCTCAACAACCGTCATCACAACCGAGATGGCAACATCTTCTTCGTTGGAGGATATCACCTCCAAGTTGGGTTCAACGGTCACGGTTACATCGGATGCCGAATTGATGCTTGTCTGTGGTGTCAATGCTTTGATTTACGACTATAGAAACCATCAGACAGACTACAACAGTTTCATTGGTAACAATCTGAACATCTCTGCTGTTCAAGAGTACACTTCTGCGTTGAGCATCTACTCCTCTTCGAACATTCTTTCAAACACGACCCAGCTGGCCTCCGTGTTGGAAACCTTCTTCAACTTCATTGGATATTTGCCATCCGACTATAAGACCAGAGTGTACGATGTTCTAGGATACAACTATATCGCAACAACAACGGATCCAAGCTATGACATCAACAACTTCCAAACCGGTGATGGATACATCTACAACGAACTATTCACGACGGACACTGCCTCTGGCTCTTCGAACATTGCAATTAAGACCGGGGATGCTGCGTCGATTGTCTCTTCGACAACTTCAACCGACGAGAATGCTGCCGCCTTTACCATGCCTACCGCTGTTGATATCCAACTATCGGCAACGAGCACTCCTCCTCCTGGATATACCGTGATTGCTGTTTTGAACACCGGACCTAGATACCAACTTATCTCGAGCGATTAGACGGGATGATTGTATAATTTGTTCTTCCCCTTTGTGTATGTATGTGTGTTTCAATGGCTTCTTTTATTGTCTTCTCTCCGTTTTCCTTTTGATTTGCTTTGTTTTTCTTTTCGTTTTACTTCTTCCAAAAAGGACAAAAATTACAGCAGTACAAGTGCAGTCGTGTTATCGGTCAAGTGGTTTGTTATTTTGTAAAAGCTATAGAAAAAAATTCATTCAGGTTTTAGATGAAGGCTAGCTAGCATCCAGAAGAAACATTACTCAGTAAAAGAATATAGTGATAAATCAATGAAAGTGTTTATTCAAGACCAGGCAATTCCTTGATGACGTTTTCAACGGCACTAACATCAACGGAAACATTGTCCGGTTCGACAAACTCGGCAATAACCTCGCCGTTATCAACGGCAAGACAGTATCTCTTTGATCTCTCGTTACCAAAGAAGGCAACAGCATCAAAGTCCAAGCCTAGAGCCTTTGTGAATTCACCTTTTGGATCGGCAAAGAACGAAACGTTTGGAACATCGTCCTGTAACTTGAAAGTCTTTCTCCATGCATTCATGACAAACGCATCATTGACGGAAACAATGATCAAGTTTGAAAAGCCCTTTGAGATCAAGTCTGGCACCTTTTTCAAGTAGCCTGGAATCATAACTTCGGAACAAGCGCCTGAAAAGGCACCTGGAACACCAAGGATCAATGCCTTCTTACCTTGAAGTTCCTTTGTGATGTTGACCGAGTCTTCAGGGTTCTTTTCGAATAGGGTGATACCGGATGGGATCTTATCACCAACTTTGATTGTGGAAACCATTCTTGAAAAGTTTGAGAATTTGTTTGTAGTTGTTGCAAGTGGATTGACCGAGAACCTTGTAGTAATTGAGGATGATTGTCTTAGAATTGATTTGAACATTGACTTATAAATTTGGAGAATTGGAAAGCTCGAAGGCGAAGGGAATGAGAGGCTGTATTTATAAACTTTTTTTTTTGGTACCCCAAGCTTTTAGCAGTGATGAATTAAATAGATTTCGGATCGATCTGGTACGAAGCGAATTTACACAGCTGGAGTGAAAGAGATGGAAGTTGGAGAGAGTGTGAGCATGCTGAGCGAGTGTGAGAGAGAGACGAAAAGAGCAACCAATTGAAGATTATCGAGAAGTGGATGGAAATCAAGAAGCAGAAGCGGAAGAAACAAAGGCCGGCATGGGGGTTGTGGGGTTGAGGCTGTGCTGCTGTGGCTGTGCAACGGCTCTGCTGTCGCTATCATTGGACAGATTCTCTTTTGATTCTCTTTTGATCCAATTCTCTTTCGATTGTTTGTATGATATATATAATCATTTATTTACTCATTCATTTATCTATTGATCAATTAGTCTTTAATCAGATATCTCCATCTTCCATTCTTTGGGTGTGAGTGACAGCTGTGGGTGTGACGTCTTCGTTGTCCGCATCGTTTCTCCGGCTCGGCACCACCAACTGCCGTTCTTTTCCTATACTACTTGTACTGCTATATACTACACATTCATATACTCAACAGTATTTATCATCTCACATTATAATCAATTCGTTCATTTCATTTGAACCCACTTGGCCAAACATCAGTAATCAACAGCCCAGTTTGTCGAACTCCGGCCTTTCTGCATTCCACGGCTGTGCAGAGATAACCCTTATCTGACTCTCTCTGAAAAAAAAATTGATGCTTAACAACGAAAATGAGTTTCTAATTGAGGTTCATCGGTAAAGAAGTCAGGTCACTTACGTGAATGTATAGGTAAAGAACGGAACCTTTGATATCGACATTGGTTCAATGCTAATGATACTACTATAAATATTAGTACTGATTCATGTGGATCAATATCGATCTTTCAAACTGACAGTAAAGGTTCAAACTATATCAGAATAATGACCAAAGAAGAGTACGCTGAGATCGCTTACCAAAAAAGCCAGTCTAACCTATCCAAAATTCCAGAAGAATGGCTACTGCAGGGTCCTATTCCTACTCCTTCTGAAGAGTCAAACGTCAATGAATATTTGGCCACAAGATTCCCCAAAGATGAAGAAGAGATCATTTCCAAATCGGCCGTTGAGTTACTACAGTTGCAGAAAGATGGCATCCTAACTGCAACTCAAATCTGCAAGGCATTCTGCCACAGATCTGCATTGGTTCATCAGCTAACATCCTGTCTCATTGAAATCTTTTACGAAGAGGCCTTTGCAACAGCTTCAAAACTCGATCACCATTTTGCCCAGACGGGAGAGTTGATTGGTCCGTTGCATGGGATCCCAATCTCGTTGAAGGATCAGTTCAACCTTCCAGACAAAACTACCTCGCTTGGTTATGTTGCACCTCACATCTCACCGGATTTCGAATCCCAAATCTGTTCCAAAACTACAGACACCAAATCGCTCGTTCTCTCAATCTTGCAAGATGCAGGAGCCATCTTCTATGTCAAGACAACTGTCCCAATGGCAATGCTCTCCTGTGAAACATCTTCTAACCTTGGAACAACCATGAACGCATTGAACAGACACATGTCTCCAGGTGGCTCTTCCGGTGGTGAAGGTGCTCTAATAGCAGGAATGGGTTCGATCGTTGGTCTGGGTACAGACATTGGAGGCTCGGTGAGAATCCCATCTGTGATGGGTGGTATCCATGGCCTAAGACCGAGCTCCTACAGACTTCCATACCTGAACGTTAGTAACTCCTACCCAAACCAGATCTGTGTTCCTTCGGTCATTGGCCCAATGTGCAGATACTTGGATGACATGGAACTGGTGACAAGAGTTATCGTTGATGCCGAGCCATGGATGCAGGATCCAAGGGTGATTCCGTTGACCTGGAAGCAGACCGATGATGCTGCCAGTTTGAAGGATTTCAACTTTGCCTTTATGAAGTGGGACAAACTGGTCATGCCTCATCCTCCCATTCTACGTGCCGTTGAGGAACTCAAATCGACCATTGCTTCAGCAGATGCCCGTTGTATCGATGTGGAGCCCCCCGTTCCTCATTCGGATCTTTCCACTCTACTGACCAGACTGTACACCTGTGATAATTTCGAAGAGGTTGAAAGATACATGAAGCTCTCCGGGGAACCCGTTCCAAACTTGTTGGGCAGATCCTTCAACGTTGATGGTAAGTGTGACATTGGTACATTCTTCGACTTTGCAGGGTTGAAGTACAAGTATCAACAGATCTACGATGAATTCTGGAATTCCACTAAAGATCTCACGGTGGATGGTAAGATGGTAGACTGTATCATCCTTCCTGCTTGGACCTGCGCCTGTTGGAACCTTGGAGACAACATGAAGATCATGGGATCCTACACCAGATTCTTGAACGTGTTGGACTATTCTGTCATTACGATCCCAGTAACAACGGTCAAACAGACAGACGTTTCGTTTGATAGAACTGGAGAGTATGTGAGTGAGGCTGATAAAACCTGCTGGGAGTATTACGACGTGGACAAGTCTGTTGGCTTCCCTGTTTCTTTACAGTTGGTTTGTAGACGTTACAACGAGGAGAAGTGCATTCAACTTGCCAAGCTGATCAAGAAGGAACTTCTTGGATCTACAGGCGTTGTCTAAAATCAACTAGAGAAATACATTGATTTTCATTTATATATAAACACCAGAGTGTTTCTTTCATAAACGTAGAATGTGGACAATGCTGGTATAAAAATAGTCGTCATTGCCATCGTCATCGTCATCGTCATCAAAGTAGTAGTCTAGCTACCCACGGCCTAGAACCGCAAAAGCAAGAAGGAGCAGAAAAAAAAAGAGAGAGATCGAATGCACGAATAAACTTCAAAAGTTCTTCAAACCTTCTTGTCAGCACCATAAGCCTTGGTCTTGTACTTACCGTTCAACAAGATAACGTCCTGAGGTCTGTAGTCGTTCTTACCGGAGAAGAATGATTCCAAGATGGCCTTTGTACCGTTGGCATATCTGATCTGGGCATCAATGACGGTACCAGAGTAATGAGGAACCATGGCATTACCAGCACCATACTTGTTACCAAGGGTTCTCCATGGATGGTCGCTAGGAGCAGGTTGTGGGTACCAAACGTCACCAC
Source organism: Ogataea rishiriensis (assembly GCA_030569615.1). Classification (NCBI taxonomy): domain Eukaryota; kingdom Fungi; phylum Ascomycota; class Pichiomycetes; order Pichiales; family Pichiaceae; genus Ogataea; species Ogataea rishiriensis. The sequence continues at coordinate 485,306 of JAJMLH010000006.1, read as the reverse complement.
CGTAACCTCTCAATTGACCAGACTTAACGGCGTCGGCAACATCCTGAGCGTTACAGATGGCACCTCTGGCAGTGTTGACCAACCATGCACCCTTCTTGAAGTGCTTCAATAGATCGGCATTGACCAAACCTTTGGAACCGGCATGCAATGGACAGTTGATGGTGACAATGTCAGCCTGCGCAACCAACTCCTTGATATCTTCAACTCTTCTGGCGTTAACTTTGGCTTCGGCCTCTGCAGGCAAGGCCTGGTAGTCATAGTACAAGAGTTCCTTAGGGTTAAATGCAACCATTCTTTCCAACACTCTGTAACCGATTCTACCGGCACCAATGGTGGCAATGGTCTTACCTTCGATATCAAAGGCATCCTTGGCAATGGCAGCAACGTTCCAATCACCAGCCATGATTTGTTCATGGGCAGGAACAAAGTTTCTAACCAACACAAGCATGGTCATGACAACGTGCTCTGCAACAGAGACAACGTTGGAGCCGGTAACTTCAAGAACAGAAATGTCTCTACCGGATTCGACAATGTAATCCAAATCAATGTGGTCAGAACCGACACCGGCAACAACCAACAACTTCAAGTTCTTACCCTTGATGATTCTCTCCTTTGTGATGTAACCAGGATGGAATGGAGTGGTGATGACAATGTCAGCAGTTGGAATGTGCTTCTCTAGTTCAGAGTTTTCACCATCCTTGTCCGAGGTGACAACTATTTCATGTCCTGCATCTTTTAGCCAATCCTTGATACCAAGGGCATTTTCGGTACAACCGTAGAGTCTTTCTTCATCGGCAGCGTGAGAGCCAGCGGAGTATAGAACAATGACAACCTTCATTTTGTATTAGTTATCTGCTTTGATTGATGTGGGAGGAATGGTAACAACTTTTAGTATCTTATCTTCTAATCGTTGATGAATGAAGAAACCAAGAGAGTGAATTATAGATTGGAAAATGAAAGGTTTGAAAGTAAGAAGGAATACAACCCCATATTTATATTCCAACCTTGCAAAGGGTGACAAATCAACCATTGGAGTGATCTGATGAACTCATGCCCAATCTTCGTCTACCGAGAGTTGCCCCCCTCTCCCCCGTTAGACTACCGTCATCGAATGTGGTATTCCACTGCCGGTCAAGCTAAAATAGGTCAAACCGTGGAATTGGACCACAATTGCTTGTCTGTTTGACGGATGGCTAACAAAAAAAAAGGCTAAGTAGAGTAACCCAAATGGCAACCCGTCTTAGCCATGCGATTCTATTGGACAACCCCGGATTTTTCATATCAGGCCTCGAATTTGACGCCCCGAAACGAAGCAGTGCAGAGGTTCAGGGCTGTGCACATAATGTGGGGGAAGCTTCTCCGAGGAGGGGTAGAGAGGGGGTGAAGCGTTCGGCAGGAGGCTATTTCTGATCCGATTTGCCCGTTCTTGCTGGATTGCTATGATGCTGGCTGGCTGGGTTACTGTGCTGGTACTCCGAGGGTGGAATCGATCCAATTCTCGAGTGGATTGTGTTCAATCGAGTAGTGATTTCCGTAGGTTGTTTTTGCACGGATGGATCAGAGCTACAGAATAACAGAATCGTTCCTACTGGTGGACGGCACTAACAGATTGATGATTGAAGGGGTCCGATCATCAGACCTTTGGCCTCTGAGCCAGGTCCCTAAGATGTAACATCACACCTTTGGTTTGGTAGCGCTTAGCCTAAACCAATGCGTGCACGCACATCATCAGATAGACCAATTGCTGCCATACGGAACGTTGAAATCTCCATATCCGTGCAAGAATTGGATGTTCAACCGTTTGGTACCATTGCAATACGCACACTTTTGATTACAATTAATCAGCTCTACTATGGATATATACGTATAGACCTGTTAACGATTGGCTGGCTGGTAGGCCGGGACTTACGGATACCCGCTTTAGATGGATCGAAACGGCATTCTTGAATCAATTCCCAGACGGTATCCTATGAAAAACACACGTGCGGTTGTGGCAGGCGACGGATGGTGTATCGATGCAGCCTATGTTATCTTAACTCTGGTGGTGTCTCCGGATAAACTATCAACTATCGGCAGTCAGATTATGTTGTGCATATATACAGGGTAAAAAGTTCCAGAGACATTCCAGCCTACTCCCCTTTCTTTGCTCCTCCCTTGAACATACCAACAAGCATCGATCCAAGAGACTCTGTTGGAACCTGATAGATCGAATTAGGAGTACGCTGATACAAACCACCAAACGAAACTGATCTTCTTCCAGTCTCACCATTTGCTGTTGTCATCGTATCATTTCCATCGTTCTTCTTCAACGTATGTCTATCAAAAGCAACCAGCAGACTATCATCACCATTGACACGCTTGTACGAGTTGAGCTGTTCTCTTTCCAAGATGAGGTACAACTTTTGTGATGGTAGTGGTGCCTGCAAGTTGTAACCTCTCATTGTATCGTTCAAAGAATTGATCTTTGCCTTCATATAGGACAGCCGTTGGTCTTCCCATTCTTTACTGCGTAGTTTGTCCTTATCACCTTTCCTTTCGGCCTCAATGTAACCTTTGACCATGGTTCTCCTGTCCTCTTTGGTCAGATTGGCATGTCTTTCGTTTATTAGATTGACTGCCCTTGCTCTCCAATCTTTATCGAGCTCGTTTCTAAACTGAGAGATCAGAGTATCCACAGAACCCTGTTTTTCTATCCATGGTGGAATTGCATCCTGTTTTTTCAAGATGTTGTTCAAATGATACTCCGTTCTATCGATGTATGCATTTGTCGAAGTATAATCTTTTGCAAATGGACTTCCCCTTGGTATATCTTTGAAATCCCCATTTTTCTGTGCTGCTCTTATCCTTTGATCTGCCAACGATGTGATTGAATTATCAACGGCAGCAAATGAATCGTTAAGTAGTTGAGCTGGTCCTAGGAGTCTCTCCCTGTACATCTCCGTGAAGTTATCATCATCTTTCAAAGGTTTCTTCAATTTATCCTCGTACTTGGCCAATTGGTAATCCAACGAATTCTCCTTGGCATTGCTCACCCTTTCTTTTATCGAAAGCTTTGGGGTGATTATTGGTCTATTGGCGCCGTATATCTTCTTCAATGGCTTATGGGCATCGTTAAGCATTCTCCTCGAGGTTTCGAGAACAGACTCATCTCCAGTCCAAGCTGGAGCAGAGGCAATCTCTTTGGAATGTTTGTTCGCATAGGCTGGTATCTTGCTCAATCCTATCTCCTTCTGATACCGATTATCAAAATCGTTTGACACTATCGACTCCAATTTGGAATGTAGCTCGATCTTGTTGTAGGGTAAAGCATCTTTGATTTGACCTGCTTTTTCATCGTCCACACTTGGTGTGGCATTTTCTGCTAGCTGTTCTAACCTCCTCTTCATATACCCACCATCTTCATCTTCAACTGGCTTTAGCAATATCTTTGATGAGCATATCGTTCTATTTGTTACCAATCTAGTGTTGATCTGCTGGTTGGAATGAACTAATAACGGATTCCTTCTCAATGTAATCATATAGAAAAATACATCTACCTATTGTTACGTTCGTAGTTGAGACTATTTCAACTTCAAGAGGGATTGATTAGGATTGATTCCCCATTGAATCATTTCTTATCTGAAGAAACAGTCCAGTCAACTTTTTACGACATTTACATCCTTGCACCAAAAAATATATGGTGACCAAGAATGTCCGATGATCGGACATTTGAGGATCGGACATGCAACTTTTCACGGGTGATTGTTACTCGCAGGCTTTGTTTTGCGAGGTGATCGAACGATTCATATGTGATTGGGTTGTTGATTCTGATTCCTTCTGAAAACCATCCGGTATTATCCTGCTTCGTGCAGGGACTCTTTGTCTCTACTTGGCAGAAGACTCAATGACGACGATGATTCAATGGGGAAATGGAAGGCCAAAGCTGGATGGAATGCGTACGGTGTTGTTGCAACAGAGTGAGGAAGCATCCTCCAGCACTACCCAGCATGACCCAGCACTATCCTACACACCATCAATATCAATTACTCTTTCTCCAGTGTAGTAGCAGTTGATGGTTGTTGAACAAACACTCACACGATGGTTCACACAACACACCGATATGGGCGCACACAGGACGTTTGAATCTGGCTCGAGCCCTGAGCCGCACACAGGTGACTCACAGAGAGCCCGTCTGAAATCGGATCTTTTGCCATGTGCGGCTATTGTTCCGCGCCAAACCTTACCGGAAAAACGAAAAGCTTCAGACGTTTTCTCATTTTCGAGGTTTGAATGGTGATCACATATATAATCCCTTGTGATCTCACCCCTATTTAACCTTCTGCAAACCAGCTTATATAGATATACATCCTTCGCTTCTTCTTCAGCAACGATTATTGTTAGTACCGATAGTTAGTCACTACATCAAAACACAAACAACAATGTTTCAACAGTTTACAACACTCCCAACAGAGCTACAGCTCGAGGTGATGAAACAGTGTGATGCAAAGTCACTCGTCAACCTCCTAAAGACAAGCAAAGACGTTAGGTCATCCACAACATACACAGCAAACCAGCAGGTTGCATCTGCTCTTGGTAGCATCGCTACCAATGGGTTCGAAGAAGATACTACAATGACGCAGAATCTTTTTATTAGTATATTCTCCCCTCAAAATGTGGCCAAAAAGATTGAAGTTTATGAGACGAAGTGTGTCAGCAGTAGAGAGACCTCCTTGGAGAACTCACGCTCTCACTCGCCAAAGCTTTCATTCTCCTCTGGAGAAAATGGTGGAATCCAACAGTTGGAAAAGTTCAACATTGACAAGGTCATTGAAAAGTTGAGAACGATAGAATCCAACAAAGAAAAAGCTGGATCAATCCCATCCATCTTCGAAACAACAAAGCAATCCAACTTACAAATCCAACAGACAACAACATCACCACCTCAAAATACAAGTTCTTTATCGAGCACATACAAGATTGGCAACCTTCGCATGGCTGCCGATCCTTTCAAACCATCAGCAAAATGGAGCAGTTTGGAATCATCGGATGATAAATCCCACATGTTGCATCTTATCGTGGATGAGGATTCCTCAAGCATCAAAGTTCAGTACGAGATGCTACTGAAAAACAACATTGCTGAACAGACGGAAGATGCCGAAAAGATGTCGAAACTTTTCAGCATGAGCGATAGAATCAACTTGATCGAACCAACAGGATTCTTGCGCAGTGCTCACGATGAAGTTATGGTCAGCTATAGATTGATCAAAGGCGAGGAGCTTCCTTCCAGAGGACCTTACGATTATGAGTCGTTCAGAAACTATTACATCGAGTTTGATTCATTCATCGTCAACAACCTATTCCTGTTAAACTGCATGTGAGATGAGCTTCGAAGAAAAGACACTTGAGCGCTACAGTGTCTTTCAAGCATTTACTCCCATTCTCCAGTAAAATAGAAAAGACCGCATTCTTCATTATCATTTGATCGATATTTGTAACATATATATGTGTTTACATTTTTTAATTAAGCGAAGATCTTGATCACTTTTGCTAACCAGTATATGTACAGAACATTCAATTACAAACTGTGATTGAGAAAACATAAACAAACATAAACAAAAGGCAAACTTATTAGAAAAGGAAAGACGTGTAGACCGTCTCCCCAGTATATAAATGACGTGAGGATAGAGAAGAAATAGGCACTGGATAGAAAACAAACCAAAATGTTCAACCGTACCTTGAACCTTCACCACTAGATGCAAAATTTACACAAATTCCCCAATTTCTATAATTCAACTAGCAGCACAGGAGGAGGTCCAAACAATGGAGTAACAACTCTGCCTTTTCTTCCTTCCTTCTTTTTTATGGCAAAAACTCTCAAGTTCTAAAAGTCAATACCAATAACCATGGCCAACAAGGCCATTCTAACGAACAAGCCGTATCTCATCTGTCTGAAATAGGCAGCTCTTTGATCAAAGTCAACCTCTTCTCTAATCTCGTTGACTCTTGGAAGTGGGTGCATAACACACATGTGTTGCTTGGCATATGACAAGATCTTGTTGTCGACAATGTAGGCATCCCTCAATCTTTCGTACTGGGCTTGATCCTTGAATCTTTCCTGTTGGACCCTGGTGCAGTACAACACATCAGACTTGGCAATGATATCCTTTGTCAACTCTTCAGTTTCACAAACAAGCATACCGGCATCAATCAGTTGTTGCTTCAAGTTCTCTGGTAGTCTTAACTCTGGAGGAGACACAAGTTGGATTCTAACCTGGTAATGTTGTAACAACTTACATAGAGAGTGGACAGGTCTACCGTACTTCAAGTCACCCATGAAAGTCACAGTGATACCATTGACGGTACCAAGCTCTTCTCTGATGGTGAATAGATCTAGGAAAGCCTGTGTTGGGTGCTCTCTGGTACCGTTACCACCGTTGATAATTGGCACTGGAGAGTACTTGGCAGCAATATGAGCAGACTCCTCAGATGGGTGTCTCAAAACAATAGCATCTGAATAACATGCCATGGTTCTGATAGTATCCTGCAAAGTTTCACCCTTCTTGACAGATGATCCTTGCTCTGAAATGGAAACAACTCTACCACCCAACCTTTGCATGGCAGCATTGAAAGAGGATGAGGTTCTGGTAGATGGCTCAAAGAAAGCAGTGGTTAGAACTCTTCCCTTCAAGATGTCCAAAACACCTTCTCTTTCAACACCAAGTCTCATCTCCTGAGCAACGGCAAACAATGCGTGTAAATGGTATCTTGAGATTTGGTTGACAGATAGAATGGAGTTCCTCAAGAATGGGTTGTCGCTCTTGATGTATGAAATAATGGCGTTTGGCAATGCCAATTCTCTTGGTGGCTTGGACGACACCAAGTCAGCACCGGTTGGAGCTTCTGGATCAGCAATGGCGGATTCCCTCAAAGAATCAATCAACGAAGTTCTTCTACCATGGTCAAAGGAGAATCTGGACGATCTTCTAGCAATCGGCGAATGGGATAGTTGAGCTTCTTGAACAGCAGGAGTCGAGGTCAAGGAGGCTGGATGTTGGACAAAGTAAGCATTCTCTTTACCAAGAGCTTCATTCACAACAAACTCACCTTCTAAACAAACAGTCTGTTGATTCATGTGGACTCTTTCAACGGCACCCATCAAGCCCTTGCTTGCGAATGGAGACCATGAGGTAATCTTGGTCTTCAAAGATGAGATCAATCTGTCAACATCAACCTCAATAAAGGATTCGTTGTTTCTCAAGGAGAAGATCTTGATTGGGTTGTCGTGCAACTTGCTAACAATGTCTTGGACAGTCAACTTACCTTCAGCAACAGCAGAGAATAGTAGTGGCAAACTGTCAGATAGACCCATACCGGCTGAGACCGGTTTGCCCAAGAAGTCAGCCAATAGTGTTGGCAATTGACCAACTGAGAAACAATCGACTGTGACCAAGTTCTCCCATAATGCCTTTTGATCTTCCTTGGTTGGCAAGAAAGTGGCACCTGGGTAATCCTCTTGAGACAAGAACAAAGCATAAATGGAGATGTCACAAGTGACTTGCAAACTCTTACCCTTTGACATGGTGATCAAAGCCAAATCATCCTTTCCGGTAACGCCAGTAACATGGATCTTTCTGTTGTACAATGAGGCCAATAGTAATATTGAGGCCAAGTCAGTAGTCTTGGCGTCAGTGACAATTGGCTTCTCCTGTGGCCATGTACCAAAGTGAGCAGCAGTTGATGGAACCTTGTTCTGTAGGAACTCACTCGTCTCAACGGTCAGCGATGAGGTCAAAGCAGAAACGTGTTGAATTTGGGTAGAGTTCGACTCTGTGGCAGCAACACTGAAGGAGTAATCAGTGTAAGCAGAACCTTGAATGGACTCGTGGACCTTAGTCAATGACCTTGCATCAGTAATGACAGCACCAGTTGAACTTGTTGGTAGGATGGATGTGAAGGTGAAACCAGCAGCTAGAGCAGCCTTGGTGGTTTGTTCGAATTCAACAGCACCATTGCTATCACCAAGAGATGGGACGAAAGTAGCAATAGAAACCAAACCTGGTAATTCAATAATGTTGTGGAAGGTTTGAGCATCAATGTTACTAACATCTAAGGTGATGTTTCTGGCAATTGCTTCAATCAACAACTTAGCACACTTAACATTTGTGACCAACGGAACGGCATAATCAACAGCCATTCTTCTGGTTTGGTAACCCTTCGAGACGTAGGAAGCAGGTCTTCTGAATCTGTTAGATGATGGCAAGTTGATGTATAGATCGATTAGGTTGTTGGCCAAATGTTGAGTCAAAGAGTACTCAGCCTTCTGGTCCTCTTCGTCTTCATTCAGTAACTCCAAGTACTTGACTGGGATATCGTGTTCTTGAATGAAATCAGCGGTACCAGCAGTGGCAAATAGCGAGTAACCGAGTTCGTACATCTTTCTGATTGATGGCAACAGTTCGTGCTTTTCCTTGAATGAACCAATGGACAACAAGATGTTCTTCTTTGGTAGTTGGAAACCGGTCGACACCAATGACTTTAGATAAGCTTCGTATTTGTTGTGACCGAAACAGGCAACTTCACCGGTAGAAGCCATTTCAACTCCTAGAACTGGATCAGCACCTGACAATCTTGAGAACGAGAATTGTGGAACCTTGATAGCACAGTAGTCATCAGGTAGCTTCTCACCTGGGTATGGAGTGAATGGTAGATCCATGATAGCCTTGGTGGCCATTTCAATCATATCAGTACCAACAACCTTGGAGTTGAATGGGAATGATCTGGAAGCTCTCACGTTACACTCAATAACCTTGATTTCGTTGTTCTTAGCAATGAATTGAATGTTGTAAGGACCAGTGACATCCAAAGCCTTACCGATCTTAGCTGTTGCCTCAACAATTCTTCTGACGGTTTCCTTGTCCAAATCTTGTGGTGGAACGATCAAAGTGGCATCACCAGAGTGAACACCAGCGTTTTCAACGTGCTCAGCGACAACGTGCATGATTAGCTTACCATCCTTAGCAACGGCATCCATTTCAATTTCCTTGGCATTCTCAATGTACTTGGTTAGGACAACTGGGTAGTCTGGAGAAACTTCGACAGCTTGGGATAAGTAGGAAGCCAAATCGTCTCTGGAGTAAACGGTATTCATGGCAGCACCAGATAAGACGTAAGAGGGTCTGACCAAGACAGGGTAGGTAACCTTCTCGGCAAACGCTTCAGCCTCCTCAATAGAGGTCAATTCTTTCCATGCCGGTTGGTCAACACCAATCGTGTCCAACATTCTTGAGAACTTGTATCTGTTTTCAGCAGAATCGATCATCTCTGGAGAGGTACCTAGAATCTTAACATTCTGTCTGTGCAATGGCAGAGCAATGTTGTTTGATGTTTGACCACCCATAGAAATGATAACACCGGCAGACTTTTCCAACTCGTAAATATCCAAGACTCTTTCCAAATTGATAGTTTCAAAGTATAATCTATCAGCTTCATCGTAATCGGTGGAAACAGTTTCTGGGTTGTAGTTAACCATGATTGTCTTGAAACCTTCTTGTCTCAAAGTTCTGATGGCTCTAACGGCACACCAATCGAACTCGACGGAAGAACCAATTCTGTAGACACCGGAACCTAGAACCATGACACCGTTATCGTTGAATTCAACATCACTTGAGTCAGCATTGTAAGTCAAGTACAAATAGTTCGTGTAAGCTGGGAATTCGGCAGCAACAGTATCGATCTGCTTAGCAAATGGCATAATACCAAAGTCCTTTCTCAATCTTCTAATGGCAACTTCGTTGGTTTCCAAGAATTGGGCAATTTGTCTATCTTCAAATCCTAGCTGCTTTGCTTGTTTCAAAACAACGTATGGCAACTTTTCTTTGGAACCATAGGAGGCAACCTTCTGTTCAAACTTGATCAAACCGTCCAACTTGTTCAAGAACCAGTTGTCAATGTTGGTCAACTTGTGGATCTTCTCAACCGAGTAACCATCAGTCAGAGCGTTAGCGATAGCGAATAGCCTTTGATCAGAAGGAGTTTGAAGTTCTGAGTCAATGTCGATGGACATCAAAGCTTCGGTCTTTGTGAAACCGATATTTTGGTAGTCGGTCGATCTGATAGCCTTTTGAATAGCTTCTTCGAATGTTCTACCAATACTCATAACTTCACCAACAGACTTCATGGATGATGACAACAAGGTGGAAACTCTGGTGAATTTCTTCAAGTCCCATCTTGGAATTTTGACGACACAGTAATCTAATGATGGTTCGAAACAAGCACATGTGACCTTAGTGACGGAGTTCTTGATTTCGTTCAATGGGATGTTCAAACCAAGCTTTGCAGCGGTATAGGCTAATGGGTAACCTGTAGCCTTGGAAGCTAGAGCCGAAGATCTGGACAATCTTGCATTGACTTCAATAATGCAGTATTCCTTGGAGTATGGGTTCAAAGCGTATTGAATATTACACTCACCAACAACACCCAAATGTCTAATGACATTAACGGCAGTAGTTCTTAGCATGTTGTAATCTTCGTCTGACAAAGTTTGAGAAGGAGCAACGACAATGGAGTCACCAGTGTGAATACCCAATGGATCAAAGTTCTCCATGTTACAAACTGTGATACAGTTGTCAAAGGCATCACGGACCACCTCGTATTCAACTTCCTTCCAACCCTTCATGGATCTCTCGACTAGAACTTGTGGAGAGGCAGCGAAAGCCTTGTTACAAAGTTCAATCAATTCTTGATCGTTGTCGGCAAAACCTGAACCTAAACCACCCAATGCGTAGGCAGCTCTGACAATGACTGGGTAACCAATGTCCTTAACGGCTTCCAAAGCTTCTGTAACGGATGAGGCAGTTTGAGACTTTGCACACTTTTCGCCAATTTCTTCCATGGATCTGGCAAACATCTCTCTGTCTTCAGTTGTGATGATGGTATCGATCTGAGTACCTAGAACCTTAACACCTAAGGATTCAAACTCGTCCTTCAGCTTGATACCAACGTTCAAGGCTGTTTGACCACCAAAGGTACAGTAGATGGAATCTGGTCTTTCATGCTTGATAACCTTTCTGACGAATTCTGGAGTGACTGGCAAAAAGTAGACTTTGTCGGCCAAACCTTTAGAAGTTTGAATAGTGGCAATGTTTGGATTGATCAAGATTGTGTAGATACCTTCCTCTTTCAAAGCCTTGATTGCTTGAGAACCAGAGTAATCAAACTCACCGGCTTGACCAATCGATAAACCACCAGAACCTAGGACCAAGACCTTCTTGGCGTCCACTCTAGGATGGGCGGCTCTGTTGTCCTCGATCTTACCACCTGGGAATTCGACTGGCTTCAATTGACCCTTTGACTCTTTGAACTCAATGACAGATTGGATGAATGTGTCAAACAAGAATTCTGTATCTCTTGGACCTGGAGTAGATTCAGGGTGGAATTGGACAGAGAAGAATGGCTTGTCGGTATGATAGATACCTTCGTTGGAACCATCGTTGGCATTGACGAACAACTCCTTCCATCCTGGGGTTAAAGTTTCAACATCAACAGCGAAACCGTGATTTTGGGAGGTGATATAACACCTTCCTGAGATGGTCGAGGTACATGGAATGTTGTGACCTCTGTTACCAAATTTCAGCTTCATGGTGGATGCACCGGAGGCTCTAGCCATCAACTGGTGACCTAGACAGATACCGAATATTGGGGCCTTTGCTTCTTCCAATGAGACTCTCAACTTTTCAACAACTTCAGTCATGACAGATGGATCACCAGGACCGTTGGAGATAAACAGACCATCGTACTCCTCTTTTGTAAAGTCGTAATCCCATGGAACAACCTTTAAGGAAACACCACGGTTCACAAAGCATCTGATCTGGTTGTACTTCATACCAACATCAACGGCAACAATTCTGATAACCTTTCCATCTGGACCAAGCTTGGCAACTTCAGTTGGTGGGTCATAAACGACAGGTTCCTTGGTTGAGACCTTGGCAACCAAGTTCTTGGTGTTTGGGTCAACCCATTCTGGAATCTCGAATGAGTCTCTCCATGACAATTGGCTCAATGCGTCCTCGGTAGAAGCGGATTTGTTTTGTAGGCACAATCTACCTAGAGTTGAACCTCTCTCTCTCAAGATCTTGGTCAAAGCTCTGGTATCAACACCATAGATGGCTGGAATACCTTCCTCCTGCAACCAAACACCCAATGAAGAAGTGGCTAAGTAGTGGGAGTATTCCTCGGTGTAGTGGGCAACGACCAAACCGGCAATGTGGATCTTGTTTGATTCAAAGTACTTTGGTAGACTCTGAACAACATCGTCCATCAACTTTCTGTCTGGAACACCATAGTTACCAACCAATGGGTAAGTGATGACCAAGATTTGACCTTCGTAGGATGGATCCGTGATGGATTCAGGATAGCCAACCATACCAGTTTGGAAAACCAATTCACCTGCAGCAGAAGCCTTGGCACCAAAGGAGTAACCTTGTAGTGTGATACCATCGTGAGTTTCTAGTGTCATTAGAACATCACCGGTGGACTCCATTGGTGGAGTGATTGGGTTTGAAAACTTTTCAATAGACATCTTTTTTTTTCTTTTTATGTGTAGGGTGGGACTAAGATAAAAATTGAATTTTACCTTGAGGAATGTGCAATGATGTTAAAAAACAGGAACAATCAATGAGATTATAGACTGGATTCGAATAGTAAAGTTAGTGGTCTTGCCTTGTAAACGAGTTATTTCGAAAGGATGGCTAGGAATTACAACTGAAAGAAGCTACAGATTCAAAGAAGATTAGGTTTAGAGTGACTACTTCAGATCATCATCAGAACAGGCTGTGGGGATTCCATAAGGCGGCAATTCCCCTCAGGCTGATCTGATGTGATCGTATACGTATCAAGTCTCTCTTTCAATTCTCTCTCCTTCAAAATCGATATTTCTTTCAAGCTGTTGAAATCCAAGCCCCATAATTGAAAACTTACCTTTGTGTTCTGATTGAGAATTATACCGTTCGTGAACTTATGTATCTCAAGATTTGTTTTAAATTGGGGAAAAATAAACAAATCGGTTGTGGAATAAGTTGGGATATTGAATAGTATAAGTTATAGACTCAAAGTGTAGATTCACTAGGTGATTTTTTTTGGATGATGCTGTATTTTGGGCCTCTTTGCAACGGGGAAAAAAGAGAAGGGTCTAGTGAACCGGATGGATTGCTAGTTAGAAGAAGGTGATCTTTTTGAAGGAGAGAGAGAAGGAAGGAGAACGAAAGGAACAAATGTAAAAAGATACAAGGAAGAGGGTATACAAACACGTTAAAAGGGTAGAGAGTGTTCAGGAGCAAAACAGTCTTGATATATAACCAAAAAGAAACCGAAAAAAAAATTTCAAAAACTTCCAAAAAAGGTCGTGCTCATGGTACAAGTTTTTATGCTGCCATTTTTGCCGCACACGCTGCCTGGGGCTCTCGCAGAATAGGCCTGCCGAATGATCTCTGTTCTCCTTCTCAAAGGTGTCTGCATTGGCGCTAGCGATAACTTGACTTCTCTTGACTATATTACACTGGATATGGAGTTCAAAATGCCAATTTCAGACACTTTTATCTTGCAATTAGCCAGTGTGAAGTGACCAAGAAAGGAGGTTCTCACCTCTCCTCATGCAGGTTGGATGACGAGGAAGTCAAAGTGCTGTGCTGAGCCGAGCCGCTCGCTCGGCCACTGCCACTGCCACCTTTGCAGGTGAAAAATTTTTGAGAATCTGTTGTTTCACAAGTTACTCACAATAGTTGCCAACAAACATTGCTCGAGGAAAAGATCAATTCGAGAAGCATCGAGAGCCAATGAAAAAAAGATTGAAATTGGAAACTCACAAACTGGAACAGTTAGAAGCATCCAATCTCCTTGAAGACTTACCCCATATTTGAGTTGACTCCTTCGTCTTATCAAACTGGCTGATCGTATCATACAGTTCCCCATACTTCTTTACCGCCTATTCATTTTCAAGCTCATCCTTTCTACAAGCAAAAGAGTCAACGACTCCACAGAGAGCAGAAAAGAGGTAACAGGAAAAAAGCGATGAAAAAAGTTCAATTGGACGAGTTGGGAATTGAACCCAAGACCTCTTCCATGCTAAGGAAGCGCGCTACCAACTGCGCCACACGCCCATTTTGATGTGTTAAAATATTTTAAATCTCTGATAAAACTACTTCAAAAAGTCACGTGATTTTTTACTTTGTTTTTGCCAAAATTGCCCAAAACTCCTCTTTTTAGCTCTTCCAGATGGACTGAACGATACCTCAGAGTCAAAATATTAGAAACAAAGCAGTAAATATTGTTGCAGAAAGTAAAAGCCTTGATTGTTTTGGCAAAATGGCATATAAACCGAGAAAACATTTTCTGTGATTTGAAACATAAATGAGAATCTGAGTAAAATTGAGCAAAATTTCCAGTTTTTACTCAAATCTTGGAGAGACGTAACGTTTGCGATGTCTAAAAACAGATTTCAAACCTCCTGATCATTGCTAATCACTCAATTCTACAAGAAACGGAATCAAAACAGTTTAAATCATTTGCTGACATCACTTGAACTTACTAGAACTTGTTAACATCTTTTGCGTGAAAGTCATTGAGTGTACATTTATATGCCTGCTTATATAGAGACCAAGTCACCATTACCCATCGTTGATAATCATCTGCAACCGTTTGAAACGAGTGGAAAGAAACAAAGAAACAAAAAGAAGAGAGTAAAATAATCTTGATCAAATACTAAACATCTTGGCCAATCTGAAACCTTCAGCAACGTTCTGAACCCTAGCATCCAACTTGTAACCTTCCTTTTCCAAGTCAACCAAAGTTTCGTAGAACTTGTCCAATGGAACAATGAAAGTCTCAATGAATTCTGACTCCTGCAAGTCAGAAACTGGATTCCTATTCCTCTCATCGTTGAGATCAACCTCAACAACGATCATCTTTGTGTTGGTATTGCAAAATCCAGGATCGTTGAAAGCCAAGGTGGATTCGAACAACACCTTACCGATGTATCCAGTTTCCTCTTTTAGCTCTCTCAAGGCACACTGTTCCAAAGATTCGTTAGGATCGACCAATCCAGCAGGCATCTCAATACAGATTCCTTCAACCGGTGGTCTGAACTCCTTTTGAAGAATGATACCTCTGCTTCCCGTTGTTGGATCAGTCACCAGGGCAACTATACCAACAGCATCAATTGTGGTTCCCTTTGGTCTTGACGTTCTGGAAGCCATTTCCCACTGTCTCTGTTTGGAATCTGGTCCAAGGTATTCCAACTTTTGTAGTTTGATCCAACGTGCCTCCTCGTTGGACATGTCTTTGATAGAAGTCACTTTGGCATTCTTCAAATCTGCTGGTGACATTCTGAGGGTTTGGTATGAACGTTGATTGTGGATAATTTGAAAGGAAGCTACAGAGATTGGGGCTCTTTTTGAAACGATTGGCAAAGACTGTTTGACTTTGACGAAGAGAGATTGGAATATCGGCATGCAATTGCTCCTTTATTTGTCGGTTTTTGTAGCCGTGGCAAAGACTTTTTTTCACAGTCGATTGAGATTTGGATTGATGATAGCAATGAAACAATAGTTGAGTTCTTGAGCAGCAATTGAATGATAGGAGAACCGTTTCCCCAGTTGAGATTGAGAGTATTGAGTCACCCACACAGACTTACCTGAGCGAGACATGCGTGCAAGGGTGCGAGTGCATGAGCCTCTGCCTGTTCAAGATGCAACAGAATATACCTCATAGAACCACAGACATCGGTCAAATGTTTCAAACCCAGCCTATTCAACCATTTATCCACAAGAAACAGCAGTATAACCCATCATACGAAGAGCAGAACGACGTGACTACAGTTCAACCAGCTAGACAACAATTTCATCATGACGAACGATAAGGAAGACATAAAACAACAGATACAGACGGAGCTTATCAGATCGGGCGCATACAGCCAAATCTATAACGCTTTAAAGATCCAGCTGCTCAACTCCGGATGGGTTGAAAAATTCACAGACTTGACAACGGAAACGATACAGAACGACAGTGGGTCACAGGATGACGACAACCTCAAGTTTCTCAACCTTGTAGGAAAGCTCGAAGGTAAAGGAATGGAGATGGTTGATGATAGGGTCAAGGTGGAGACGCTGAGGATGATCAAGCAGTTCTTGAACGAGACCGTTGCCAATTGAACTGTTTGTTTCAAGAAACATTGAGCACGAGACAGAAGCTCAGTTAAGAAGAAGAGTTGGATGACAAAGCCTTTGTGGGGCTGTTAAAGCGCCTCGTTAGGGAACTGCGTATAGAGCTGAGAGGCCAGCCAGTGAGTCAGGATGATGAATGGCTCCGACTCACCATAACCATAAAAAATAGCATATAATAAGAAGATGATCAATACAGGTTTTCTTTACATCTGGAAGAGAAGTCTTTCAAGAGATTCCAAACGTTTGTTTTAGTGAGGCTGATAGTGGGGACTTCAATCAGTCGGTATCTTTACAATCGTGAATAGACAAACAATAGGAAAATAGTAGGTAACAGAGTAGACAGAAAAATAGGCTTATAAAATACAACGGGTGGCTAGAAAGACCACCACCACAAGAACAACTGGAACGACTCAAAGTTCAAACATGGGTAAATCAAGCAGACTTATCTTCCGCCTCTTCAGCACTGGGTTGAGCCTCTGATGGTGCTGCTGCAATTTCAGTCGCTGAGACTTCTTTTGAAGCCGTCACAGGAGCATCGACAGGAGTGTCAGCAGTAGCAGCAGCAGTGGTGACAGGAGTATCGGTCTTCGTCTCTGGCACCTCACTGCCATTGGTTTGCTCACCATCCTTCATAACGGCATCACCATCGCTATCCTTCTCGTTCACTTTTGATTCGGCTGGCTTCTCAGATTCCACCTGTTTCACTTCGGTTTCTTGAGGTGCTGGTGGCGAAGCAGGTTCTGCAGTCAAGACAGGTTCAGAGACTGGCGTGGAATCCTTTGCTGGTTCTGGTGCTGGTTCTTGCACAGCAGCTGGTGCAGATGCTGATTCAGGTGCTGGCGTGGAGGAAGTTGCAGGAGTCACGTCTTTTTCAACAGCCTTTGGTTCGCTTTCTTCAGATGGAGCCTCTGTAGGGACGATAGGTTCTGCCTCTGGCACCGTAGCATCCTTCATGTCAACATCTTTTTCAACTGATGATTCCTCGTCTCCCTTTTCAACGGTCGTTGGGACACTGATATCGTCTGGTTTTTTCTCATCCTCTTTTTCTTTTTCTTCTTCCTTTTCTTCTTCATCATCCTCTTCATCGTCATCGTAATCTTCATCCTCTTCGATCTTTCTCACAGGTGCTTCAACAACCGAGGAGGTGACAGGTTGAGGAGCGTTAGAGCCATTCGATCCTGCCGCAACAGCAGGGGTAGTAGCAGCAGCAACAGGGGTGGATGTCTCTTCATCTTCAACTTCTTCCTTCTCAAAAGGTTTCAACTCAATTGTTGGTCTAGATTCTGATGCTTGCTTGTCCTCCTTCTGTTCAGCCGCTGGCTCTTCAACCGTTGTTGGAGTTGACTCTGGTGTCACTTCTGCCGGTGCTGAAACCGTTTGAGAGGCCTTTTGCTTCTTTGAGGATGGTTCTGCCGAATCTTCCAATTCTCTCTTGGTGCTACTACCGTTTGTCGTTGTTGTCACTTTCTCTGATGGTGGAGGGGATGCAGAAGTAGGTTTGGCTGGAACAACAGGGGCGACAACAGGAGTTGGAGTTGGTGCTGCAGACGACGATTCAGCCACCGCTGGTACCACTGGTGCGGTCACTGGTGCAGTCACAGTCACTGGAGCAGACGTAACTGCAGGAGAGGCAACCGAAGCAACAGGAGACACACTTGCAACGACGCTAGACACGATAGCCGAAGGTGGTGATGGCATTTTTGGTTGCTGCTGTTGAACGACAGGTGTGTATTGAGCTGGTGGTGCAGACACAGGAACAGACACAGGCACAAGAGCGGCTTCTGCCTGGACTGGTGAAGGAACTTGCTTCACCTGTGGGATCACCGGTGGTTGTTGGTGTTGTTGGGGTTGCACATAACTGTTGGAGATTGGGGCGATGATTGGTTGCTGAACAGGCATCACGATAGGGGCTGGCACTGTTGGAGCCTGTGCTGGCGTTGGCACCGACAGTTGAGGAGCAGCAGGCAGCTGTTGACCACCACCAACCTGCAATGGAGCAGGGGCAGGTCCTGTGGATTGTTGCTGCTGCTGTTGTTGTTGCTGTTGCTGTTGTTGCTGAACCATCTGTTGTGAAGGCATGCTCAACTGGTGGTGTCTCTGAGGTGGTGGTGGAGGAGCACCTCCTTCCTTTTGATACTTTGTCAATTGCATCAATCTCTCTTGAATGTGAGGGTTGTTTGGATCCAAAGAAGCAGCTCTGTGGTAGGCATCCAATGCGTCTCCAATTTGATTGTTGCAAGTTTCGTACAAGGTACCCAAATCGTACCAAACTTCGGACAAGTACGGGTTTAGGATGATGGCTCTGGTGTATGCATCCAATGCGTCCTTGTACTGGCTGATCTTGTAGTACAAGACACCGATGGAGCACCAGAAAGTTGGGTTTCTGGAGTCAATGTTGACGGCGTGCTGGAATGCCTCGTAGGCATTTGGACAGTCTTGCTTTGACATGTAGACTCTACCCAGGTAGTACCAAGAGTGAGCATCGGTGTTGTTCAACTCGATGGATTGTCTTAGCAGTTGCAATGCGGCATCTAGATCGTGGAATGGAGCCTCCTGTTGGGAATATAGACAACCCAACTGTTGTAACACCTTTGAATGGTTTGGATTGTTCTGTAGGACTCTTTCATAGGCTTCTTTGGCACCGTTGTAATCTCTGTTTTGCTCCAAGACAGAACCAATTTGAAACCAAACGTCTGTTTGTGTCAATGGGGCAGGAGGCATCGTCAAGATATAGTTGAAACATTCCAAGGCCTTCGAAAGCTTTCCTTGTAGTTTGTATATGATACCTAGTCTGAAGTAGATCTCGTTTGCCTTGTCGAACTGAGGGTCCATTTCCAAGACTCTAACAAAGGCCTCTTCGGCGTATTCCAAAGAGCCGTATCTGTCGTACAAGATACCAATGCCGTGCCACAACTTTGGGACGCTCAAGTTTTGCAAGTTCAACAATGCCTGTTGATAGGCGGTGTAGGCACTTTGCAAGTCGTCAAGCATGAGGTAGCAGTGGCCCAATAGTCCCCAAGTTTCACCGTTGTTTTGGTCTAGGGATAGGGCTCTTCTGTATAGATCTGCTGCTTCTGCAAATGCATCTCTTGTTCTGTAAACGTTTGCCAATTGGGTCAAAGCCTTGGGATTGTTTGGAGTGTATCTTAGCGCTGAGGAGAAAGCTTCAACAGCTTTTTCAACGTTACCGATTGTATCGGCACAGGTACCGATGGCGATCCAAGTCTCTGCATTTTCCTGTGCAAACCGAAGTTCGAGGGAAGCAGGGTCGTTTTGTGAGATGGTGACTGGGTTGCCGTTCATCTGTTGGTTCATAGTCTTGTAGAGGTGTTGTTGAAAATGAGAACAGTGTGATGGTAGCTTCTTGAAAGTCTATGGGACACTGTGCGTTTGCTTATATTGCGGATGTGAGCGTCTTGTACAAGAGATACCGCTATCAGAGAGGGGAAACAAACAGACAGATACGCAGACAAAAATAAGAAAACTGGAAAGATAGTGCTTGTTTGAACTACCTCTGTCGGTTTCGGTGCAACTGTTGAAAGGAAAGAAAGTGATTCGACCTAACAAAGGGATCGGTTGTTGTAGTTGTTGTTGATACTGCTGTTGGTATGAACGTTGAAGGTATTGAGGGGAAAAGTCGGGAAGAAAGAGAGCAGAGGGAAAGGTGGTAAAAGTGAAAAGAGCAGTTTGTTTTCAACACCTTGTTATACAAGGAAAGGCCTATTACTGTTACTGTCCGTCAATTGATGAAGCATACGTTGTTTTGTGTTGGGCTGCCACTCTTGGGAGACGTGCAAATATGGAGAATAAAACGCTTAGCATTGTCCCCTGTCCCTATTGTGTGTCGGGCCGTGTGCCGCCTGATGGTCCCCGGTGGCTGCCGCTGCCGCTGCAGAGGGGGGGAATGAGGAATTGAGGAAGGAAGGGTCGGGGAAGAGAGCCTGTCTGTGCCAAGACTTTTCCATCTGCTTCAGCTTCACCTATTTTCAAATTGGAATTTGGATTTGAGCACAAGGTGAGTACGAGAGAAAGCAGTAGGTTGCAAGTACCTATCCATCGATTGGTTGTACACTTCACCCAGCACGGGGGTTGCATTGCCGTATGAATCTCGGCTCTTGCTCCTTTTTCGTATCATTACTACAGCCTTGTGTGTGGACTTGACATTCGGTAGAGCCTATACCGTTGTCTCTACCAAACAGAGTATCACCACCACCGATTGCTAATCCCAACAACACAACACAACAAGCCTGGCCTGCCACTGTGGCCATGGCCGTGGCATGACACCATTCAAAGACTGCCCCCGTCTTCCAGCCAGACAACGAGCGCTACCGACTGCTCTTCCAATCTTGCTGAAGCCTCCAGACGGATCCGGGCTTGGCAAACAAGAATTTCTCTTTTAGCTCTCTCTCTCCCTGCTTCCTTCTGATGGCCGATCGATCGACTTTGCAACAAATGCACGGGGGGACTTTGTTGTCTCCCAGATTAGCCCAGGGCTTTTGCCACATGCGCGAATGCAGGTATAAAAATAAAACATCTTCCAAGCATTTCCTGTCAATAGACCTATTGTTATGGAGCAATGTATTTTAACAATAAACATACAATAGCCGGAACTCTCACTCGATCGATCGAACAAAAGCATATTTCCAGGCAACTCTAAATTGGCACACGGCTGAAGCACTCATAATCGAACAGAGTTGCTCCAACCATTACGTAAACAGTTGGGAAACCCGGAACGAAGATTGGCTCTCTACTTCAAACAGGCGGTGCTCTCCACCAGACCTTAAACGACATCCTATCCGAATAGGGTAAAGAGAGTGGGCTACACCTACATTTACGAGGCAGGCAAGAATGATATATACACATTAAACTTTTCAGAGCAACTATTGCAAACAACAGAAGAACATCTATATACAACCATATAGACACATCAACGTAGAGTCTTGATGAAGGAGTCCAAGTTGTACTCCTCTTCATACTGGGCTTCGTCCCACAACTCGGCCAACTCGTTCACCGCAGATCCAGCCTTGCCAGTCAACCCTGCCTCATTTGGAACATCAATGTCTTTCAACTTGGATCCATCAGCAGCACCAGCACCACTACCACCATTAGCATCTCCGTTGCCATTACCATTGCCGTTGCTTGGACCAGAGGTCAGTCCATCACCACCAACAGCCTGATCGGCATCAAATAGATCCAATAGTTGGTTCGTATCCATCGAGGCCAACCCTGAATTTTGCTGGTTCACAATGGTGGATGCAATGTTCATCTTGAACTTTTGCAATCCCATGATCTTCTCCTCCAAGGTGTCCTTGGTGATCAACCTATAAACATTCACAACCTTCTTCTGTCCTAATCTATGTGCCCTATCCATCGCTTGAAGATCGTTCATTGGATTCCAATCATGCTCGACAAATATGACAGTATCGGCACCGGTCAAGTTCAAGCCTAACCCACCAACCTTCGTTGTCAATAGCAAAACATCGATGGATGGATCGCCGTTGAACTTACGAACAACCTCCTGTCTGTTTCTCGGCTCGGTGGAACCATCGAGCCTCATGTAGGTCACCGAGGGCATATGCTTCATCAAGAGATCCTTCTCAACCATGTCCAACATGTCCTTCATCTGACAAAAGATCAACGCTCTATGCTGAGAAATAACACCTTCAGACGGAACAGCATCCCTAGATAACACGTTGGAACTAGCCCCAATGCCACATTCGAGCAGTAGATTCTTCAAAGATAGCAACTTCGGAGCATGCTGAATATCCCTGATGTCCATTTTGTAAGTCTTCAAGTATGCCATCACATCGGTAAACTGAGGATGCTTTGGAGTCAACACCAACGCTGGATGGTTGCACAACTTTCTCATGTATTGTAACGCTTGAAAGATGTGTTGCTTCGTCTCCTTTTCGGCTCCTGTCTTGAGCTCTTCCTCCACCGATGTCTTTTGCTTCTTCACAAAGTCCTTGTACAACTGCTTTTGCAAGTTGGACAACTCACAGTAGTAGTCTTGAATGATCTTTGGAGGTAGATCGGATAGCACATCCTCTTTGAGCCTACGCAACATGAACGGCAACACTTGCTTATGCAATGACTCCAAAGCCAAAGCACCAGCCTCTTGTTCTTTGTTTCCCTTGTTGGACCTCGAAAGGGCAATAGGTTTGGCAAATTTTTCGTTGAACATCTTTTCAGAACCAAGGAAACCAGGCATCAAAAAGTCAAACAAAGACCACAACTCCAAAACGTTGTTCTGAATAGGAGTACCAGAGAGAATCAACCTATGCTCTGCCTTGACTCTCTTGACAGACTTGGTAAGTTTCGTACTGGCATTCTTGATTATATGACCTTCGTCAAGAACACAGTAGTTGTAATCGATAGCGGTGACAAAGTCAACATCATTACGAACAACATCGTACGAGGTGACAACGACATCAACAGAAGTCAGCTTTGGACGTAACGAGGCCCTTAACGAAGGTGATCCGGCATAGACCAACACTTTCAAAAATGGAGAGTACTGTTCAAACTCTTGTTCCCAATGACCAGTCAAAGAAGGAGGACACACGATCAACGATGGTAGCTTACGTGACTCAACGGACCCACTCTTGGAAAACTCCTCTGCTCTCATGTGATGATCGCTCGAAACGATACAAATCGTCTGTAAGGTCTTACCTAGACCCATATCGTCACACAAGATACCGTGCAAATGGTACTTGTTCAAGAATGCCAACCAGTTGACACCTTCCTGTTGATACTTACGCAACGTTGCCTTGATAGCAACAGGGAGATCAAATGGCTGAATCTTTGTTGGATCCATCATCTGTTGTATGAACTCTCTTTCCCTGTCTCTTCCACCAAGCAAGTCTTCAGGCATGTCAGGAGGATCTGGAATACCAGCCTCTAATGGAACTAGCTTGATGATCGAAGCAAACGTGGTGGTGGCAAGGATACGAACGTCATTGTTTGCATCTGACATCCTACCCAACACAGGAACGATCAAAAAGACGACATACGGAAGAATATCGGATCCCATAGTGTTTGACAAACGGTACACACACTCAATGGCACCTTGCCTCTCCTCCACCGAAAGCCCATTGTTCAACATCGGCAAAATATTCTTGACAAAAAATTGGAAACCGATGGATGGAATGGTGGCACAGATGGTGGCAAAACACTTGGCCGACGAGTAGCGGAAGACAGCACATGGTGATTTCAATCCTTTCAAAATGAGCGGCAGCTGTTCCAGGATGAGTGTGTAATAGGTCTTATCAAGCTTGCCAATTAAAACTCTGATTAATTCCAAAGCATCAATGACAGATTGCCCTTCTAGATCATCAATCTCGCCTTCTTTTGAGAATACGCTCAATGGACTGAACATAAACGATTGGAACTTTGGGATTTTGGCAAACAACTGATCTTTGTAAACCTCAAGCAAATTCTCCAATGCTATCTTGGCACCCCTTCTTTTGATTTTGGCTAGGTATATTTCACTCTCTGCAAGGGCAATCTCTGCAGGGTCAGTCTTGGCATCCTCCTTTCTCAAGGATAACACTTGATCAGTAAATGACTTGTTCGGTATAAACTCAGGAACCTCAGATGTATCCACACATAGAAAGGCACATAGATTCTTGATCATCTTATCCGCGGCACCACTCTTTCCCGACTTGTTCAACTCAACGATCAACATCGACACGGCATTTGCAGTTTTTGCTTGTAGCAACTGTGATTCTTCAGTCTTGATGCTATCCATCAACGATCTAATGATTGGATTTAGCTTCTTTGGTATACCGGAAAGTTTAACTGAAGCAGATGCATACGATGAGAGAATGCTGATAGATCTATCTGACTTTGATGCCTTTGCCTCACTGATGGCCATGTTGATTCTGTATTTTGCATTCTCCAACGCTTGCATTGAGCTCATCTTGGACACTGTTGACATCGACTTCATCAATTTGTTGTATGTCTCATTGACAACCTTTTCGGCAACAAGAATGGTGAATGCATCGGGACCAGCCCCAATGTCTCCCTCCACTAGCACTGCTAGTGTAGGTATCTTGGAAGCAGAAACCTTACCTTTTTCTCTGAAGATCTGGAAGAGTTGCAGACATTGGGTTCTTAATCCTCTGAGGGTTGGCACAAACTCACGGAATGAAGGAAGCACTTCTGGATCGGTTAAAGCTTCATTCAAGACAGGCATGAACAATGACTGAATTGACTGATCAATCGGTTTCTGTAGGTCTTTCATTGAAGAACAATAGTCATCTAAAACAACAGCACCTAACAGTCGCGGGGTCGAGTGTGCGTCTTTTAAATAACCCGACAACTTCCTCAAGACTGGCGTTAGACTATCGGAGGACAAATAGTAAGACAACGTCTTTCCCAAAGCTGTAGCTGCAGTCAACCTGGTTCTCATGATAACCTCCATTCCGACGAGTGTAACATCACCATTCACAACAGGTGCATCAATGTTCACTTTCATTGCATATTCAGATTCTGGGATGCCTTGATCATTTGATTTTGCGGTTGATTTTGCAGTCTCAGGAGTCTTTCTCTTTTTGCCCTTTGAAAACTGACTGTCATCGACTGTGAATCCACTGATTTCAATGTCAGAAGCCGTCAACGTGTGTCCACTGGGGCGCAAAATATAATTGGTGTTCATTGCGTAGTTGAACCTGGCAACACCGATGGGAGTCATCAATAAGCTCAATAAAGGGTCAACGTGATTTTTGAAAACCTGTTCCATGGAACTATGTGCCACAACTTCTTTGATCAAAGTCTCGTAAACTTGTAATGACAACTTCAAAACCTCTGGATTTTGCTCCACCAATAAGTTCTGGAATAGGAGTCGACATGCTTTGCCATCAACCCAGTTTTTGACGCTATCATCTTCAATTTGTAGGAAAGCTTGTAATGTTCTAAGGACAGATTTTCTAACATTTGTGATTGAGTGCCTTAGGAATGGATATAGTCTTGGAACAAGAGATTCGAAGCTATAGCTTTCGTCACTGGCAGCATGCTCCTTCATAACTTGAAGTACTTCTTTGTGTGAACATAGCTTTGCTAGTAGATCCATGACAGATCCGATGGATGCCGACAAGTCATCCTTCAAATCTGTAAGCCCCTGCCAGATAACGTTAACAATTTGGAAGACAAGGCCTAGTTTCAATTTGACAAACTCGCTAGTAATTGGTATCAAAGTAGCTGCGGCAACGCTTTGGACATCGTCATCTCCACTCTCATTAAGACAGTGTAATACCATTTCAATTGTCTTGTCTAGTAACTCTTCATGGCTAAAGAGAAGATCGGTCCTGATGCTGACGAAATACCTCAAACCAAGCATTCCACCATGCTTAGCCTCCCAACAGGTGACTTTTGTGCCCAACTCGTTGAGATCTTGCTTCACTAACTTCGTTAAGGCGTAAAATGTTTTCAGAACGGTGTCATCGGGTAGACTCAACAACAAGGCAGCCAATGCTTGGCCGGCATTCTCTCTCACTGGAGCAATCACTGTATCCGAGACATAATCACCAAATCTGTCCATTGCAAACAAGGTTACGAGTCTAACGCATAGATCCTCGAGTGTTCTTCTGTTCAGATCGTTGTTTTCCTGGACGGAGCGCCCTCTGACCCTACCGGCGCCAACGGCTTGAGTCTTCATCAACTCTCTGATACCCATTGTTGCACCATGCCGTATCTCCCATGTGTCATTGAACAAATCCTTGACTAGTAGTTCGTAAACGCCTTGAAATTGCCACACCCAATGTGCTATCTTTGCGTGTTCTTGCAGTATTGGTGATATCTCAGCTGCTTTTTGTTCCACAACCAATTTTGTGCCATTTGCCTGTGACGTGACATCAATGTTTGGAGTACTTGATCCACTGGAGCTGTTGTCATCCTTAATCGTCCCATCTTGTGCGAGCTTTCGACTGACAGAGCTTTGAGAAAGATCCACTTCGGTTCCCTTTCCGTTGCCCACCTTTGCAAACTTGGCCTTACGTCTTGCCATTGCTCTCATTCTTGCCGATTGCTGGGCCGTGGGTTTCTGTTCCTCTTTATTGACTGTTGTTGCCGCTGTTGACTCTTGATCATACTCCTCGTTTTTCATCACAGAATCTTCGCGCTTGATTTCCTTTTTGACTTCGTCTAGTCCTAACTTGTGGGTGAAATCAGTCCTTCTTTTCTTTGACGACTCTTCGTTGTTGTCGGTTCCAATACTTTCAAGTGTGCTGTATTCTGCCCCCGAGCTGGACAAAAGTACCCTTCCAGATTGAAGTATTTCAGCCAGGTTCCATTCCTCAAAGCTGATAAGTCCATCCTCTGCTTTTTCAATGATGCTTTTCAAGTCTATGTCTTCATCTTCCTCCTTTTTTATTAATGAGTAGTTGTCTTCTTCTATTTTGACAAAAGGTTCAGGTTTGACGCCGACTTCTTCCACTTTCAATTGTTTTTGATCCTCTTGCTGTTCATCATCAGCATTGGGATTCCATTCAGGTGCACGGGATACTATTCCGCCAAAAGCTCTTGCTGCCGCAACTCTTGTTTCCCACTTCTCGCTTTTCAAAAAAGGATAAACCCTTGATAGTAGGTTCAGTGTTTCCTCCGGGTGTTGTTTTGCAAGATCACTCAACTGATCTGCTGCGGTGTTTCTAATGAACTGGTTGGATCCAGTCTCAAGTAATATCACCAACCTTTCTAGCCTTGACATTTGATTCCACTGTTTGGGTTATGTATGTGTGTGTATGGCTGGAGCCTGTTGGGAGCGATTTGCTATATAGTAGGGTCTAGAGGGATCTAGGCTGTTGCTGTTGTTCTTGCCTCTATGTATACAGTTTGATTGTTGATCTCGCGCGTGCTATAATGTGCATCAGCTTTTCAGTATAATAACTGTCTTTGACTATGACTCAAGTGATGATACTCTAAGATGGTGGAGAGGGATGGATGGGTTGAAAGGAATGATTTTTGATCTTTGTTTTGCCAAATGCCAGTCAGATCTTGCCCTTTTGAGTCTCCTGCATCTGTATATGTACGACCAATTCTGGAAGGCAGGATTTCCAAGGGTTTTTATACAATTTTGCAGTGCGTGTGCTGAGAAAGGGGGCAGTGAAGATTGTTTATTGGTACGTAAACTATGACGTGGTTATGCTGTACTCGAGAAAGAGGATGGGTGATGGTGGTGATGCTAAACAACAACACCCTATACTTGCTTGACTAAACGTGCAACTGGATAACCTCAGAAGATCTTAACAACAACTGTATCGTTGTTAACTTCGATCTTGAGACAAGAAAGACGCTAGATAGGACCTTTTACAGCTTAGCTATCAACAACAGAGGTACACCTTGCGAATCTGCTTTTAACATGGGACTAATAGACTCGTTCTATATAACGGATGACAAAGAGTAAGTATATTCTTTCTTTCCTTAACGTCAACCACCAACTGAACCTAACTAACCTTATGAACTTTTAACTCTTGATTGCTACAGCATTTTGATTTTTGAACACGTCATAAATACCTCGAGTCCAACTTTCCAATATGTCCAAACCCAGTTGCAGTCGGTGAAGGCTGAGTATGCAACCAACGAAGGGATCACTCTTGCCACTTTTAATGCCAGCGCTGCAATCAATGCCAATACCTTTCCCTCTATCTCAAACCTTAATGGCACAACAATACAATCCGGATGGCCAACAAACAAATACAGCAGATCCGTGTTTGACACAACCAACGGGATCTCTCTCGACTCGGTAGTGAAACTTGATTCCAAATGGCAGGCTGCTTGGACTCAAATTGACGGGCTATACCTCATTGCCTTAGGCCAAATTGCCTCTGAATACACCGATGTTGTAAGCGATGATGAAGATGACGATGATGTCGATGATAATGGACATGGAGCAAATCTCACATCCGATGACGAGCCTGTGGATAGTGACTATCAGCGATTCAGCGACAATGAGACAAACGAGCCTGAGCAGAAAGAGGAGAAAACTGCACCGGCTGCTAAGCCCTTGACGAGAATCTCAAATCCCACCAATCCGCTTCAGTATTTTCATTTCTTTGACAACTTCACTACAGTGATCAAGCAGTTCATCAACGCTACAAGTTTATCTCCAATCAGAATTGAGAGAAATAGTCATACCATCATGCTTATACTACAGGAGATGACTGATGCATCTTCCCCATACATTACAGACTTGAACCAATTGAGAGAGTTACTCCCGAATAATAGCATAATCAACAAGATCATTACAACCACAAAACAGCTGCAGAGCACAGCAACAAATTCAATAAATACAATAGCACAAAGCTCATCCATATTACCATCAGGCAACTATTCCTCATCCTCCTTGCATTCTATGCCTGGTTCAGGGAACACGGGGGTGAAGGGAATCATTGGCACAACGTCTGTTTTTGAAAAGTCAGGAAATGAATTCCCGTGGAGACAAAGCAACGTAAAACACACACAGAACGAAATGCTAGTGGACATAAAGGAGACGATGAACTGGATCATTCCACCTTCTATATCCAACAACAAGCAACAGTTATTGAATCAAGCGTCATCATACTATGCATCTCAGTTTAACACGGGCAGTTACCCTAGTCGTGACTATTCCTCCAAAAAGTTTCAGCCAATATTGGCATCGATCAACGGTGAGATTGAGTTTACTTCATCTTTGTCGGGAACTCCAACAGTGGAACTGGCGTTGAACCTCAACAAGCATGATCTTGGAGTTCCCTCTCTTCACAAATCCATTGATATTGCTCAATGGATATCGAGACCAGGAATGCTACAGTTCACACCACCCGACGGAAAGTTTCAGCTAATGAAGTACAGCATCAATCTACTGGACAACGACGGGGATCTCAACATATGGAACCATGTTGGAATGGTTGACTGCGAGTTCATAACGGGACTTGGTGTTAGGAAGAACGAATTTGAGATCAAGTTGCAGACGAGGATGGTGAATTCGGTGAAGTTCATCGAAAACCTAGTTGTGGACGTTTATCTACCTGACTACGATGACGAGTCCCAAGATGACTCTTCTGATGAGCCAAGCGAGGTCTATTCGATCAAAACGTTGCGTATGACACACGGCGACTTCCAAATAAAAAGTACCAATAGGTACCAGTGGGTGTTTGACAAGCAACTTCCAACAGGGTTGAACTGCACGTTGAAAGGTTCCGTTGCAGTTGGTAACCAATCAGATGTTGAAGAAGAGGATCTTGCTGGAGATGCGGATTTGCCTCTGTTGAGGCCTAAGTTTATTTCAGTGTCTTACAGCAACAGAGGATCAATTCCAAGTTTGATCAAGGCTGACTCGTTAAAGGTTATAAGGGGTTTGAGTGCAAATGTCAAACCCTATAAAGGTGTCAAATATATAACTGAAACGGGAAGTTTCATTCTTCGCTGATAAGATGATGTCCTGTCGCGTTTTTTTATGATCACAATACTTTACATTTTCACCCCTTTTCCTTTCCTCTAACGCTAATGAAAAGTCTATTCCGATAGTTATGCTATATAGTAACCTCACCTTATCATCAAAATCTAATAGCCTGATGCCTGAGCAGTTTTCATCCTTGCTGCACTTCTAGTCTTTTTGTCAAATCCATCTTGCAAAATTGCAACCAACTGATGGAAATCATCAACGACAAAATCTAAGCATGAGTCAAACTCAGTAACAAGATGCGCATTATCCTTATGCTTCACGAGCCCCAAAGAACACCCAGAATCCAATCCTGCATACATGTCATCCCTGGAATCACCAATCATGATGAGATTCTCAGGTTTCAGTCCCCAGGATGAGGCAATGTAAAGCAGAGGCTCAGCAGAAGGTTTAGCAGGCTTGAACGACCTAGTCACAATCGGTTCGTGAAACTCAACACCAGGCAAATGGTGAAGTTTGAAGTAATCAACAGGACCCAGAAGATTTCTCGTACAGATTGTGTACTTTATACCATGTTCATTCAGAAACTTGAAAAGTTCGAGTATACCGGTCTGAGGCTCCATCTTCAGCATCGTGTTCTCTTCGATTTGCTTGATCTTCTCTTCTGCCAGGTGCCTTTCCTCGGGCGTTTTCAGATTCTCCATGTGGGATATGATGTCCGTTGAGGGATCGTTTTCAATTCCTAGTGCTTCCCTCATCTCTTTGAACATGTAGGTCTGTGGTTTAGTTAAAGTACCGTCCATGTCGAAGATGATTCCCAATATCTTGGTTTCAGTCGATTTGAGCGGGTTTAAGACCATTTTGGTCATATAAGAAGCGGTACGTGTCATCACTTGAATGGGTAGGAGCTCATTATTCTCTATTTCCAATATTCAGTTGAGAGCTTGAGCTTGAACTTCAAATGTTTTCAATCAAAAGATAGCATCGGTTCGTCAGTCAAATGTGCGTGGGTATTTATGCGAACATATGCCTGATAAGGCATCATGGCAGTGAAGTGAGTCATTGGAGAAATATCCACTACATCTATAGAGGAACCCCAACTTGGTTTCCTGATCACTAGGACCCTCCCATTCCAGTAAACAAAGTGTTAGAATAATCACAACTCAGACCGAAGAATAAACTCAGCTATTTCCTGGGTATCGTTGCAAATAATCCGTCTCGCGCAGGCAGCCGTGGCCGATTCCTACCTTTCCTTACAAAAGAGGCACAACAACGGCATCACCGAAATTGAGCTCCAGAGCTACCTATCTTGACGACTCAAATATTATATGGATGTTGCGAGGTGAAAGCTGGTTGGTCAGTAAGGGTCGAATACTGATACTGCAAAGTGGAAGGTTGGTAGTCGGCTTAGAGGAGAGTGAAGTTAGAACGATGGGCCATTGCGCCGGCAGTTTCCCTCCAAATCATTCAACAGCACATTCAGGAATATTCACGGTTGTGATACAACTAGCACCTAAATTTTGAAGCATATCGAATGAGCCAGAGAGGTGCTTCAGAGGTGCCTACCGTGGATGCTTGATCTTGAGAAGGACGCCAAAATTGAAAGAGGATTCTCCGGCTCAATATTTGGCAGCCTACCCCAAATTGAAACAACAGCCAAAATACATTATGCCAATCTTCAGCTCCCGGGGATCAATATGATTACTTTTGCACATCAATTGTTGCCCAATTGCGCTGTCACTCAATGTCATTAGAAAGAGGGGTTAAACGCGCACTTTTGGAACGTCGCGACAGAAAAAAAAGACAAAATTTTCAAACGTCTGCTTGGAGACCTTCCAAACGTGCTGAAGCTTCCTTTTTTCTCCACAACATACTTCAATGGATAAGTGTTGTTGGGCGCTACCGATTATTTGTTAAATAGTCCTTGGAGTGGGTGAAAACCAGAGCTCAAGGTTAGGCAATTACACAAATGCATCTTAAGTGGTGAACCAGGCAAATCAAATTCTGAAAAAATATATCCTCAGCAGCTCTAGGATTCGCTGTTAATGTACACATAGGTTGTAGAGGAATTGTACGCCACCGGTGCAGTCATATAATCGTTTGAACATAGCAAGTAGGCGGATTTCGAGAGACTTTTCTCAAAAGCTAAAATGAGCCCCTTACCGGCTCACCACCCGCTTCAAATCATATTCGCAAGATTATTCA
The DNA here is from genome assembly GCA_030569615.1 of Ogataea rishiriensis. Taxonomy (NCBI): domain Eukaryota; kingdom Fungi; phylum Ascomycota; class Pichiomycetes; order Pichiales; family Pichiaceae; genus Ogataea; species Ogataea rishiriensis. Next base: position 453,533 of record JAJMLH010000006.1, on the reverse strand, counting down.
ATAGCAGAAGTCTACTCTGATAATAAAATAGTTTTTCAGAAAACTCGTTGAGGTACTCCCAGCAGCCCTCAAAGTCAATGCTTAATTTTTGTCTCTATAAAACAGACTTCTTTGGCACCCCTAGCATAAGATTCAAGATTACCGGCCCTTACCATTAAAAACTCTAGGATCGGCTCGTAAAACCGGTCATTCAACATTTCAAATCAGAGGCCGGCAAGGTACCCAAAATCTAGCTTGAAAAAATAGTTTTTTTTTCAAAAATGCGAAAACTTCGATCGATCATCCTAGGCTCAAATTTACACCGACCCGAACATTGCATATGGCATTGAATTGCTTGAAGCGAGAGCTTTCCAGTGTATGTCTCAAAAACACCAAAATCGACGTTTTCAGAATTGCCACCTTTTCAAAAATTGAGTTTGTTTTTGGCGTTTTGTGGCCGCTACAAGGCAGCTGTGTGCACCAAAATGGCTTTTCTGGATAGCCCATTTTTTGATCCATCTTATGAGGGTATTCGGTCCCCATGGAGGTACTGTAGCGTTCACAAATGAAGAGAGAAGAAATTCAATTTTCTACCGGGCAGTCATTTCCGTGGTAAAACCGCACAATCGCGTGGTGGACAATTTGCCTACCGGTCAAAATACTGGTTCTTCCGATTACTCTTCGTCCACATGCCCAGTGATGTTCTAACAGGTCCCATAAGAAGCAGGACGGCTGGATGTTAAGAACAGTACCATTGGAAGAAAATTCGGAGCAATGGCGGTGACACAATGACAGGGTTTGTTAAGGTCCAAATTTCTCCGCGTGAAAGCGTATCAAGATGGTCCAACGTCCTCAACATCACCAGGCATTGCGGGTCAGCAAGAACACTTTCTTCAAATAAAGTAGCATCATTCTAATCGTCATCTTCCAGGATGTGAAATGATGTAAAATGAAATGCTCGATGTCTCCAGGAAGGCCCTGTTTCACCACGTTGAAAGACTCCACGTTGAGAATTAATTGTCAGGCCAAGTAAGGCTGGCCAATCCTATATGCCCTATAGGTATCTGCCAAAAAGTACCAGAAACTGATTCATAGCCTTTGAAATGTCATTATCAACGAAGAATGTCCAGCAACGTTAAAACATTGTTTTTTGTTAAGAACAATCGATCCTGTTGTTGATCTTGGATGCACAATTCTGTTCATCTGTTATCCTGTTGATCTGTTCAACTCAACTTTAGATGTAGCTCTGAGCTGATAAACCATCCGTTTTCACGCATAATAACAATCCACTAGATTATATTGTTTCCTGTATCGATTTAATGAACATGGCACCATGTGGAGGTATATATCAAGAGAAAGAGGAGGGAAAGGTTGATAGGAGTGTTATGATGCTTGGACCAAGCTGAGATTTTCAGCTCTGATATTGCCACTGCCACGCACTTCTTGCGGGTCACTAACTTTGCAAAGGTGTACGCTCCAGCATAGCTCATACTAAGGCATATTAAGGCATTTGCCGCTCCCCGTAGACTACTTTATGGTTTATTGTCAATAGCAAACTGTTCATTCCAATTGATTGGCCGTACTAATTGCCAGGATAGTAATCAAATGATGGAATACTAATTTCATTGGAATAAGGGATTTAGCATGCGTTCGGGCCAGAGAGCGGCTGTGAAAAATCGTCGCAATAGTTTTCTACGGTTCGACATGGTGAGGCCAAAAGGAATGGTACTTCGGTAACTGAGGTTTCACAATCCTCCGTTGATGAACGTTCTTCTGCCAATTTCAGACGTCAAAAGAGTGTGTTTGTCAACCATCTGTGCGATATCCTGAACTAGCGATAAGATTTTAGCTAAAGCACGTTCATCAACAAAGAAGTCTGGAAGCTCAGTTACGGATAAGGGGCTCTCAAGTCAATATTTGACAGCGTGTCCCGAACTAAAACAACAGCCGAAGCCCATTATGACGACCGCCAGCTCTGGTGCTTCAATATGAGTATCTTTCCTGACTCATTGCTGCAATTGGGCAACGTCAATAAAGGTCGTTAGAGAGAGATGTCGAACTGAGAATACTATTCAGAAGTATTACATAAGCGCTTCTAACATGAGGATGCAAGCAAACAATACTCTAAGAGTTTACCATTGGAATTTCTAGGATGTTTGGTTGATGTTGGTGTAAGTTTTAGACCCATTGCGCCTTACTGATGCTGTTGAGATGTTGTTTCCAATCAACAACTCAAAACAGGTTGATAAGATCCGATCCACTTTTTAGAAACATTAGATTGAACCCCTTTCAGATTTTTCGCCAACTTCAAACTGTACTTTTACGAGACCTCAATAGTGAAAGTTTATTATTTTATTTGATTGGTATTTTTAAAAAATTCTTGAAGCACTCTCAGCTATTTTTCAAGTTGTTCCTTGAATTTTTCCTTGTGAAACGTATAAAAGTGGACGCGAAACATTTCATCTATAAATAGATTGTTTGATGAAGGTTTAAGACAGGCAAATATTTTAGGACTCATTTAGTCGCAAACAGAAAGTTTCATCCTTTTTCCAGTGGAAACAAGTTCACCAGAGAACAGAGTTGAAGGATGGGTATGAAAACTCTTTCAAAGAACTATCATAGAAGCGGTTTTGCGGCGGGCCCTGAGGCGGCCTGGCGGCCTGGCTCTGCGGCGACCCCTGCTCAACTGTCAATTTTTACACACGTGTCGCTATTAACTATGGGCACAGCCTTGTTTTTAAATATTTTTTCCAAAATCTCCTGAAAAGCAGATCCAAATATTGCATGATGCGGCTCATACATTATTGTGAGGCTATTGTTACCTATTGTTTGATTTTGAGGGATTCAGCTGGGAATTGGCCAAAGTTGACTCAGATTCACAGTCAATAATCCAGCAACTAGATGGAGTATTTACATGTTGTAAGGGTATGGAATCATCCTACTTTGATAAGAGCTAAGAAGTGGACTCTCAGATGGATCAGCTGAAGTGCTGTTGGGCTCCTTTCCACTTTCCTAGTTCAAATTTGCTTTTCGCTCACCAAGTTGATCATCATCATTAACATCATCATCATCAACCAGCAGTTGTAGTCTTCCAGCAGTTAGTTACACCTTGCTACATGGCGGGCGTTGAATCTTTTAGCACTGGTCTCCCGCTAGAGCACACGGTTCAAAAGTACGATAGTGTATAGCTCTGCTAGAGAGAGTGACCGCACTAGCAGAATGAAACTCATTCCGACGCTGCGTTGCCTATACAAGACCAGATCTCCGAGGCCCAAAGACTTTTGGCTGAAATGAGATCCCCACTAATTGCCCAATCGAGGCAAAAATCACGTCTCAAGTGTCAAATCTTTTCCGGAGAGTCAGGGAAGAATAGGGGAGCAAAGCACAGCGAAGCGAGCCGGGATGGAAAGTCGTGCACTTTCCATCAACACATCCTCGTTTTCTTTCGCCCGATTCGGAAACAAATTTGAGTTTCCGCGAAATCAATTTTTGACGCTCGTTGTCGATCTCTATGTGAACAACACAATTTATCGGGTTTGAAAAATATTAGACACTATATATATATACTGGCTAACAGTTTGTTTGTTTCGTTCCAGCTTCAAAAGCTTATCCAATTGCCGCTTCCATCGTTCAACCAAAGCGAATAGCAGTAGTCAAAAGAAAACTTTCATTCATATTGAACTCCCAACAATGGCATCCTCCAACAACACTTTGATTTTGGCTGCTTTAACAGCAGTCGCTTCAGCCTTGATCGGTTACTTCTACCTAGCCCCAAAGGAAAGAAAGGTGCTAAAGGTTGACCAATTCCAAGAATTCCCATTGATCAAAAAGACCGTTCTAACGCACAACTCGGCTATCTTCAGATTTGGCCTACCAAGACCAACGGACATCCTAGGCCTACCAACGGGCCAACACATCTCAATTGGTGCCGAGATCAACGGTAAGGAAATCGTCAGATCCTACACTCCAATGTCTCTAGATGAAGATTCCAAAGGTTACTTTGATCTATTGATCAAGGTTTATGAGAAGGGTAACATCACCAAGCACGTTGACAACTTGAAGCTAGGTGAATGCATCAGAGTGAGAGGACCAAAGGGTTTCTTCACCTACACTCCAAACATGGTTAGAGAGTTCGGTATGGTTGCCGGTGGTACTGGTATCACTCCAATGTACCAGATTATAAAATCGATTGCTAGAAACCCACAGGATAACACCAAGGTGACCTTGCTCTACGGTAACGTGACCAAGGAGGACATCCTACTGCTACCCGAACTGGAGGAGATTTGTGCATCAAATCCAAACATCAAGGTGCAACATGTCTTGAACAACCCTCCTGAAGCTTGGGAAGGTGGTGTCGGGTACATCACCAAGGATATGGTTGCTGAGCATCTACCAACTGCTGCTGACGATGTGCAGCTGTTGCTATGTGGTCCTCCACCAATGACATCTGCTATAAAGAAGGCTGCCAATGAATTGGGCTACCAAAAGGCAAAACCAGTCTCTAAGATGGGCGATCAAATCTTTGTTTTCTAGGTGATGTTGAGCTGGTTGTTGTCTATACAATACTACATTCCAATCTGTTTTCAATCGAACCTTTCCATCTCTTTTCATTGTTCTGTTCATTTTTTCCTTCCCCTTCAAATACACTTCTTCTAATATTTTAACTCTTCCTCATTACACGCTTGTTAGTCAGTCATTCAGTTCAAACTCATAAGAATTATAGTCCATTTGATATGGTTTCTAATTTTGTCAGGAAAGTTTCTAAGTACAGTAGTTTGAATAAGTTAGGGAAAGGTGGATAAATACATCAGGCCAACTTCAACTCGGCAATCTTGCTATTCACAGCGCTACCAAAATCTGTGTATGGTTTCAACAGCAACTTGTCATGCAAGGCATTCAAAGCCTTGATCGAGTCCTTTTTATCAATAACACAAGAGATGTTGATTTCATTAGCACCTTGACTGATCATCTCAATGTTGATACCTTCATCGGCAAGAGCCTTAAACGTTGCACCTGCTATACCTATCAATTGCTTCATGTGTATTCCAACCAACGAAACAATGCATAGATCCTTGGTAACATCACAATCACCGTATGCCTTCAACTCAATTAATGCATTGTCGAAATCTTTCCTCAAATCTGTTGTGTACTGTAGTGCCATTGAGACGTGCACCTCTGACGTTGAGATTAGATCAACCACTAGTTTGTGCTTGTCCAAGATGGTGAAAACATTAGCCAAAAAGCCATGCGAAAGAGTCTTCTTGTTGGAATGAATGTTCAACACGGCAATGTCTGATTTAGCAGTGACCGCCGTTGCAGTCTTTGCAGATGTAAAGATGGTTGATGGAATTTTTTCCACAGAGATTGGTGGATGTGGTGGGGTTGCTTCACCCTTCTTACCAATGTTATCTGGATAAATGATGGTACCTTCACCACGTGGGTTTTCAACGTTCTTGATTCTAATTGGGATCTTGGCCTTGATGACTTGTTCCATGGTGAATGGATGGATAACCTCTGAACCGTAGTAGGTTAGTTCTGCAGCTTCATCTGGAGTGACCGATTTCAACAAACGGGCATTTTTCACCTTACGTGGATCTGCTGTGAAGATACCATCGACCTCTTTCCAGATCTGCAGCTCCTCAGCGTTCAAGCCAACTGCCACAAGGGCAGCACAAAGATCGGTGTAACCTCTACCAACAGAGGACAACAGACCACCAGCCATGATACCAAAGAAACCAGTCAGCACAGGAACGGTACCTTGGGGTATCTTGTTAACCTCTTTGGCAAAGCTATCGCTCAGATGCCTGTAGAAAACGGCACTGAGACCGTTGGAAAAATCAAACTCGGATGGAATAACAGTTGACAGATCAACGTATTGTGCAGGGATACCACGATCTTGCAGTAAAATGGCCATGAATCTACAACTTAGCTTCTCACCACATGCCATGACTATATCGTTTGTCTTTGAAGACACTTCACCAATGACACAACAGGCATGCAACAAACGTCTGACAAAATCAATCTCTTCCAGAGATTCCTCGATCAACAGTTCTTGCAGATCATGATCTTTTATGTGCGTCTTTGCATTATTCACATGATCCTCAGTGATCAATTGTAGTATATGCTCATATTCTTCCTGTTTGTAATCTGAAGCCAAATCTGAAGCTGTGAGAAGCCTTGTTGTTGTACCCTCTGATTTTGTTGCTGTTGATCTTGCACTGCATACAACTACCACCTTGTTTGTCTCGTTGTAGTATTTGATAATATCGTCGGCAATCTTTTCAGAGAATTTACCAACACTGGTACCACCAAACTTTTGGACTATCCAGCTTCCAGCTGGCGGAGAAGCAGAAGCGTACGATGCCAATGAGGCGGTTGATGCTGCTAGGGACATACTGTATAAAAGACAAATGGGGTATGGTATGACAGGGCAGGGTAGAGTTAGGTTGGTATAAGAGAATGGAGTAAGTAGCCTTTTGTTGGTTGATGAAGTAGAAATAGAGATAGCCCTGAGTGCGACTGTAATCGTTAGACGCTTCGCAGATATATATCTATATATGAAAGGGGTGTATTGTCGAAGGATTAGTCTGTTTGCAAGAGGATGGCATGGAGAGATGGATGGTGGTGATGACTCAAAGTACAATAGGGAACGCATCCAAGACCCAAATGAGTCAACGACATCCATTCACCATTCATCCTTCAACCGAAGAAGCTCGAAGCCTGAAATTTTTCACTCCGCTCCGCAGATCGGGCCGGTTACAGAGGTGCACAGCCTTTATAATGGGGAAGGTTTCCAAACGTGTGGCTGTGCAAACTAGTCTCTGTTTTCCTTCTGTTTTATACCCCTTCTTTCGAGACAATAGCAAATCGATCCCTTGTGTCCTCTACATTTCCTTTTTCTTTGAAACCAAGTGCTAGTTACTAACTGTCTGTTTAATATACAATATACAACGCAGAAGTATCAACGAATACAGTCAGTGCTTTGCTTTGCAGTTTTTGTTAATCACCCTTCCCAACACAAACGTCTACCTGCCTTCCCTCAATCCGACCATTAGGATATGAACTCCGCAAACAACTTGTCCGTGAACACCAATTCTCTCATCTCCTTAAAGGGCTCAACAGCCACTCCCATCATCACTACCAACACCGCTAGCAGTGTGGGAGACGACACGAGTCAAAAAGAAGAACCTGTCAAGCAAATCGTCAACAATGGTTCCCAAAGCGAGGGATCCGTCGAAACAGTCACCGATCTGACTAAGGGACCATATAACTTGCCTCGCAAGCCCATAGTGGCCCTCGCTTCATCTTCAATTACAAAAAAAGAGAGAAGGGCACTTGAAAGAGAGGCTAGACGGACAGGGGCAGACGTACCAAGAACTTACTCCAAAAGCCATCCAGATCCAGGGTATGACCTAAGGAGGGTTTTCACCTGCTCCCAAGAATTTCCAATTGGAACAAAGATACAAGATATGAAAAGGAAGTCCAAAAAAGGTTGGGATCATGGGTTGGGTAAGGTTGACGTTGGAAAGAGCGTTTCCAAGTGGTTTGTCCGTCCACCTTCGGTTGAAAAGCCCGAAAAGCCTGAAAAGCTTGAAAAGCCTGAAAAGCTTGAAAAGCCTGAAAAGCTTGAAAAGCTTGAAAAGCCAAAGAAGGATACACGCTCACTATCCATGTGAAATGTTTTTGGCTTTTTTACAACCAACTTTTCTTGTGTGGAAGATGACCGACTGACTGGATCTAAATTTTTCTCTCCTTTTTGATGGTTAGTTTGATTTACTTTTGCAATTGTGACTTTTACTATTTTGACACACTGAAACTTCTCCTTTTATGCCTACAGAGCCACTTATGGCTCTTGTTTTTCACACTTTGACATGATTGTTTATAACAAATTTTTTAACACACAGAAGAAACACGACACACTTATATTATTTTCATCATTTGACAGAATCACTGCCAACGTTGGCCAATAATTGTAAAAAATATTCATCATTGGAATTAACTGTTGTCAAACGTCAAAACTATCAGCGACAACGGGCGTTTCTTCTCGCAACCGGTCAACTGTCTCTTCCAACATAAGTAAACGTTTCTCATGCCATATCAAATGCCTTCTCAAATCGTACTCCTTCTTAAACTTCCTATCGCAGTTCTCATGAACACAAGGTATCAATTTTGAACTAACATTTTCAATCACCAATTCTAGAGGTTTGTGGATTATTCCCCTCGAAATATCCCTTGAGACGGACTTGTCCGTAGTCTTTGTAGTTGGGAAGCCCATCTGCAACGGACGTCTATGCAACTGATGTGGATATCGATCAAGCTGGATCTTGCCATCCTCTTCTTCTATTTCAACTGGTAACACATCAGAATTGTCCGCTTCTTTAACCAACTGCCTTTTTCGAAGAACAACAGGCAACTCCAAACCTGGATGGCTCGATTCATGATGCCTTATCAAATCATCCTTCTTCAAAAATTTATCATCACACACCTCACACTTCCACAAATACAAAGCGGTGCTTTCATCATGAATCTTCATATGGTTCATCAAACCTGCTGGCCCAACACACTTCTTTCCGCATAATTCACACGAAAGTTTTGGATGGTCGGTCTTAATGTGAAGCTGCAAAGCAGACCACATCTTGAAAACGTTGTAACAGCCTGGAAAATCGCATATCAGCTTTGGCGTATCATTATGGTGTTTCTCCAGATGTTCCTGTAATCTACCCGGCCGTGTAAAATCCTTCCCACACTCCTGACAGTTCAACCTTTTTGACTCATGGACTGTACTTATATGTGCCTTCAAAGATTGATGCTTATAAAATGCCTCTTCACAACCTTCATAGTCACATCTGAAAGATTTGAAATGTGTCTTCTCGTGCCTTTTCAAATGCTGGTTCGAATTGACACCTTTGCCACAGATTGAACAATGGAGCGGCTTTTCGGTATCTGTTGTATGTTTGAGAAGGTGCCTTGTAAGATGATCCTTTCTGGTGAATGCTTCTGAGCAGTCTTCGTGCGTACATTTGTAAGGACGAAAGTTCACGTGTGATCTTTCGTGCTGTTCCAGTAATGATGGTCTTGAGTAGGATTTTCCACAGCCTTCGAAAGAGCAGTGGTATACTTTTGGTCTTGCTGGTGAGCCAGATCTAGATGAACTCCTAGAGGATGATTGTGAGCTAGACCTACTGCGAGGAGGCAAACCTGTGGATGTGTGCATCAGTGGAGATAGTGGTTGATCAATGTGAGACGGTGAACTTGATGGAGAGGGGGACAGGGGTGGCATCGTTGAGCTCATCTTAATCGACTTGTTACTTGCAAGGTTGGAACCCATCGCCTTATCGCTAAAAGACTGTCGCCTTTTCCTCGAGCGCAAATCATCTTCCTGTATTGCCAATAACGAGGATTCCATTGTTGAAATGTGTAGATAGACTATGATAATACCAACATACAAAAATGCAACCCGTCTCAAAGAAGCTACATAGCAGATGTATACAATTGATACAAGAAGTGAAATGAAAACAGGTTTGGAAAATAAATAAAAAATGAATCAAGTCCATCAAAGGCTGTGCACTTAACTTAGCATTACGTAATATACTACGGAAACGGAGTTTTTAAAAGTTCAAAAATTTTCACAGTGAGAGAGGAACCGATAGGGAAGCGAACAGTTCAATAAAGCTCAATTCAATTCAATTTAGTTCAGTCCTCAGAGTGAAGGACAACCGTCGTTCTCCTACCTTGCTCGACAAGACAGACTGTTTTCGTATAAAGACTATCCCAAATCTTTTCATTTTCAATCCCAACATGGCTGATTACGGAGATGAAGAACCAACCAGAGAGATGTACGACGATGGCTACGACGAGCCAGCCGAGTTCAGTGACGAAGAAAAGTTCAGCGATGAAGAACCACTCACCAACGAGGATGGCAAGCTGATTGTCAACGGTGGATTTGGACCAAACGACGTTACAAATGCTTCAAATGTCAAAAAGGGTGTCAGAAGCCTAGCCATTCCAAAGGATAAAAGAACCACAACACCATACATGACCAAGTATGAAAGAGCCAGAATATTGGGAACAAGAGCATTACAGATTTCTATGAATGCTCCTGTCTTGGTTGATATTGAAGGTGAGACAGATCCTCTACAGATAGCCATGAAGGAGTTGGCACAAAAGAAGATCCCATTGATAATCAGAAGATACCTTCCTGATTCATCGTATGAAGACTGGAGTGTTGATGAGTTGATCGTTGATCAGTAATCAAACTCCAGAATATGTTGAAGAAGAAAAGTTCCGGTGCATCCTTAGATCCATCCTTAAAGAGAAAATGAAGCAATCTCACATCTAGACAACTAACTGCCAGAAAGTGTAAGAGCCCGGTTACTCTTGCTTTTGAAGTCCAGCCTCAAGCTCTCTATGGATGCTCTATACACTCAGTTTGCATATATCCATTCCGTTCCGTGTTTTTTTATTTTTGTTTCTTATGTATAATATTTAATAGTTTTCCGAATGCCAGAGTTACCTAGATTCAAACATGTCAGGAACCTTGTAGATGCACCTCACGGTTCCCAGTACCGCTCTAATCCTTCACCGTGTTGATGAATTTACTAGCGTCAAATTGTGACTCTTCTGTAAGCTCGTTTGTGCGACTGAACTCCTTTACAACCTTATCTATCTGCGCCTTGCTGGTTCCTGTGTTACTCAGGTTGTTAGACAGGTCATTGGAATTACAATACATGTTCTCCTTGTCGTGACCATCAATAGCGAATATCTTAAAAGCTTCTGCAAGGTTAGCCTTGTTTGTAAAACCACCATACTTTGAGCTCATCAGTTTCAAGAAACTGCTGAAGTTGATCTCTCCTTTCTTGTCTTCAATCATGCTGTGAATCAAATCATCTCCAATTGAGTCTATCCCTATATTGCATATCGTTGTCTTGAGATCCTTGACGGATATTTTATCGTCATGATCTTGATCAATGAGATTGAACAACGCCTTGAATTGCTGTATCTGCCCCTTTGATAAATCCATCTTTTGTTGTTTGAAAATGTGACCGTGAGTAGCGTGGATTGTGTCAATACTGGAGTATACCCAATCTCAAACTGTCCATGTTAGGAGCAACCTCCAAGGGATAAGATAAAGAAAACATTGCTTCAACTTGGTAGCTGGCATATCTGACAGGAAATGTAAACAAACCAAAATCAAGACAAAAGTTATTTGTACACCTCTGCACCATTGATTATCCTCTTTTCCTTGGAATAGTTCTAAGAAAGAGATATTGAAAGGTTCATCTTGAATGAAGTCTAATCCATATATACTATTATTGACTTTCTTTGTTCATGGCCCTACAAATTTCGCTCAACCATTCTAGCACAGCGCTAACCACATTGGTCTTCCCCGGAGCGAACGTTTCAATGTCTTCCACAAAGAGCCTTTTGAAATCGGCAAAGCAGGCTCTACAAGCTCAAGATCCAGACCAGACAATTTACCTATGTGACAAGATCATAGAGGACTTTGACCCACAAAACTACTATGCACTTATATTCAAAGGAAAGGCACTGAGTATACAGGGAAATGTTGCAGCTGCAATCAAGTGCTACGAAGATGCATCAAAGATCAATTCAGATGACTTGCTATGCTGGAAAGGGTTGATCGATTTAGCCAAGAATAAAGAACAATACGAGTATTTTTTTGCTGTTGTGACGGGGTATGCAACTGCACTGTCAAAGCAAAACCAAAGCCAGCTGATTGAGGTTGTTGAATTGGTGAGGGAATACATGAAAAAGTTTGGAAAACAGGTGTACCTCGAAGAATGCTACTGGCGGAACATCATTCCTGGCTCCACACTGGGAGATATCATGGGTGAGATGTTTGACAAACCTGAGATTCCCCTGAGGAAATTGTTGAACAAGATAGATGATAGACAAAATTACGAGATCAGGAGAGCAACTTCCAAGTATAGAATGGCCTCAATGTCAGAAGATCAGCAATTGAAAGTGGACTCCATAGTGTGGGACATATATCAGAATTCAGAACTTCCTGACTTGTACAATAGGTATGTCAATTGCTGCACCGATGATACCCTAAGGTCTCAAATGGAAGATCAGTTTCTCCAGTATAAAGTTGCGACTCTCAATTCAGCGCCAGCAGATCAAAAGCAAGTTATTTCCAGAGAGATTTACAATATGTGTTCAGGCATGGTGACCGTTCAACACTATTCCCAGTATGCGTGGAACGTATACTTAGACTGGAAGGATATTGACTCTTTGGAAATGTTGGATTTGGGAATGATCACTGATTATATCAAAATGTTTGGAAACATTGGATTGGGTGCCGTACTATACAGCTTCATTCTTTCGGAAGTTTCACCTTTTGACAAACAAAAAGTTAGAGACTACCTCAAGGTCAAACAAGATGACAAAAAGTTAAAAAAGCCAACCAAACCCAAGAAGAAGATGAAGCTTCTTCAAAAAGGTGCACATATAGACCAAGATACGCCCGCTTCAGAGCCTGATTCAGAGGTGGAAGCAACGCAGAAGGAACAAGAAGAAGATCTCGCACCAGCAGATGTACTAGAACTAATGACCAAAGGTATAGAGGCTGCTCCAAGGTCTATTTTGGGTCACAGGATAGTGGCTTTTTACTTTATCCATTTGAAGGAGTTTGAAGCTGCATTGGAATATTCAAAGACGTATGTCAGTTTGATCACTCATCTAGCTCGTAAGACAGGAGTGCTACTACCCAACGCAAGGCGAGATGCTTTGTTGAATTTGGCTACGATTTACACATACCATGAGTCGCCCAAGAACTTTCCGAAGGCATTAAACTTGTACGATAAGATCCTAGTTACATCCCCTACCAACGTTAGGGCAAAGATAGGAAAAGGCTTGATCTTGGTCGAGAAGAAGGAGTATGCTTCTGCAGAATCGTTGTTGAGCGATGTTTTGAAAGAGTCCCCGGATGATTTGGAGGCAATCATGGAGCATGGTTGGTGTAACATTCATCTTGGTAAGTACCAAGCTGGAAGAGAAGGACTTCAAAGAGCTCAAACCATGCTGACTGGAACTGATGCCAGCTCTTTTGAGACACGCGCGACCCTGTTATGGAGAATTGCAGAGTCATACTTGATGGAGGTAACCGATGTTACAGCAGGGGATGAAGCTAATGAATTGGTGAAGAATGCATTTGATATCCTGATCCTTTCCTTGAAACAGAGCAACTCCTTTGCTTCTTCTTTTACCTCTTTGGGAAGCATTTACATGAAATACTACAATAGCAAATCCAAGGCATTGAAATGCTTTTACAAGGCGTTTGAATTGAATCCAGGAGATCTGATCGCTTCGAAAGAGCTAGTCAAAGACTTTAGTGATCAAAGAGACTGGGAAATGGTTGAGATAGTTTGCCAGAGAGTTATAAGCTCCGAGTTGGGTAGAAGAACACTCTCAACTACAAAAGATGATGCCTCTTGGCCATACAGAATGCTGGGATGTGCATACTTGGAAAAGCAAGATGATGTTAAAGCCATTGAGTTTTTCCAGAACGCTTTGCGTGTCCAGTCATTAGACGTGGAATCTTGGATTGGTTTAGGCGAGTGTTACTTGAGCCGTGGTAGACTTGATGCTTCATTGAAAGTTTTCTCTCACGTTTTGAACGATTTAGACAACGAAAACTGGCAGGCTAGTTATCTCTTAGCCGTTGCTCATAGTCAGATGGGCGATTTTGAAGAAAGCGTTGCCTTGCTTGTTGGGCTCAATGGCTCAAGACCCAAAGAGGCATGTATCATTACTTCATTGTCTGAAACTCTAGTTGCAAAGACCGAATATGAAATTCACAATGGCTACATCAGTAGATCACTGGATACCGCTCTTGAAGCACTTGAATACATCAAACTTGGTTTAGCCGTTGATAACAAATCTCAAATGCTCTGGAAATGTTACAGTGACTTGTTGAGACTCATCATAACCGTTCAATCACACATTCCTAAGATGCCTTTTGGTCTGCTGAAAGAAATTAATTCAAAGATACCATCGACAGCTGGCGGATTTAGCGAACAAGCCCTACTTGATGATATTTCAATATCAGGTTGGAAAAATATTGATTTGGGGGCTGAAATAGAGAAAAAAAATTATTTGCCATTGATTTGCTACTTCATGGTGGAAGCCAATAGGTCAAATCTCTTGTGCACCTCCTCAAAGGATGCCAAACTTTTGAGATCATCGTTGATTTTCAACTTGGGAGTCTCACTCCTGGAGACTTACAAGCAGCTGAATGATACAGAGTATAGGGATTGTTCCATAAAGGCCATAAAGAGAGCCATTCAGCTTGAGAGCACAAACCCTAGTTATTGGACAGCATTGGGTACAGCATCGTTGACTAAGAATGCCAAGGTTTCCCAGCACTGTTTCATCAAAGCGGCGGCTCTATCTCCTAAGGACCCATCCATTTGGACAAACTTGGCTGTTCTTTATCTCCAATATGGAGACTATCAGCTGGCGAAGGACAGTTTCATGAGAGCACAGTCCATTGCACCAACGGTCTCAACATCGTGGAGTGGCCAAGCTTTGGTCTCTCAAGCAGAAGGTGATCTTGAAGCATCGTCTAGATTGTTCACCCACTCAATGGTGATGTCTAATGGCAGACAGCCGTTGCCAATGTTGTTATATGGACTTTCAACCATCACGAAACTTGTTGGTGGAGGTGCTGATGAGAGAGACTTATCCATGCTTCAAGAGGTTAGTGCTGCTAATTTTGCAATGATTAACTACTTGAAGTATTACCCTGATGATGAGCTGGCGTTACACATCACTACAATTCTCATTGAAAGAGTGCACAACTTCAAAGATGGGATAGACTTGTCGCTACAATTGTGCTCAGTTTTGGAGGCAAAATTTGAGGAAATGGAGTCCGAAACCATTTTGGTCAACTATGCGGAGGCAAAGTCTCAACAGTCAAGACTTTATCTCGAAAGCGAGAGCTTCGATGCTTCTATCAGATCCGCAGAGCAATCTATCGAACTTCTTTCGCAAGTTGAGAGTCTCACTGCTAGGATCCAAAAGTGTATCATTTCATCTTTGACCACCATGGGACTTGCCCTATTTTTCAAACAGGATTACTCAGCGTCTTTGGAAAACTTCAAAAAGATCTTAGAGATAGATCCTGACTCCAAAAGAATCATAGTTTTGATTGCCCAATTGTTGACAGCACTCGGTTCACAGGAGACCAAACAAGCAGCAATGGATGAGCTCTTCGACAATATCGCTAACCATGGTTCTTCGCTATTGGTCGTCCTCACGATTGCAGCATGTTCCATAGTCGACGATTTAACGGATTACCTTCCAGCAGTTAAAGAAGAGTTGG
The DNA here is from genome assembly GCA_030569615.1 of Ogataea rishiriensis. NCBI lineage: Eukaryota > Fungi > Ascomycota > Pichiomycetes > Pichiales > Pichiaceae > Ogataea > Ogataea rishiriensis. The sequence goes on along the minus strand of JAJMLH010000006.1, from coordinate 438,208 downwards.
AGTCCCTACCGTTGGCTTCAAGAATTCAAGATACCCAGCATCATATCCCACTCTTACTTGAGCAAATCAACGTCAAGTTAAATGAAAAGCAACAAGTTTGGCAACGTGAGGCGTTCATGTTTCCGTATGATGCAACTGTGTGGACTAAATTGAGCAACACTTTTTTGCTCAGCGGTGGTGCTGCTTCCTTAAACGTTGATGCTTGCGTGATGAGCGACTCGTATGTCAAATCGGGAGAGCTAAGGGAGATCCAGAGAGGTTTACTGTTGAATCCAGGAAATGCTTCTGGCTATGCCGCTTTGAGAGGATGTCTGTAATCAGTAGCTGAAGTAGATTAGCTTGAAGGTTTGTTTGTTTTATTGGAAGTTACTACATGTTAAAATCAGTTGATTAGATACACTGGATATACTTACAAAGGAAATGCAGGTGAATGATTCAAGTAACAAAACTAAACATAGCGAAAAATGGGTAAAGCTTAACTCAATAATATGAGCGAAATAGGGGGTGTAGTGCAATGGCATTATAATCGTAAAGGCGAAGCACAAATACACAGAACAGCAAATAAACAATTTATGTACAAAAAGAAGGGGTCAAACAAAGCGCCAGTCTGTACACAACTCAGAACTCCTGGTTGTTTTTGACTAACGTCATGTCACTCATAGCAAACAACAACTCGTCTTCATCATCCTCTGCACCTCCGTGCCCAGTATGGTGCTGGTGATGTCCAGCCACGTTGTTACCGTGCATCTTGTACAACCTGTTGATGTGAGTGTTTGACGAGGAACGAGGAGAGTAGTTCTGTCGGGAATTGATGGTGCCTGTGCGAACACCTCCATCAACTCTTCGCAACCCTCCATCATCATTTTCATGGTCTTCGTCATCTGATTCAAACACTTCTTCGCTGAAACAACGCAATTTGAGAAGCTCTGGGTTGGCCAATGGAGTGTGCCTTGAGGTCTTAGACGAAACGGAAGATGACGGAAGTGGGTGCTGTGAATGTGGCAGCATTTGTTCCTGATCAGGATGTAAAGATGGGGGAGTAGCCGTAGTTGGAAATCCTGCAGAGACACCTGTACCAATATGACTTGGCTGGGTGATCAGTAAATTCGACATCTTTTTGTTGGTCGATGAAGTGGATGAGTCTCTCCTCGATAGGTTGGCCATTGATGTACTTGATGGCGAAGTAGAGTATGGATGTAGCTTTGAATAATTCACGACAGGGGATATTATAGTTGCAGACACTGTCAAATTTGAAGTAGAAGGTTTCAAAATTTGAGAAGAAGGGGTGTAGCTAGATGAGTTTGAATTTCTTCTGCTTTGCGAAATTGAGAAATTATTGTTGAAAATATGAGATGAGGAAGGCAGCGACGCTGGATTATGATGAGATGCCGTTGGCGACAATGATGAGTGCTGGAAGAGATTCTGATGTATTTGTGGTTGAGGGGATATCTGTCTATTCTGGTGAATGGAAGAAATTAAAGAGCCACTTTGATGGTTTGTAGAAGTGAAGAAGTCATTTGATTTTTGAAAATTCTTAAAGTTCAGTAGAGAATCATCATAGATTGAAGGAGAGTTTGAAGAGAATCTCAGATCGGGTTTCGAATCCAGCATTTTCACAAAATTGTCCAAGTCGTCATCCATGTACATAGATTCAGAAGGAGCCATATCAGAAGATGACCCTGACAAAGACTTGTTTCGAGCTTTGAACGACTGCAGGATTGGATTGTGTTGTGTTGGTGTTGACGAAATTGGGACAGCCAGCTGTCCTTCCATTGTCGATCTGCTGATGGAGTTTCTAAATCTCGAACCAAATGAAGAAGAGAACTTTGTGGAATTGGAAGACACCAATGCAAAACTGTTTGAAACATCATTCTGCGAGGAAGGGAGCGGTCCCGAAGCTCCTGAATTAATTGACTTTGGCAAAGACTCCCTATTTTGTCTAAGCATGGCAACTATGGAAGCGCTTGAGCCTGTCTTGTTCAAGGTGACTGGAATTGGTTTTGAAGTGGTGAAGGATGAGATATTTTGGCTGCTATTTTGGAAAGAACCTGGAGTTCCTCCACCGGGAGGAGGGGATGAAGAAGAGTTGATGGACCCAACTTTGAACAGCTGCACCGATCTACCAGATGATCTTCTCCTTGGGGATTGATCTTTAATGGATATGGATGCAGGAGTTAGCCTAGTCTTGTAGTGGTCAACAGGTGAAGGTAGGCCCGTTCTGTCACTCTCGTAGCTATCCGATTTGGTAGTTGTGAGATATGGACGGACATGCTGATGCTGGTGCTGATGTTGCGCATGATAGGGTGGTGACTCCTCTGAAGTCTCTTCAGTTTGGGCTTGCTTCTGTTGTAGTTGCTTCGAATGGTCTTGCTTTTGTTCTTGTTGGCTAATCATAAATCTGGAAGAAAGAAGTGCTTCGTTGTCATTCAACTGCAAATTGCAATTCTTTCTGTACGAAACTGTAAGTCTCAAAGCTCCAATGGGTGTCAATATTGGTTCCAACTTTCTTGTTTTCAAGTGCTCTGGCCCATTATCTGGATCCGTACTCATCAACCTCTTGCTCAAGCCTATTCTTCCCTTTGAAGTTATTGTTTTTGATCCATCAAGTACTCTGCAACAAATCTTCAACGGTGTTGCTACAGTAGTCGTTTTTGATTTGAGAAGCATCTCTTTCAGTTTGTAGCTTGGTAACAACCTTGTGATAAGGTATAGCGATCTAAACATAATGATTATTTTCTTGTAAATGTTAGGCAGTTCCAAGTTGTCATTGTCAAACAACGATAAGTCAAACTCCACCAACCATCTTTCTAAGACTATCTCTGACTTCTTGGCAGTTTTAACAATGGTGTCATTGATGAGTAGAGTTTGATTGTTGTCCATTCCTCTCAAATCAAGGTAAGTTTCAATAACTAAAGGAGGCAACGACAATATTTCTTTTCCTTTCCACAGATTTAACTCATCCTTTGGGACATCATAATCACTCAGCTCAAGATTGAACCATCTGTTTATCCTACCTTGTGGAGTAGTCTGACATAGATCGGCGCCTTCTACTGAGGTTAGAAGAACTCTCGATTGAATTATAATCTGGGCAGCCTTGATGAAAAAGTTTTGAATGATCTGAGCCAATTTGTCGGACTCCTTCTCAGATAGCAACTTAGAGGGTCTTCGCTGCGACGGCATCTTACCAGTCTGTAACTATATCTCTTCCAAATGCTCCTTCTTCAAGAGAGTTTGAGCAGTAATGAATGTTTTGAAGCTTTGATAAAGGAGATAATGGAAGCCCAATATTGCTTCTAACTTGATGGGGCTTAACAAGCAGAAAATGTGGCCAAATTGCAGTTTCAATGGTAGGGGGAGTGATGTATTTAACTGTAGAGAAGAGGCCTGGTATGAAGTAAGGTTAGGGTCTATCAGTGATGAGCAAGAAAACAACCTCCATCCAAGAGGGAAACTCTGCACGATGTATTTGTGTTCTGGAATGCGGCAAGCAATGCAAAAAAACAGAACGTGGGTCCTTTAAGTGTTTTTTCGGTGGAGTTGTATAAGGGATAGAAGATGGATGTATCATAAGCACCAAAGAAGAAGATATACAAGGGGTATGTGAGCTAAGAACACCCTTTTAGAGGAGAGGGCAATCAAGAATACAAACAACTGATAAGAAAATAAACACAGTCGCGTCGATCGACCACACATTCTTGAAATGACGTAATATTTCGAAGCTGCTTGCAAACCCGTCTTCTTTATGGATCCACAAGGATAAGAGAAGAAGAAGGGATTGATCTGGTCGATACTGAAGAAGGACACCGGTTAAACTCGTTGACTTTTTTAAAACACGCAAAGCTAGATCATCGGAGCAGCAATTCATATGAAAATGAGCTTTAGACCTCTCGAACATCAGGTAGCCGGCCACGCGGGCCCTCTTCAAAGCGCCGATGGCTCTCTATTTGCCAAACCAACGTTACCGAAGGAACTGGAGTTCTATACCAAGTCACAAGAGCTCATTTCTGCCGAACTCAGATCTACAGACGAAACAATTGATCTTGGATCAAGACTCTATCATTGGATGCCCACTTTCTATGGAACGTTGACCCCCCAGGATGCGTCAAAGACATCCACAGACACCACACTGAAAAGTACAGGTACAAATACGAATACGTGTAACAACTACCTTGTTCTAGAGAACACTTTGAACGGGTTCGTGCGTCCAAGTGTGATGGATATCAAACTTGGCTCAATTTTGTATGACGATAAAGCAAGTCCCGAGAAAGTGGAAAGGATGAAGGTAGTTTCAGAGTCTACAACGAGCGGATCGCATGGATTCAGAATAGCAGGAATGAAAATACAAAAAGAGGGAGGCGTACTTCCAAGGAATATACCAGGAGTTGATTTGGAAGAGTTTACACAGGTGCAACCTGGCGGTGTGATTTTCTTTGACAAGAACTATGGAAGAAGGTTGAACCTTGAAAATTTAGAGGATGGACTTAGGATCTTCTTCAAGCATAACTCACTACCGAAAGAAATACAGGACCTAATCGTTGAAAAATTCACGGTTAGATTACAATTGCTTTACAACTGTCTGCTGGATGAAGAAGTTAGAATTATTTCTGGTTCACTGTTGTTTGTTTTTGAAAATGATTTGAGTAGATGGGAAGAACAGGACTATAACGATCCAGTAATGAGTGAAACTTTCATTGGTGAAGATGAGGACAGTGATGAAGATGGAGATGGTGATGAGAGGCCCAATGTGCCGCTGAGCGTGCTCAAATTTATAGATTTCGGCCATGCTGACTACACACCTGGTAAGGGATACGACGAGCATCTCGTTGAGGGTGTTGAAAACCTCATCACCCTCATGAAAAAGATGTGACATCTATTACCAAGATTCAACCAGAACATCTGTTGTGCTTTTTTGTATCAGCATAAATAAATAAAAATTCAATAAATAGAAAGGCTAATCTTTTCCCAAGTCAAAACTTGTTCTTCATGGTCCTCAAGGAATCCATCACAGAGGCAGGATCATTCTGGCCAGTGACAGCAATAACGTTAGGATCAGAGAGTCTCACAAATGGATTAAACTCTTTCTCATCTCTGATTGTGAACTTCCCAGTGGTAACCTCATTAACCAAACAAAACTTTTCCAAGTTTGCGAGCGCCACATTATCAGGCCCTAGTACGGTTTTGGAAAACCTCACGTTCGACATTGTGTATTCATGACCAGGATAAACCTTGGTCTCGTCTGGAAGATCCATCAATTTTTGTAGAGAATCAACCATCTCCGAAGCAACGCCTTCAAAAAACCTACCACATCCAGAAATGAACAACGTGTCACCGGTAAAGACAGCTTTTTCATCAGTCTTCAAATCTTTCGCATAGTAGCAGATTGAATCTTGTGTATGGCAAGGCGTGTGGATCGCCCTGATTTCAATGTTGGCCCCTAACTTCAAAATCTCCCCATGTGAAGGAGTGTAGGTAACACATGGAGAATCTTTACCGGCAATAACAGGCAATCCCAGCCCTTTATAGATGGTACGTAGTATCTCCTTGTTCCCGCCTGAGTGATCCTGATGGTGGTGGGTATTGACAATTGCTACGACATCATCCTTATTTTCGTCGCCAGTGAGATACGGTGTGATTTCAGCAGGGTAGGCTGGGTCGAAGAGCCATGCTTTGGATGTCTCATCATCAGCAAGCACATAACAGTAGTTGTCACCCCTCTTCCATCTCATAGGTAAAGCCTTGATATGCATTGCTCTGATGGATTGTAGTTGTCGTTGTTGTTTGCCGCTTGATAGTGCTAGTCTAAAACTTTGGCGGTTGATTGAATGGGACCTCAAATACACCAGCATGGTATTTTTCTTTCCTGTCCGACAATCACTGGAGCTAATTATGAGATTGGCAATGCAATTGAGATAAATGCCAATTTGCGGAGCATGGTTGATGGAAAACTGGGGCTTGCGAAGGCCTACCAAAACCCACCTGCCTCGGATTACATAACACAATTATATCGCGTATTTCTTATCACCTCTTTCCCCAACGGGCATGATCGACAGCAAGCGAGCACTCATCTCAGGCAAAGAATCAATCAACCACCACTACTAACAACTCTCAATTTTCAATATAATCGGAACAATATATAAGATCCATTACTAATCATACAAGAAGAAAAACACAACAGCGTTTAAAATTACAAATAAGAGAAGGAACGGGACCAGAACAGGTTAACTTCGGTAGTCATAGAAGACGCAACTTGAAAGATTTCTTGTCAATGCCAAGCAGCTATTCCTCCTTACTCTCTTCATCTGGTGAATGGCACACATTCTTGATCAAATGTCTCTCCAACAGATCGTCTCTCTTGAACGATTTTCCACAAATACCACAGCTATAAGGTTTCTTTTGAGACCTATACGTTTCATGCTTGGCCAACATATGCTTCTCCAACAAGTCTTCCCTCTTGAAAGCCTTGGTGCATAGTTTACACGACCATGGCTTGCCAGCAGGATTGGTATGCACCAATTCGTGCCTTTGCAAGTGATATTTCCTCTTAAAATATCTGCCGCATGTAGTACAGCTAAACCCATCACCAGCACCACCAGCAGTGTTGACCTCACCTTCAGAGTCATCATCATCGTCGCTGACATTGACTATATCATGTAGGCCACCCTCAGCCTTCTTCCAACCGACTTCACGATTCCGCTGTTGTGGTTTAGTTTGAGTGCTGTTCATGAGAGGTCCAACCATATGTGAAGTCATCACAAACCGCAATGGAGGGGTGGACTGCACTGGAACAGGCGCCGGCTTCTGTGGGAATTTCGAGAAACCGCCTCTTTGGGGCGAAGTAGTAACATGCTTCTCAGTGGATGCCAACAAAGCTTGTTTCTGCTGCTGCTCGCCAATTGTAATAGTCGCGGTCCTATTTGTCTGATTGTGGGATTCATCCAACCGGTAGTTGTAAGTGTATTGATTTGGCGAATCGTATGACCTGTAACCATTTATCATCCTCCGTTTCTTGTGTCTCTTTGAATTTTCAATGCTCTTACAACGCTTGGTGTGCTTCTGATAGTTGTCTGACCTCTTGAAAGATTTTCCACAATCACAAACATAAGGCTTCAAGTTGAAATGGATGATCAAATGTCTCTTCAAATTGCCTCTTTTTGTAAATATCTTACTGCACTTGGAGCATCTGAAAGAATCGTTTGGAAGAATCTCACACTTGGAAAACTCCTCGTTCACCTGTGTCTTGATCATCTGGTGCCTCTTCTGCTTTTTGACTATGAGCTCCTTAGAATACTCGTCATCGCTATCATTGGTACGATGGCTGACGTGCTCATCATCTTCATCCTCTTCGTCATCCTCTGCTGCCATCTTTGCAAAAATGGTATCATCATCTTCATCTTCATGCTCATCTTCCAGATTGTGCTCCTCATCTTCCTCCTCTTCCTCTTCATCATCGTCACCGTCCTCTTCGTCATCATCTAGAACAATGTGTGTCCTTTTGAGTGGCTCGCCAACAGTATCAGCACCCTCTTTTAGCTTGACAGGCGTTTCGACTGCAGCATCGCTTATAGGTTTTGGGCGTTCTCCTGTAGAAGTCGGCTTTGGAGTTATAACATTCTTCCACTTCAAGACATTACCGGTCCTGATAAACGTTGGAGCGGTTGGGATGGCGTCCAAATTAAAAGTGTCGGCAATTTCCTTCGGTAAAGATCGGATCGTTGCGTTCGACGATGATGTGGAAGGTGGGGTGCTGAAAGCTGCGTTGGTTGTAGCGGCAGAATTCGTAGCCGTATCATCAGCAGGCTGATGCGCCGGATTCGAAATCAACATAGACTCATTCTGCAAAGGTTGGTGATATAAAGATTGAGGAAGACGATTGACGACTTGATATGGCTGATGTTGTTGTTGGATAGGATAAGAGTGCTGCTGGTGGGTAGGATAGGACTGGTGCAAAGGAATATGATATGACTGATGTTGTGGGACAGGATATGATTGTTGTTGTGTCATATGGGATGACGGTTGCGGTGCGATGGGGAATGCGTGCTGTTGGGCCATAGGGTAAGGATTTTGCGGTCCAGTAGGGGATGCATGTTGCTGGGAAAGCATGGAAGGCATTTGTGATGAACCAGGTTGAGTAACATAAGAATTCGGGTATCTGGAGAGTAGCGCACCGGCAGCAAGAAGTGGAGCATCTGCATGAGTCAGGTCATACTTGGTTGCCATAATGTTCTCTGGGCTAGGCTTTTTCAGAATGTCAAGAAGACCTAGCTTGATTGGTCTACCCATCTTCTTGTACTTCTTGAACTTGCTTTTCTTCATTTGTTCATGCTTCTTGACCCTTTCAATTTCGTTGGCAGCCAACCTTCCAGGATCGATCTTGAGCCTATAACCTGTACCATCAGCCTTTTCAGAATTGAAGCATCTGCGTTGATGGTTTCTTAAGTTGTCTGATCTTCTGAAACCTCTTCCACATTTTGAACAGGTATGAGGCCTGTAGTTGGTATGAGTCAAGGAGTGTCTTCTCAAATGTTCCTTCCTCTTGAAAGCTTTGACACAGTATTCACATTCGAAAGGTTTGGAAGGGTCTCTTGGGTTCAGTGATGGAGTGATGTTTTTACTTGAAATGACATTTTTGATCAACTTTGACTTCTTCTTAGTTTCGTCATCAAGTTCTTCATCACCTTCCGACTCCCCTTCAGACTCAGGTGCACCACTGTCATCATCGCCTTCCTCATCATCATCATCGTTGTCATCACCTTCCTCATCGCTTGAGTTAAGCAACGAGACACCCTTTGAACTTGGCGTCACCGGAGCAGCAAGTGAATTTTTTTTGATAGCAATCTTCCGGTATTGCCTCTTTCTAGCTTGTTGTTCCTCCTGTTCATCTTCGTCTTCATCCTCTTCGTCATCGTCGTCGTCATCATCATCTTCTTCCTCTTTACCCTCCTGAATCAGACCAGTTTCTCCTTTATCCTCAGCCTCGCTATAGTCAGAGCTCACTGTTAGATGTGATGTTTCAAAGATTGGCAATTCTTCTTCTTCTTCCTCCTCTTCTTCTTCTTCTTCCTCCTCATTTTCGTCATCTTCTGGCTCTTCATCTTCAGCATCCAAATGATTGAGGTTGACATATTTGAAACCAATAACAATGTCTTTATTGGTGTCACTTGATAGGTGTCTTGGTTTATAAAACACATTGGAGAACGAGTATAGCATAAATGAGACATTTTGAACGTTTTTGGTCAACTCATTAAAATTCAACTGATCGAAGTCCACTGAGCTCAAGTTTGGAACGATCATGAATTCTATCTCTTCCTTGATATTTTCTGCTGGTAGTTGAATCGTATGGCTGCCTTCAAGCTTGAACATCAACAATTTCTTCAACACTGAGTGTCTAACGACTGACTTCACAGAATTGATGTCAAGTGTCAAGCGCCTATCAACAACACTTTGTGGGTTATTCTGGTGCTGGCTTGGAGTAGAGCTGAACAGATCGGAGTAACTTGCAAAAATGATGTTCTTGGATTTGTCAGTGTTGTTGTTGTTGTGAATAGATAACTTTTCCAACGTTGATGGAAACTCAACGTAGTCATTCCAGTCAATATCACAGTTGATCAAGATTAGAGTTTTCAAGCTTGCACAGGAGTTGAGTGAGCCCAAGTCAGTAGCACTCAATTTGGAATCCATAATCGTGAGATTTTCCAGCCTGGATAAACTTGCCAAATTGCAGCTTGAAAAATCGCATCCTGTTAGGCTTAGCTGTTGTAATTGTAAATTCTTGTAGCCGGCTGTATTAAACGATATAGGGGATATACCGGCATTGGAGATCCCGTTCACCGAAAGTTTTCTCAAACGTTTCAAATTTGTAAATAAAAAGTTGAAATCAACGTCCTCAAAACTGTCCTTGGTCAAGTTGAATGTCAACCCATCAAAGCTTTCAAGTCCACACTTTAGAAACTCAGAAGGGTGCAATGGTCTGTTCAACATTAGGTCATATTCAACAGCGACAGGAAGGGTCTTTCCATCATGGTTGGTGCTGAACGATTCAAATGCCAAATTGTTTTCATCGGTATTTGCTGCAATCACTCTCTGCTTGTAAACCACCTTTTGCAAGGACCCAAGTTTGGTGGTGAATGTCTCTATCAATGCCTTGAGTACATTGTCGTCGAGCTTGTTGCCAGTTATCTCAAGCACCTTGCAACCGATGGATCCAAACACTTCACTAACTTCGTCCATGTTCAAGCCAAGAGATTCCACGTCGTCATCATTAATCATCACGACTTGGATCTTTTGCCTTAGTAGACTTGATTGTAAAGATTTGGACTTCTTTAATAGTCCCAATGGACAACTCAACGTTTTGCAGTGGAACTTGATCAGCTTGAAAACACCATCATCGATCAACTTCTTACAGTTGATACTGATACATTGAAAATCTAAATCTCTTGCTATCCTTGGCTTCAAGTTGATGAATTGGCATAGTAGATCAAACTCGCTAGACTTTATGTTCAGTTGGCCGTTTCTCTCCTCTGTTGTCTGTTGGTCTGTATCTTTGAAGTATTGGTCGATGAGAACAAGTGTTGGAAGTTCGTTCAAAATCCGGATCACCAACGAGCGCGTTTCCTCGTCATCCACTAGTAGAAAGTGGACCAAGTGTGTCACTGGAAGTTGTTTCAATATTGTGTATTGGATTGATCTGCCAGGACTGAGAGAGGCAATGGAGGGTTGTCCTGGTGTTATCGTCAAGCTAGACAACGATGGTGGTTCTGTTGACTGTATATGTTTATCGTCATTCAACGCGCCGTTGGAATCATCTACGCTTTGGTGTTGTTGTAACGGTGATGGCGTTAGAGAGGGCCATGTTGAGTTTATATGTAGTAGGTTTGCCTTAAGAGCCAATTCTTGTTCTTCGGCTGGAATGGTCAAGAGCAAAGCAAGAAGATCAATGGTCTCTTCTGTGCTCAACCTCGAAGGCTGATGACTCTGATCCTTGAATGGTTGTAGTCTCAGCATGTTTGTATATTCGAACGTCAAAGATGATAATCCTCTGTATCTTGTTAAAGTCTGTTGGAGTTGTGGGCGAAGGAACGGGTGTATGTGTATGTTTTGGTTTCTCTCTGTCTGTAAGACGCTCCTAGTTGTTATCCTTTATCTGTCTCTGCTTGGGGCTGATATACCCTTTATCGGATCCAAATATAGAGAAGGCCTGTAAATACGCAGAACAGAACGATGTTTAGCAAGGAAGGTTGGAAAGAAGAAACTGGTGGAAGGAGGGCAAAAGGGAAGGAGGATATATACTCTGGGCACATGGACCAACAAAAGGAGGTTCTGTGTATACAATATGGGGAGGGGGATCCGACGAACGGGGGTAAAGAGAGAAAAAAAAATGCAATTCTGCGAAAAGGGGGAGATTCTGCGTGCTGGCGTACAACTTCCCCCCGCCCTGGTAGGAGCAGTGGCCACGTCCCGTCAAGTGGGGCCACGGGGGGCCTGGGAGGGAGAGGCAGAGAAGGGGGTAAAATCTCGAGGGTAACGCATTTTACACCTCTGCACCGAGCCGCTGATGCACTGCCGCCAGGTTCACAATTGAGGATAATTGGATTTACCCTACAAGATCCGTCCTGTTTTCTCTTTATATGAAGCACCCGATGGGTGTTTGAGTGCTCTTTCTAGTATACAAAACGGAGAGGCTGTGGAAAAGACCCCATACAGAATAAATAGTGTAACACCCACAGTGGAAGCCAAGGACTTGCCTGATCAACATCAACAAGCAAAGGAAGAGAACCAGCAAAGAAGTTAGCAAATGCGCGCAAAGCGTGATATCAGCAAGTATTCAGTCAGTCCTCGTCAGCAATGGTCAGCTTCCTGGTGGGACCTTCCAGAGAACTGGCACCGTTGTCAACCTTATCCTCGTCAACAACAGCCTTCCCTGGTTTTTCATCATCATCGTCGTCATCATCATCGTCATCGTCGACATCTTTACCGTCGATGTCTTTCTCCTCTTCCATTTCCTCTCCAGCCCCCTCCTCTTCTTCATCCTCCTCCTCGGGATAACCTCCAAGCTTTTGAACAATCTTGTCGGCAATCTCGTTCCAATCCATCATACCACCCATACCAATCTCACCGTAACTGCTGACAACCTTCTCCGTTGGTTTCAAGATCTCAATCCACTTCATATCCTCCCTGATGTTCTTTGCGTGTCTCTTTGTAACGACAGAGGCATATGCAAAGGAAACCATGGCAGGAGCAAGCAGGATTGGATACTGCGTGTTCCATGCTCTCACGACATTGGTCAACAAGTTATCGCACAATCCCAAGGCTATCTTTGACAAGGTGTTTGCCGTCAGGGGTGCAATGATCAATATATCTGCCCATCTTCTTAGTTCAATGTGTAACACCGGATCGGTACGGCTATTCCAGGTCTTCCATTCGTCCTGATCTCTCCATATCTGCACGTTCGAAGGGAACTCTTCACGAGAGACGAAATGTTCGGCAGCCTTTGTCAAGATCAACTGGATCGAGACTCTATCTTTGTAAACCTCTTCCAACTTGTTTATCATCAGACGGGTCTTCTTGATCGACACCGAGCCACAGGCTCCAAACAATATGTGCAACTTTCCATCCTCCTGTGGAAGACGAGAGTCAAACGTGTTGGCTGTCATTTGTTGCTGTTGTTGTTGTTGTTGTGATTGAGCAGACATATGGTATTCTGGTATCGTTTCATCGTTATGTGGGGTCATGAGAGGTGCTGGCGAATGCAGCATGTCGATTATGCTTCTAGTATCATTCGTGGATGACGATCCACTGCGTGATCTAGCGAGTGGATGCTTCAACGTGTCTTCAACGTAAAAATGAGCATGCATAGAGGGCGTTCTTTGATGCAGCATTGGAGGCGAGTTGGAGCTTTCACCTTGGGACAGATCGGTCGGGCTCGAGCTGTTACTCAGCTGAGAGTTACTGTTGATCTGTTTCAACGACTCTGTTAGCTTGGAGCCCGTTGGACTCAGGACCCTCCGGTGAGGGCTAGCCAGGCCTTCCCTTGCCGCCTGGGCTGCCACTGCAGCGACAACGGCCTGGTTTGCAGCGGTTGCTCTCAACAGAGCACCTCCTGCTGGAACGGTTCCCTTGGTACTACGATGATTTGGAGATGAGTCTGTTGGTTTTGTATGAGCAAAGTTGACACCGTTCGAAATGGGCGTATGAGGGGTGTCCCTAGTAGAATTCGAGCTGAATGACACAGAGGAGGAGACACCATGATGATTGTTCAACACGGATGAAGGCACTGAAGGTTGCGTTGGAGTGCCTCTTGCAGAACCGGAGTGTTGAGGAACCGTTTGTTCTGAGGTTGAATTTGAAAGTAGCATCGATTGCTCACTCTTGTTGACAGGGTTAGGATGTTGCAAGATGGGTGGCGGCGAAGGACATCTCAAGTTTGACATTGCTTGGACACTTGGAGAGTCTCTCATTTCTTCGGCCAGTTGCTGTTGCTTCTTGTCATTCTGAGAATGATTCCTCGTTATTGCTGAAGAAGGGGGTGTGTTTATGGAAGTTTTCTTTGATGCTAGACAGGGACTGTTTGAATCGAAAGACACCGTTGTCTTTCTCGTTTGTGGTTGTGCATCAACAAACGTAGCACCATCAGAGACACTGACTGGGTTAGAACTTGGACTAGAAGACATTGCCAAAGCTAGTACTTGGAATTCAAGAAATGAAACACCTTCGCTTGACGTTTAATGATACGGAACAACTGCCGTGTAAAAATCCTATGGATCTGAAACTATGCCTCTCTATCTGCAATAGTAGCAAGAAAAAGACGGGTGATGGTCGCTTAATGGCTGTTGGGAGGGTGTGCACTATGACGCCTCACTAATGAAACCGGACGAATGAATGATTAGAGCGTTAAATGTTGAGCAGAGGTTTGATACGTTTTGACTATACCGAAGAAGGAACCTTGTAATTGTCATCCGATATATATATGACAAGGGAACTTGAGCCTATAAGTATTATATGGGTGTCTAAACACACACTTTCTCATTCTTTCACCCAATAAATATTTTTTTTTTTGGTGCCTTAAATTTCAATGCAGTAGTGAGTGTGTGCGCTTTACAGCGTAGTGCTGTAGTAGTGTATGCCACCCCGTGCGGGCTGCTGCTGGGGCTGGGGCTGGGGCTGGGGCTGCCCGGTAAACTTTTTCTTCCCTTTCAGGCCACCGGTCGGCGCCCCGTGGCCCTTCCTTTTTCCCCCCGATAGCCACAGCCATGGCCATCCATGTGCAACGGTTTCTCGTGATGGGTGTCTTCCGCCTGTGGAGTCAGTCTCTCGCACCGGCACAAACAGCAACGTCGGCAAGAGCCACAGAAACAGACCAGCTGATGGCAGGACCAAAGCGTTGCTCGGAACGGCACACTCAGAGTCTTCAGAAGGCAACAACTTGTTGCGTTGTTGCTCCTTCTGTGATTGTCCTGATTGAGTAGCTGCCGTTGTCTGGTGGTTTGCAAAAGCACCACTTGTTCCCCTGCCTGCCCTGCCCTGCCCTGGCCACGTACCGCCCTGCTGGGACTGCCCTCCCCCCGGAAAAAAAAAACGTTCCACGGCACAGCCCAGCGTGAGGGATTTTTCCCTTGTGGAATCTTCGAACAACGTCATAGGTCACCACCACCACCAACAAACGTCTTTCAGGGCAGGTTAGGCTGGCACAGGCTGGAAAGCTTTTGTTTCTTTTCACCTGTTTTGTTCTTCTTCGATGCTTGCTGCTTGCAACAGAGAACCTAACCATGCATGCAGTTAACCTTGTACAGTTGAACACTAGTGGTGAAAGATGGATAACAACCATCTCGGCCAACAACTAAGCCACTCTCTTTCACGTTTACGGTAGCACGTGAACCGCGGGGAAGCGGTGGGGTAATTTGTTCATCACTCTGAAAACTCGTTCTTTCTATACATGCCAGATTCAAGGGCCTGGGTCTACAAAAGAAAACAAAAAAGAAAGAGACGGACTTCTAAAACGGAACATCCTACATTGGCGTTAGGAGATGTAAGAGATAAAGTAAGGTTGAACCACTCACGTCAATGGTAGCATGAATCCAGCCTCCATGATGACGCTCCGCCAGTCAAACGTCTCAAAGTGTGGGTTTGCAAAAGAGTTAACCGATAGATCGATGGCCAAATCGTAAACTTTCCAGATGGTCTCAATGGCATGCTGCAACTGCTTCACAGTGCTCATTGGCCACTTCTTGTTCAAGGTTCCAAGAATCGTCAGGATCCTCAACCGGTTCAAATCCTCCTCTGTACTATATTCAACGGCAAAACTAGCCACGATAATCAGGCACCACAAGGGATAAAACACCTTGGAGTTGGTCTCACTAAGATCACCAAGGTCTCGCATCAACCTTTCAAGAATCTTGCTTGAATTGTCCAGGAAAACAGCATCACCGTCTAGTCCCGTTATACCCATGAGTCTTGTAAGATAGTATCTCGTACACCATATAAACGACGAAGAGCATAACTCCAGCTCTTTCGAAGTGGCAGTCGAATGTTGCTTCAAATCTGACAACAGCTTCCAGATCTCTGTGTACCGCTTCCCAAGTAGCTTCCTATCAATGCAATTGGTATCCCAAAGGTGATTCAACATGGCAAGCTGATGTATCGTATGAAGTAGTTTTGGTGAGCACCCAAACAGATGATCAACCTCATCATTGTCAAAGAAAGATTCAATTATCGGCCATGGACATGTCTTCAGTAGGTCTGCCAACACCGTTTTTTCCAACGTACAACAGAGGAAGATGTATCTCACCGAGAAGTACCTATAGACAAACCTGAAAATGGTGGAGGCCAAAATCTGTTCAAACTGAATAGAAGAAAACACCAGGCAGCATTGCTTCATCTGTACAATCCAACTGCTGTCACCTTCGTTGGAAATTTCGGCACTGCAAAGAATCATGATGGTGATCAACAGCTCTTCCAAAACTTCAGTCTCACCAATGTCAAAGTTGTCAATGATGTCATGCAACTCGCTGATGGCTTTATCCTTGTACTTGAGAAAGAGCGAATAGTAGGCAACTATCCTATCACCGTCCTGTTCGCTTGAACTTCGGTTCAGTTCTATCTTCATAAGATCAATGGAAGACAATGCCAACACTGACTGGAATAGCGCCGTGAACTTTTCACATCCAGGCACAATGATCGAGATGAACTCGTTGGATTCGGCTTCAGCTTCGGAAAATGTTCTTGTATGGCTTATATTCTTGATATAATGGTTGAATAAGAACGATTCATCTTCTGGTTGAACTGTTGATGCGCAACCAAGCCGAGCTTTTCGTTGTATTGCTTTGGAGTCTCGTGAAAATGCAACTTCGTCCAAGAATAGTTTTGGAGATCGAGCTATGTATATCTGGTCTTTGCTAAAGTAATATCCAACGTTAAGATCCCACCTGTTGAAGTTGATCCAGAATAGCTTTTGAAATTTCACCTGATGACTACGTGGGAGTTGCAATCCGAAATCTTGCCATGTGAACTGATTCTCCTTGCTCCATGTCAATCTCTTGAAATAGCTACACTCCAACCGAAGCCTTACACAGTTCGAGCATTTAGGTTTCTGCTCATCGCATTTTTTCTTTCGCTTTTTGCACGTCGAACAACCGTTTCTAGTCTTTGTGTTTGATGCCCTCTGAGTGCTAGTGGAAGTTGCATGCTTATCAATGTTGTGACCGTTGTGTTTGTTGTAAATACCGACATGTTTCTTCACCACCACGGGAGCCATGATAAAGGATGTAAAGATGGCACGAGCCTGAGAATGGTCCAAGCACGAACTTTATTGGCTTCTGGCCGGGTTCCATTCATCAACCTTCGACACACACAAATGGTCTGAGATATGTTCTCCAGCTATAGATCCTACTCGGCAAGGGCAGTTGATCTGGGGATCTTTCACTGCCCGAGAAATAACCGAACATGTTGGGAAGGCGAATGCGCGCTGCACCATAACGGTTGCGGCTAATCAGTTGCACAAAGTTTTCCTGCTTGCAAAGGATCACAATAGGAACGGGTTGAATTGAAGATCGAACCCGCTGCTCTAGTGGATTGGTGGTACGACAGGTCTGAGAAAACGCTTCGATGTTCTGTTCAGCCCTGTTGTCCGTAGATGTTCTGGTGTCAAAGGAGAAAGAGAAAGATCACTGCACTATAGCACATCACATCATACCATGATAAGATGGGTTTTCAACCGTTCGTCCGTTTGATATAAATAATGCGTTTGCTGCTTCCAACATTGAATCACTACCATTAAGCAAACATTTGTGACCACGTATTTCAACAGCAGTTCTTTACTAGACACCCAGATTACACCTCAATTTGAGTTCACAGATCGAAAGCGATTCAACTGTCAGAACAATCATACAAATAACTATGTCAAAAACAGTCCTCGTTGTCGGATGTGGAATCTTTGGGCTCTCTACAGCCAGGGAATTGGCATTGAAGGGCTACAAAGTTACAGCAATTGATGCATATGAACCACCGTCACCTTGGTCTGCCGCTAACGACTATAACAAGATTATTCGAGCCGAATATACCGACATGATGTATACCAAAATGTCTGTTGAGGCCATCAACATGTGGAGAGATGACCCACTTTTCGAAGGAGTGTACAACGAATGTGGAAGAATCATGATTACCCCCTCTACTCACATTGGTAGACAGGAGTTTGAAAGAATTGGTATCAACAACTTGAACAAGCTCGGCCAAGGCTTGGACATCGAATATTACAAGGGAAATGAAGAGTTGTCCAACAATTTCGACTTTCTAAAATACAACACGGTTGATGCTTCACAGGAATCAAAGTACAATCCAGAATCTGGTCTGGCACACGCAGCGAACGCAACTAGAGCAGTCTATAACAGTTGCATATCGTTAGGTGTTGAGTTCGTGTTTCATGACGCTGGTAGAGCTCTGTCCATTGAGAGTGAAAGCGGGGTGGCACTGGTTAAAACTGCAAACGGATCAAAGCTAACCGCTGACATCATCATTGTTGCTTGTGGTGCTACAACCGGGAAAATATTGGATCTAAAAAATCAGCAACAGGCAACAGGTTTGTTTGTTACCCATGTCAAGTTAACTCCTGATGAATATCAATGCTTCAAGTCTATGCCTATTCTTTTTGATGCACAAATGGGTTACTTCTTCCCTCCTGATCCTGCCACTAGAGTCTTGAAGATTGCACTACCTGGCTCTGGTGCCTCCTGTTATGTCAACGATCCACACAATGAATCGAAAAGTTTGTCACTTCCTAGATATCACAACTTGAATCCAACCGATTCTATTCCAAGAGAATGTGTGAGAGAAGCAAAACAACTTTTGGGTAAGTACTGCCCCGAGCTGGCCTACCACCAACTCTTTGACAGCAAAGTTTGTTGGATTGCAGACACCCAAGACTCTCATTTTATCATTGATCAGGTGCCAGAATACTCCAACTTGTTTGTTGCCACTGGTGACTCTGGTCACGCATTCAAGTTTTTACCGAATATCGGTAAATACATCGTTCAAAGACTAGAGGGAAGCTTGGGCGCAGAGATGACAGAGGCATGGAAATGGAGAGAAGGTATTAAAGAATTTGATCCAACTACCTGTGACTGGAGAGTTGCTAACAAGAGATTAGATCTGGAAGAGATTGATTGGGTTGTTGAAAATGTAACCTCTAAGCTTTGATCCAGTTGGAAGAGAGGTGTTTGAACATAGACTATTGCTTGCGTTGTAAAATTGATTCAAAAATCTTGCCTCACGTATCCACCAGAAACAAATCCATCATACTTTCTGTGTAACATGGTTATTCACTGACACTGTATCAACCACCTTTTAATAGCTTGCCTTTTGGAAAATTCATCCTCAAGACGGGATAAATAAATTGGTAGCAGGAGAGTAGGCGACACGTGATCGTCTGCCATTAGTTTTGTGCGGGTCTCTAGTGGCTTGATATGGCGAGCAGAAGCTTTCGTTGTTATCTAAGAAGATGTTCGGTATCCTTTTAAAGCAGGCCACCATCACCCACTTTGTTTGTTCTACTGAGTTACAATTGACACAATTACCTCGTCACAAGGTTCAACAGAAACAATTGCAATAATCAACAATGCCACCGAAGAATACTGTGTTGTCACACGAGGAACAGCTGAAACAGCTGGAGAACTCTCTCACTGTGATAAGACAACAGATTATCTCTATGAAGAAATGTTTAGAAACGAAAAACAGGTTCATGGATGCTTTGAAACATGCCTCAACCTTTCTCAATGAGCTAAGGGCACATTCATTGATGCCTAAACAGTACTATGAGTTGTATATCATGGTGTTTGACGGTTTAGAATACCTATCTTCTTACTTGAAGGATAACCATCCAAACAATCATTTGGCCGACCTCTATGAATTGGTCCAATACGCAGGCAATGTCATACCAAGGCTTTACCTCATGATCACCGTCGGTACCGTTTATATGTCGGTACCAGATGCCCCGGTCAAGGAAATTATGAATGACATGATGGAAATGTGCCGTGGTGTTCAACATCCCATTAGAGGTTTATTTTTGAGATACTATCTATCGCAAAGAACCAAAGATCTACTACCAACAGAGTTTGCACGCGATCCAAACCATAAGGATGACGTCTCTGGTGATTTGACAGATTCGATCAATTTCATTACGACAAACTTTGTCGAGATGAACAAGTTGTGGGTTAGACTGCAACATCAAGGCCACTCCAGTGAGAGGCTCAAGAGAATCAACGAGAGAAAAGAGTTACAGATTTTGGTTGGTTCCAATCTTGTCAGATTGTCGCAACTGGAAAATATTGACAAACTGTACTACAAAGAGCACATACTACCAACATTGCTAGAGCAAATTATCCAATGCCGAGACGTTATTGCCCAAGAGTATCTGTTAGATGTGCTTATCCAGGTGTTTCCTGATGAGTTCCACTTGTACTCCTTGGACTTGTTCTTTAATGCAACGCTCAAGCTAAACGACGAGGTTAGTTTGAAGAAGGTCCTATTGACATTGATCAATCGATTAATCGATTTCAAGAAGAGAGAGTCGTCATCCCCTGATTTTGTGGAGAATTTCGACAAGCTCAACTTGGCTGACATTTTTGATAAATTTGTTGAGTTTATCGATCAGATAAACGAGCTCAAACCAGACTTGCCAAGTGTCGACTACAGCTCAATATTGGAGGGCATTTGTAAGTTGTCAATGACTTACTATCCAGAAAACTATGAGAATATTAACCGCATCTTTAAGTACGCCGTTGAAAGATACAATGAGGAGTCTTCTTCCAACTCAAAGGGGGATGATGTTAGAAGAGAGGCACATTGGAAGTTGCTCCTGTTAGTGCCAGTGACTGGCTACGATGATATCAGGTCCTTAACCAAGCTTGACTCAACTTATCTTGATTTCCTAAACATCCAAAAGCCATCTTTGAAGAAATCCATTGCTTTAGATATAATCGATCATTTCTTAAGCGGGGAAATCAAACTTTCAAAAGTGGAGGACGTTTCTAAAGTTTTTGAAATTCTCAAAAGTATAGTGGTCGCTCAAGATGATATCACCACCAAAAAGCTTGGGTTGAAGAGTGGGGTGACAACTTCTGCGCTATTTGGAAGCGAGTCTGCGAGTATGGGAGAGAATGCTGAAGACTCGTTGGAGATAGTCACACAGCAGGAGAAACTAGCAAAAGTTTTGCATTTGCTTTACAACAAGAATCCTTACGAGCACTTCAAGCTTCTCTCAGAGGCTAAGAAATACTTGATGCTAGGAAACAACAAAGTCAAATATACATATCCAACACTTATTTCCATTGTTTTGAAGCTTATCAGAAAGCTGAATTTGATTCATAAGACGAAAACTAGCCAGCAAAAGGTTAGAGTTTCGAACTTGTTCAAATTTATTTCTGTTGTGATTGGAGAGATGAACGAATTGTCGCTCAACCCATCTCTCATGCTCAACTTAAACTTGATAACCGCACAGCTGGCCGACGAGATAGGTCTGGTTGATATCTCGTATGACTTTTTCATCGAGTCGTTTGTGTTGTATGAGCAGTCGATAATCGATTCCAGATCCCAATACCAATCATTGATTTCAATCATTAGCAAGTTGATCGACTCAAAATCAATGATAGAGCTAAACATTGACAACTTTAACAAGTTGATAACTAAGACAACACTGTATGGATCAAAGTTATTGAAGAAAACGGATCAGTGCCGTTCGGTTTACTTGGCTTCTCATTTGTGGTGGATCATCCAAGAGATTGATGACTCGACAACTTCACACATCTCATTGAAGAAAGATGAGAAGAGAGTGTTGGAGTGTTTGCAGAAGGCATTGCGTGTGGCGGACAACATTCTTGATGTGAATGCTTCTCTTGAGCTATTCATTGAAATTTTGAATCAATCACTATACTACTTCATTCATGGCAATGAGATGATCAACGTGAAATACTTGAACGGTTTGATTGAATTGATTGAGAACAACTTCAAGACTGCCGGAAAGGAAACTACAGGCTTGGAAGCCACCTACAAGCATTTTGGAAGGACTTTGCAGTATATCCAGGATCAAAGGGTCATTGACGATAGATTCCAGCAGATTGAGATAAGCTGACTCCCTTCTCCAGGCTATAAATGTATGACGTATAAACAATTTTTTTTCTTCCTCTAATGATAAGTTCTCTATTTTTTCCCTCTCAGACTTATTTCAGATAAGTAGAGCAAGAATGTAATCAAGCAACCCCTTGTTTATTACTTACTCAAGGCTAAGTAGTGTCCTCTCATCCCATCGATTCTTTGTACCAAAAACCCTTCACCGCGCAGCGCCTGCGGCGGCCGTTACCCGCCAAAAGTTGAGCCTGCCACACGACCAGCTTGAAATTTTTCTTTGGGTGAAAAATTTTTTGTGTATAAAAAGAGTGCAACCGGCTCGACTTGAAGTTACTTGTTGTTTAATGTCAGATATTACTCTTCTTCGTCAACACTGTCGATCCGGTAGTGAATCTTACAACAGGAATGAATCAATCTATTTAATCACAGGCTGTGGAGGTCTCTGTGCCATGCGGTGATGATAGGTTTGTTCGTTGCGATCTCTTCGTGGCATATCGTTAGTCTACGCTTGCTTCGAAGTATTTCAACAGATTCTTGCCAGTTTGATTGACATACTACCCATGAGTTGAGACCTACTGTTACCGCCTACTCTGTCTTGGGAATTGAGAGGTTTGTCAAGTGGTATCTATCGAAAAGGTTTACATCATTCAAAGCACACTCATTCAAAGGGCCTATTATTTTGAAGCACAACACACGATAAAATTATATGAAGATTTACATGATGAAAAGTGAGTTACACTTCTTTCCCAATCCTATTTCGACTATGACGACAAGGCTTATAACAGACCCTAGAATCCATAGATATACTTAACTTTTGCAAGTTTTGTATTTTTCTATGGTTCGTTTTCACTTCCTTTACTTTTGTATTGGGTTTGAGGGGCTTCCTTATACTTGCCAGTATTCTATACGTTTCTGATTTCTTCATACAATTCATTGTGTTACATATGTGGTTTTATGATATGATTGGCTCTCTTGATGGAGCTTTTTCAACATGCAGCATTGAATGATAGAACCTATCTTTAAAGTTTTAAAGATTTATCATTTGGCATTCCTCCTACAAGCAGGCATTCTTTTTTCCTTTTCTTTTTTTCTTTTCTGGCCTGGACAATAGGAGCATTATATGATGAAGCGTTACCATAAACATTCGCAGTTTCCTCGGTAGATGTACAACATAGGGAGCGGACGAACCCATCTATCCAATCCCTGTATATTAGTGACCGCCCCTACTTCCTTGGATGTCTGATTTTTGCACCTATTGTCCAACAACCTTTACGCAGGTTTTTTTTACAAACAGACTCGTACCCCAAATCGTCAGAGACTTGGGCATACACTTTTCAACTACAATTATTTAGTCTTTTTGGTAAAGTTTTACCAATTGATCAAATGATGGTTGTCGAACTGCGTAATGCTTCTCTTCTTTTCTTTTTGATTTATGCTTCAGGTTCTTCAAAAGTAACTTCTCTTTTCATTCTTCATGCTGTTATTCGTAAGGTTTCATTGAGTAATCCTGCAAATATACAAAATGTTTCACGTCTGTTTACACGTTTCCTCCAGCTCTTTGCTAATATCCTCGGGTATATCATCGTCGCCCAAACCTAGCCCTGGGGCAGCGTTTCCATTGCCTGTTGCTCCTGAGACTGCGCCGGTCTGCCCACCAAGATTCAAAAAGTCCAAGTCATCATTAACCAATTCCTTGGGAGGCATGCCTAAGGCCTGTAACTCTTCAAGTTTGACATTTATGAATTCCTTATCTGGTCCAGTCTCACTGAAATTTGGATCATTGAATCTTCCTATTAGCTGGGAGATCAAGTGGAATTGCTGCTCGTAATTAGCAATTGTTTCTGGGGATTCGCTTTGCCTGTTTGTTGGATCTGCCAACCAGGCAGGATATTTCAAGTATAAATCATTCAATGGTTCAAATAGGATATTTTTAGAGGATAGTTTATCAAGCATATCCACCAACAACTGTCCTATATCCCCACCATTCCCACCTTCCGACCCAGCATCTCCAAGGTCCAAGTTCAAATCCAAAGATTTGAGTAGCGTTGTCAACAATTGGTCATCTTGCCCTTCTTCCTGTAGCGTTTTGTCAACATTGGCACCTGATTTTTTCAACCTATTCATTGTTTCTGAAATAACAGACTGAAAGTTGTCCTGCTGTGATGTAGATGTGGCCGTACTTGCTCTGGATCTTGTACCTGCTGCTGCTGCTGCTGCTGCCGTATTTTGCTGTTGCTGTATAGTCTCATCCTGGTTGGAAGTGGTACCTGCAAGATCACCCAAAAAAGAAGAAAGATTCTGAGAAAGTGAAGGATCACGATCAGAAATTTCTTTGAGCAGAGTACTGAAAAGCTCCTCTTCGTTTAACTCATCTTGGTTGTCCTCCTCTCCATCCCCCTCCTTCTCCTTATTGGCACTTCCTGATTCTCCTTCATGAATTTGTGGGGTAATTTGAGTCGCGGGAAGCATTGGGGAGGAGACAGCTGATGTCTTGTCTAACACGGTGACTCCTGGAGGTTTGCTTAAGATCTCATCATCAAAATCATCCAATACGTCGTCTAGATCGTCGAATTCGTCATCATCGGAGTAGTGTGCAGTGGACATTGCTCGATTTTTCAGCGGCTATTCCCGATCAACGTCAAGCTTTGATAAGGCCCTTTGAACTCAATACACGAATCGTGTTCGTGATTAACTTGTCGAATGTAAATCAGGTCCTCAACGAAAGAGAATAGTGGTGCCAATTGCAATAAAACCTTGCCATAGAATAAAAAGTCTCGTTGAGTGTTGGTGTAGCTGCTCTTGTCTGAGACATTGAGTCCTCTTAAACTTCCCCAATTTGGAGCCAAAAATGTGGAAAATTAACTGAGAAGTTGTTAGTGGCACTTATACTTAAAATGGCAGCAGCAGTTATTTTCAAAGAATCACAAAGATCAATCCATTGAAACATCTTCAACACCGTTACTATACTACGATTACTATTTGTTTGTTTGATAGTTAATCTTTCTGTTTCCCAAATTAACCACTTTAGTCGTTGATAGCCTAGGTATAGAAAGCAATGTCAGGAAGAAACTTACGTACTGAACGAATCCAGCAGGAAAGGTAAGTCACACCATAGCAAAACTGGGATGACTTTGATCCCACATCTCCAGTTACAGTACTAACATGAAGCTAATGCCATCTAGAAAAAACTGGAGAAAAGACCATCCATTTGGGTTCTATGCTAAACCAGTCAAGGCGGCAGATGGAGCGCTTGATATTTTAAATTGGACGGCAGGTATTCCTGGAAAACCAGACACGCTTTGGGCCAATGCCACATTTCCAGTTACGATATGGTTCCCTGAGGAGTACCCAGCAAAACCTCCAAAGGTGAAGTTCCCCAAAAACTTCTACCATCCAAATGTTTACCCATCGGGTACCATTTGTCTTTCCATCTTGAACGAAGAGCAGGATTGGAGACCGGCAATCTCAATGAAACAGATAGTTTTGGGTATCCAAGAGTTGTTGGATACTCCAAACCCTGCATCTCCAGCACAAGAACCAGCATGGAGAATGTACCTCAAAGACCGTGTCATGTATGAAAAGAAAGTGAGAGAACAAACGATGAAATATGCTGATCCAAAATAACTGCCAATCAAGGCTCACTTATTGCCATTGGGAAGGGGCCTACAAATACACAATTCAAACCCTATTCACGTTGCCACTACCATATCATTTCAATGCTGTTTTTCTAATCTGTAAACTTATACGTTTGTTTGTTTTCTTTGGATTCATTTAATATCTACGCTCAAATTATCTTTGAATTCCGTTCTATAATTCACTTCTGCTTTCTCTCTCCGTTATATCTAGCAAAACTCCTTCTAAAATTTATTTTCACCTTAACTGTTTCGACTGAGTAATTACACGCAAGACCCTAGTTCAAAGTTCTGTTTCTTTGTACCTGATAAACCTCTCCAAGTTATTGAATGTGTCCTGGCACCTCTCCTTCAACTCCGGGTTCAGCTTTTTATCTATTCCTTTGTAGCATTTTTTGAATCCAGGCAGGACTTCAGACTTCAACAGTTGTCCCAATCCACCCTCGTGGTATATCACTCTGTTGTAAGGATAATCGTCATCGAATATTTGAAAGAGTGAGTTTATGGCCTCAACTAAAGTTTTTTCCAAAGTATACTGATACTTCTTGCGAATCTCTGGCATCTTCAGAGATTGATACAGAGAAATCTGGTGCAAAACATCATCGTCGACAATGGTTTTCACAATCTGCTGTGTCGTTCCAGTATTGTTGCAATTCTTGGCTATGAAGGTCAAAAACGCCAGGTATGTCTCCATGTATTGAGAATGTAATGAAGAACTGCTGACGGGAGCCAACTCTTTCGACTTGCTGATGAGTTGCGTAATCAGTTGTGGTGTAACTTCTTGAAGCAAGGACTCGTTCAGTTCGAGTGCGGTTTGAGCATATGTTATGTAGTCATTCAAAGTCTCCAATTGATAATCAACATCTTCGTTGTGTTCAATTGAAGGACTGCTTTGTATCAAAGCTTCCAACTTAGGGAAATATATAGGGTTGAACGCTTGAATGAATCTGACAAATGGTTCGTTAATGGTACTGGTAGATTTGAAGTAAGTCGATAAATTGTTCAAACAGATAAGAACCTTGTTGTTTTTGAAATCTCCAACAATCAGTGGTTGCAAAAAGTTGGATATAAGTTGTGACTCATAAAACTGTGATAGCTGTTCAACGAACTTCCCATCAATTGCTTTACCTGTTTCTGCTGCGATGAACTGCTGCTCACCCTTTATCTCTATTATTGTTGAGAATAGATCCAACATCAAATCTATTATCTTGAAATTTTCCTTTGCGGCTCTGATCTTTGCATCGTCTTCCTTTGAAACTTCATCTTTCACTGGTAAGTTCAACTGTTGAATGGTGAGATCGATATTAATATCTTTTGATACAATATCCATAAGCTTGGTGATGATTTCGATGGTTTGTTCATCTTCTAAGCTGTCTGTAAATTCCAAGACTTGAAAATGTAGACCGATGAGGTAAGTTTTAGATAGATTGTTGGATATTTCAACGGATGCCAAAAGCGATTTCACACTTTCATCATTGGACAATAACCCAATAAAATTTGCTGATAACGTTGACAAATCATAAAGAAATTCTAGTGAAGTCAATGTGAGCTTGTTACTTATCTTTTTTTCAATGAGTCCAACAACAAACTTCAAGAATCCGCTAGTCTGCAGTTTTCCCAAAACATCGTCGTGGAACAATTGCATGGACACTTCAGAAGATAAGGATCCCACACAGGAAACAAGGTTATCAATGTAGTCAAATAGTAATCCCCTTTGAGTATCCACAACTCCGTCGTCCTTAAAATGGGCTAACGAAGTTTCAGCCTTTTTATAGGCATTCTCAAAAATGGTCCAAATGTCAGATCTCCACAAAAACACACTGATATCATAGCCTTCCTCAATAATCAAATTTCTCAACAAACCAAATGCTTCGACTGTCACCTCATCGTTTTCGTCATGCAAAAGCTTTGTTGTGATTAGTATGACCAAATCGTTCTTCAAGAACAGCTTACGTAGCTTGGGATCGTTATCGCATAACAACGTGATGGAGTTCAATGCCATCGACCTGTCATTTGCAGAGGCAGATGTAAGTTTTTGGATCAATGGAGTTATCTTTTGAAGATCCTTCGCTTCTCCAGCGACCTTCTTTGAAGAGCTGTTAGGGTCGTTAGGGTTGTTAGATGATAGCTGATTGGCTTTTTCTCTTTGCTGAGATAGCTTGGACCTTCTCTTTAATTTTCCCATTCTATGTTTCTTTGTGTATTTATTAGTTCTCTTTGCTGATGATACTCAAGGGCTTCAATTATATGTATTTGTCCCTTTCAATGTGAACTTAAGCCTGTCAAAAACCAACCCGATTCTCTATTTCTCAAAACTTTTTCGATTGTGAGCTCAAGCAAAAAAAAAAAGTGAAAAATTATTTACACGCACACCTGCACTACTGGGATGCTATTCTTTCCCGGTTTCAAAAGGGGGAGGAAGAAGATAAACGTTTTACTGAGATCTTTCGAAAAATCAATAAGAACGACTGAGGACGATTACCCATTATATGTTTATTTGGCTATTTACAGATGACGAAAGAACACATTTGTGAATAATAACCAATCATCAGCTGAACTAAGCCCAATTTCGACAGCAAATCATGGAAAAATGATTTTCGAATCGAAGCACCAGTGTAAAACGATGCGTTATCAGTTATATTCTGGAAACCAGTGAAATTTCTTTTGATGGCTACTCTTTCATTCCTTTGGTGGCACTGCTTCGGGCTTTTTGTCTGAAACAGGTTTCCTCAGCTCTGATAGATCGATCTTGATGTTTGGCTTCTCTTCTGGTGGTGCCTCTAGTTTCTTTCTCATTTCATCCCAAACTCCTGAGACTGCCTCTTCCTTCTTGATACCTTCTAAAATCGGCTGTCCTTCTTCATCGTACTGTGGAATTGGAATGTCCGACCTTAGATTTCCATCCTTCTTCAACTGTTCTATGACTATCGGTTCGAAAAACTTGGTTCCCGTGTAAACGCCGATGCCGCTGAAAAAGGCAACAGCAAGAGCTTTGTGCAAACTCGAAGGTGCCATATCCTAGTGTCTCCAGCAAAGTCCTTTCTATCTAGCCTGTGATCAGTAGATTGCACAAGATCTGTAAGAAGGTTAGTCATATATCGAGAGAGTCTTTGCAACAAACTTAACTCTCGGAATGGACTGGAAATTTTAAACAGGCCTCCTACTGATCACGTAGTCATATACGTAATGTACAAAAGAGTGGTAGCAAGCCCGTAAGCGGGCACAAGTCCCTCCTCTATTGATATACAGATTATGTTATTTTGATTGTACAATCTATGTAGTATAAAGACAAACTCCTTCTTTATCAAATAGCCCTATACTTCTCCCCAAAAGAAGCATAGTATTCAAGCATTTCAGGGGTTATATTCTTGCTGATGTCGTTCATCGCAGCTGTGAAGTGTCTCTCCAGCACATGATCACAGTGGTTGTCTTCCATGATGGCGGTTAGTCCAGCCTCTTGACACAATAGGACACATTCGGATCCAGAAAATCCCTCCGTCATATCGCTCAGTTTTTCCAACAGTTGATCCTTCTCCAAGCCCAGCTGGAAATTCTTAGAGTTCTTCTGCAATATTTGTAGTCTTGCATCTTTGTCAGGCGGAGAAACGTAAACGTGTCTATCCAGTCTCCCAGGACGAAGTAATGCTGGATCAATTGAGTCGGGCCTATTAGTGGCACCAATAATGATCACTCCCTTGAGCTCTTCAACTCCATCTATCTCGTTCAACATTGAATTCAAAACTTGACGTGACACATTGTTCGAATCATCGGATTCTCTACTGGTTGCCAATGCATCTATCTCATCAATAAAGATGATCGATGGCGACGATAACCTTGCCTTTCTGAAAATTTCCCTAATCTTTCTCTCTGATTCTCCGACAAACTTGTTGAAAACTTCTGGTCCTTTTATGGCTATGAAGTTCAATCCTGATTCTGAAGCTAAAGCTTTGGCAGTAAGAGTTTTGGAACAACCCGGCGGACCGTACAACAATAAGCCCTTTGGAGCAGATATTCCTAGTTGTTTAAACGTATCGGCAGCAGTCAATGGCAATTGAACCATCTCTTTAAGCTTCCTCTTTAAAATTTCCTGACCACCAATATCTTCCCAAGTAACCTTGGGCATCTCTAAAACAATCTCTCTCATTGCACTAGGTCTGATTTCCTTCATGGATTCTTCGACATCTTCAAAGGAAACTTTAAGAGTTTGTAAGTTGTCATTTTCCAAAGCATTGTCAAAATCAACACCCATAGAAATGCACCTCATGATAGACTCCCGACAAAGTGAAACCAAATCTGAACCAACATAACCGTGAGTCTTGTCGCTGATGAATTTGATTTGTTGCTTAGTCAAGGTATGCTGTCCATTCATAGATT
The DNA here is from genome assembly GCA_030569615.1 of Ogataea rishiriensis. Lineage (NCBI taxonomy): Eukaryota > Fungi > Ascomycota > Pichiomycetes > Pichiales > Pichiaceae > Ogataea > Ogataea rishiriensis. Next base: position 408,593 of record JAJMLH010000006.1, on the reverse strand, counting down.
CGAACTGTTTCATCAAGATGTCAAATCTGGCATCAATGTCAGGAATAGGAATTTCCAATTCTTGGTCAAATCTACCTGGTCTTCTTAACGATGGATCAATTGAATTCACCCTGTTTGTGGCGCCAATAGTGACAACAGAGCCATCAATGTTATCAAGCAACGTGACAAGCGTGGCAATGACCCTGCTATCAACTTCAGAGGATTCATCCTGATTACGCGATGGCACCAACGAATCAATCTCATCTATGAATATTATTGATGGTTGATACTTGGATGCCTCTTTGAAGTATTCCCTAAGTTTTTCCTCCGTACCTCCCAGATACTTTGACACGATGGAAGGTCCATTAATGTTAATTATGTGGCAGTTTGGAAATTCAAAAGCAATTGACTTGAGAAGTAAAGTCTTACCAGTGCCCGAAGTCCCATGTAGTAGCAATCCACGAGGCGGTTGAATACCAAACCTTTTGAAGACTGTTGGATGATTCAACGGAATAGACACTGATTTTTTGAGAGTGCTGATCTCCTTCGAGAGTCCACCAATCTTTGAGAAGCTATAAGGTTTCGGCGTTGGTTGAATGCGTAATGTCTCAGTTATATTCAACAGAGTGGTCTTTGGATGGAACAATAGAGCGCTTGGCTTCTGCTGTTCCTCGGTAATGTTTCCCAGTTTAAGTCCTCCAAATTTTTCTTCCAATGAAGTGCTGTCAAGGGATGTGATTTGAAAAATAGGAAATGTTAGGCCCTGATAAATGATACCAATGTCAGACAGAGTCTCTCTCAAATCATCCTCCGTCCACGAGTCCTTCAACAGACTGATCTCCAGTTTTGTCGCATAGGGTGGTTGTGTCATAACAGTGGAGATGTTTACCCTATCACCAAGTGATAGATTGAATGATTTCAAAACTGCACTCTCCATTAGGACAACGTCTAAGCCATACTTATCTTCGTCAGCATCGGGCCATGTTGAAAGTTGGCACATTATCTGGCTCAAACCTTTCGAGACCTTAACAAAGGACCCTTTCTTCCAATCAGCAATCGGCAGTAACTTTGATGAGACATACACTTTGCATATATCCTTTAGATCTTTGGATTTGGATGGCCTGAGAATGAACTCTGCCGGTAACTTTGGCTGTTTCGTTCTGGTTGGGCCATCCGAGTCGGCCGTCTTTGAAGACTTTTTCGTTGCTGTAGAAGCAGCAGATGATGCTGAAGACTTTGGGGCCATCTCTGATAGTAATGACTATGTTGAGTGTATCTCGGTAACAATTAAGGGAGAAGAGAAGACCATCTGGTGTTGAAGAAAGAAAAGATGAGCTCTGAAAAATAAACAGAGGAGCTAAAGAAAAAACTGACTGTACGGCTCAAACCCAAAAATTTCACTTTTTAAAAGATCTTCAACAACTAATTCATTCTCTCTCTATTTATATACCTGTATCTTTTACAACGGGATTGTTTAGACATGTCAAAACACTGTGAAATGACTTTACTGCGACTCAGATTGAAAGAAACCTTACGCCTTCGGCACCTAGTGTTGAAATCGCCATCATTCACACCCTTTATGGTGCCGAACCAGCCAACAGCATTAACAACAACAAGAACAACAACTGTCAATCACCATAGGCAATACCATTGTCTCTATCCCAGTGTACTGTCTACTCCTAGAATTGCAAAGCAGAGTACTCCAGCGCACAGGTTTTCGTCCGATTTCCAATTCTACCAGAGGGCAACGTCACAGATCAAAATTTTGAAGAGAGTACTACCGAAACAGTACAAACTTGACGAATATATACTATTACAATGCCTCTATGACGACAACACAGACATTGGACGAAACGAGACTGGTAGGCAATACATAAAGACGAAACTTGTGGATAGCACCAGTACCAAAAGGATTGATTCGAACGTGAGTATGAGTTTGGAAACGGTTAGACTGGTAGCTGAGAATATCCTGGATCTTCGTGTCAAGATGTTTCTAATTGAAGAGGGACGATCTGGCTCGAGCTCTGACATGGAAACTGAATTCCAGTATATGGGCAATAATCGTGCGATGAATAGCAAGGCTACTAGGGTGGCATTTATTGAACAGTTTGTCAAAGAAATGTCTAGTCAGTTACAGTTGGATCTGGATCCATTTACAAAGAGCCCCATCTTGATAGATCAGCAGCATCTGCCTAACGTGTTGCACAATTTGGTTGGGTTTATCCACTTTCAGTATGGAGGTGCAAAGTGTAAGAAGTTTGTTGACGAGTTTGTCATTAGAGGAAGATACACAACCGGTGGCAAGTACCACCATAAAGGACTATCAGAGATTTATCATAGTGTTGTTGATGCTAAGGATGGTTTCGCAGCCATTTATGAGAACTTATATTGAGCGCCTGTATTACATATATATACATAATATAATTTTTCACTTTCAGATATCACAAATACCAAATGGAGTTGGTTTCCAATCGTTGTACAACTCAAAGAGACATTCCGTTTGTTCAGACCCCTCTGAACTGTTGTTGTAGGATCTGTTTCTTTTAGTTGATGAAGCGTCCGTTCCAGAAGAAGGTCTCTTTAATTTACTGGCCTCTTTAGAAAACAACACTTCTGGGATGTAAAATCTCTCCATAACGGTCAGCTTTTCATCCAAACTGTCCAACAGCTTGTTTTTTTTCAAAAACTGTTCATTGGCAAATCTTAACTTTTTCGTGAGTTGGATGTTTGTGCCTTTATTTTCCCCTGTTAGCCTTTCGATGATTTTACCGATCGACCTGAAGTTTATGAACTTTTCCTCGGCAGAGTTCTTGCTGAACTTCAAGTTGTTGGCAACTAAATACTCTAGCCAATTCAATGCTTGAGTCTGTTCAATTTTGGATCTTAACCTCAAGCATTCAATATCGATACCCGAGATTGCTTGCTCAAAATCAGAGTCATCCCCATCAAACAGGTCATCATTCACCAGCCTCAATAACTCAGCGAATAATTTTTCGATGAATTCGAACCCCAACTCTTCCAATATTGTCTTGTATATGAGTCTGATCCCGCTTGTTTTTTTATCATTTAACTCCTCCTTCACTATTAGACAATTTTTGAAAAGGAGTTGGATCAACAACAACTCAGTGTTGCAACTTTTCACCATGTTTAGAGCAGCCCAATACTTCATACCAACTTCGGAAGAGTCGCCATACTTAATAACCCTTGTGAGGTCGTCTCTGCGAATCTTTTTCAACAGCTTGATGTTTTTGGCAAGTTCGTTCATGTTTTGCTGTTGAAGTTTGAAATCTTTATCATCATCGTCTCCTTCTTCACCTTCTTCTCCATTATCAAGTTGTTTCGAACCATTCTTTTTTATGACCTCAGTCCAATAGTTAGCTTCTAACCACTTCAAGGCACTGTTACAACCGTATCGAAGCATTTCCAACGATGGTAAGAATTCGTGCGTACCAATGTGCCGTATTTCGACGAAATAGCTTGGTAGTTTGAGAATTTCAGCAAGTTTGTGTAAGGACATGGCAAAGCTTGACTTCTGATATGGGTCGAGCAATCCATTGCAGAACTTTATGAGGGACATGGTATAGCTCAACTTGATTGGAGTCAGGTCGATGGAGGACGAGGAAACTCCTCCTGTCGATAGCCTTTCATCTAGAAGAATCGAGGAAGTAAGAAAACATGTTGCCTCCATCGAATGTGGGATGTTTCCCTTTGTCATGTAGGCCGTCACCTTTTGAATTGCCCTGTTTCTCCTATCGCCATCTTCATTGTTATAGTTGTAAAAGCAATCTTTCAAAAGCTTTATGTCTTCTATGGACTTATAAGGCGTTAGTTGGGGATGGTTTCGGCTCATCGTAACAATGATATCCTAATTGCTGAGAAGATAAAACTTTGGCACACACTTAAATGATCGTGTGTTGTTGTTATTGTTGTCGTTGTTTTTGTTGTCAATGTTGTTGAATCTCTAGTCGAAATCGAAGCTGAAATCAAAGTACATCTTGATCAATTTTTAACCGTCCATCGCTGCCGGCTGAAAAATTTCAGGTAAGTCAACAAAGCGGCTCTGTGGCGCGTTCCTAATTGGGAAAGAAGGGTGTGGGGAGCAAAAATTGGACATCATTTTAGAGAAATAGTAAGAGTCAAAACTATTGAAGATGGCTTTCAGTTGTTACTGCTCGTAGAAAACTACTAAATAGAAGCTGGTTAGTAAAATCTTGGAGATAGAAAATGTCTCAAAAAAAACTGAACAACAAGCCACATCTTGAGAAGTTTCATGGAAAAATCTCTGAAAATCTTTAGCTATCAGCCAAAAACAAAAATTCTGATAAATATTTGTTATTGTTATTCTCTTCAATTATCCACACCGAAACACTCTTGTGGTGGAAGAACAAATGACCAACTGAAAAGAGCAAGTAGAACAGAGGTCGTCTGGTTGGCTGGTTGCGTCTCTTCTCTTCCACAGCCACGCCGCCACCCTCCATCACACTTTTTTAAATTTTTGTGTTGCTCTTATCTCATAACTGAGTTAAAAAGTGGCACAACCTTTAACTGATTACTCTTTCTTACATTTGTTTGTCAAACTGATCAATTGACTTATCAATATACGCTTATCCAACTACCAATCATCATCATCATCCCTCTCAAGATGACTTCCGTTTTTATACTTGGAGCTACAGGCCTCTGTGGCTCTCATCTCTTGAACATTGTCAACAAATCTACAGAAGTGGCAAAGGTGATAACGCTAACTAGAAGAAGCCCAGCAGTTCCTGACTTGTCATCAAAGATCACCACCATAGTTAACACATCCACCGATGACTGGCCTTCTGAGATTCAGAATTTGGAATTGCCAAAAGAATCAATCATCTTTTCTTGCTTTGGAACCACAAAGAAGAAGGCTGGTGGCGCTGAAAACTTCATCAAGATTGACAAAATGACCAATGTGAATGCATTCAAAGCAGCAAGAGAATCTGATAAATTCACAACTGCTGTCCTAGTCTCCACGGTTAGTGCCAACCCTCACTCTTCATTCTTCTATCTCAAAATTAAGGGTGAAATTGAAGAAGAAATCAAAGCTATGAAATTCGATAGAACAATCATTATCAGACCTGGCATATTGCTAGGCGAAAGAGAAGAATCGCAAGGTCCACTGGCACAATTTGGATCTAAAGTTGCCACTTTTTACAAAAAACGTCCCTTGATTACTAAGATCCTCGGTACTCCAAACACTGCTGATGAAGTTGCCAAGTGTGGACTATACTTTGCCTCTCAACCAATCAAGACCAAAGGTGAAGTTATAGTTGTTGAATCTGGAGACGTTGAAAAGTATGGGCAGTAAATGGTGAAATGTGAAACAGGTGCTTCTTTGCTTTCTGTGACTTTTTTCTTTGACTTATTACATTTACGTTATTTCTGTATTCAATGAACTTTTTGACTTTTTTAATCGGCTGTTGTAATGAGGTGATACATTTCTGTAGATGGAGTTCAGTATTGCCCTGGTATTTGCTTACTCTTAGTTTTTGAAATTGTGTGATATTAAATTAAACCTAATAACAAATAATAGTAATAATGAAAACAAACGAAATAAAACAACGAATTGATATATCCTAAAATCAGAGATTCAAGATGGATAAGCGGCAATTGAGAGATTCAATGGATCTGCCACCCCTTGTATCATTGATCTTTGATTATATCGGACGACAATCTCTTTATTTATCAACGGTCTTCTTTCTTTATTTTATTTCATTCATTTTGTCTTTTGATGTCGTTCCTAAAGTTCGATCCCATGTGGTAACTTAACGGTACTTGTTGAATCCGATATCGTTAGCTCTTTCTCTGAAACATTGTCTGCAGATGTTTAGACCGTACTTTCTGATCAAACCATTGTGGGAGGAACAGACTCTACATTGTCTTGAACCTTTACCGTAGTTTCTTGGGTGGGAGAACCAAACGTTTTCGTGAGCCATTTTGTAAATATAGTCTGAAAGGAAGAGGAAGGGATGTAATCATGTTAGTATGAATGTTGCTGCAAATGGGTTACAACCGTTGTGATCAAAGTAGCAATAACTTGTGAATAGAAAAGTGACTGAGAAGCTCCCACTTGAAAATGGGTCCATTTGACTGAAAGACTTTCAACGTTGAAAAGTGAACAATCTTCAAACGTGTAGAAGGATGAGCAAGTTGCCAGCTAAGCTTGAAAGAGGAGAATATGGTGAATGGAGAGATAATCATGTTTCAGCTGATGTTGATTTCATCTCTCTTATCTTGTAATATGTGGCCAGTGCGATGTCATCATACGTCCACTAGTACCGTCAATGTGAAATTACGACGTGTCCTATGCTGCTGTATATATTCAATGCTGGTGTGGTGTTGGCTCATGAAATGTCGATGTACTGACTAACTCGATTCCTTTATAATCTGCCGCTCATTACAAAGTCTGTCCCTCATTCTGCAATGAATGCTCTCTGGTGGTCGAAGCAAACAATTGAAGAGGGGTCTGTATGAATCTTATGGCCTCATGAGTCTATTTCTTTCAGCACGTTGTAGAGATACTGGTCTCTCATCTGTCTGCCTGGCTCGTTTGATGTTTGTAGAGGCTGATCAGTCTGCTTTCTCCATCTTATGTATCGTGTTGTATTTCAACTCGTATTTTTGGTATTCGTCGTCTTCGTCTTGCTGCTATCATTCTAAGTCACATCCGATTTGTTCACATGCTACTGCCGATGTTGATGGTGACGGTGGTGGTGTATCGTTGATGTTGGATTCTCCTTGGAACGATGTACTTACTTATATGTATACGTTGATATAAAGTGACTGTGGTGAAAGTTTCAAATAAGATATCTATGTCTAGCTATTCAATCAAATGTTTCTATATAGGTTATATCAACTTCAACCTTGTACCAGTATGTCTGAGTCTGTGTCTGTATGGGTGCCTGATTCGATTAGGATGGAGCACCAAACGGTACTACTCGATGCTGTCTCCTCTGCCTCTGAGTGTCTCTACCAAAACCTGCCTAACCTCCTTCTGAGAATCCATCCATCCCAAAGGTACAATAGAGTAAGCACCATTCCTGGTCTCCCCACCAGCGACTGCAGATACTTGAAAACTTTTCACCGTCACTTCACAGCCGTTCTGCAGAATGCACAGCCTCAAGTGTTTGCTCTTGAAAGCTTTCTTGAATGAAAAACCCTTCTGCCCTTGTAAATGTCACGTGTTTGTTTTTCTAAGGATTCTTGATAATCAATGCAGTACGTAATTAATGATGTAATGATATCTGCTGCAACATATTGCACAGCCTATTAAACGAGAATAAATTTATTTTTCAATCTTTTTAAAATTTTCCAGATTGAAGAGGAGAGAAAATCAAAAGGGAAGAGGATGGAGTGAAGGAACCCTTCAAAATCGCCATTGATCGTTTATACTTCTCATTCAGAACGCCAGAAAACCATATTGGACAACCGAGAAATTTAAGCATCCTTGGAATCACCTTTTCAAAACAATGGCAGGTCATAGAGCAACGCTGAAGAGCGGCAACAAGTCCTTCAAGAGTGGGCATGCTTCAAAGAGATCCATCAAGGCCGCCAGCAAGGGTAGAGTCGAGAAGTCAAACGCTAACAACAAACCTATCAAGGTTCAAAAAAAACTGGAAAGAAAAAACGTTACTCAACAGTTGAAAAGAAACAAGATACTCAAATCATTAACTGATAGATCTCTCTTCAAGAACTCAAACGCGGAAAGAATCATCACTGTGCTACCACTAACGACAAACGTTACAGCATTGGAGATAGTCAACAAACTACTAGGATCTCTTGACGATGAATCTCTATCAATTGAAGAACTTGTAAGCGTGACATCGATCAAGGTGAATAGATTCAATTCGAACTTGAAATTCATACTACCAGATACTACAAACTTTTTGGCCATACTCGATGCTGCCAAAGTGGCCGACTTTGTAATCTTTGGTCTAAGTGCAACAGAAGAGGTGGACCCAAAAATTGGAGAACAGATCGTTAGAGCGGTTGAAACTCAAGGTATCTCAACAGCATACGGTGTGATATCTGACTTGATCACCGCATATCCAAAGAAAAACCTTCAACAGGACGTTTCAAAATCATTAACGTCATACTACAACCATTTCTTCCCAAACAACGAAAGACTCTTTGCATTGGAGAATCAAACAGATTCGTTGAACCTGCTCAGATCCCTTTGTCAAAAATTCCCAAAATCTATCACATGGAGAGACTCTAGAGGATATCTAGTTGCCGATTCCATCGATTGGAAGCTTCACGACAATTCAGTTGAAGGTTCACTTATGGTTCAAGGTGTCGCAAGAGGAATAGGTTTTAGTCCTAACAGATTGATCCACATCCCAGGATTTGGAGATTACAAGATCAGCAGAGTTGAAAAAATCACATCCGTTGCCAAATCCAAATTCAAATCAATGGATATCGATATGATCGATGAACAGGATAACGTTTTCGTTCCTGATGAGAACCAAGATACACTTGAAGAGCTTTTGCCAATTGAGGAGGAAGAGGATGAAGATTTGGAATTAGATATGGACGATTCCAACGATTGGATCGATCAAAGAGCCACAACCACCGGCGAGGGACGCTCCAGTTTTACAAACTTTGGTGATAACCTAAAAAAGAGAAAGTTGCCAAAGGGTATATCCGAATACCAGGCAAGGTGGTTCCTAGATGACGAACTAAACGAGCTAGTTGAAGAGAATGGAGAAGCGTCTGATAACGATGACGATGAGCAAGGATTGGACTATGCCAACGAATCAGATGAGATGGATTACGGTGATGACGCTGATGACGGAAAGAGCACGTATGCACAGAGCACTTATGCCCCAACGGAGATGCACGTTGATTTACCACAGGAAGAAGAAACGAGACAGCTGGAAGCATTCAAGCAGAGAGAAAGGGAAGAACTAGAATTCCCTGATGAAGTTGAACTACATCCAGACCAACCTGCATCTGAGAGATTGGCAAGATACAGAGGTGTCAAATCCTTGTCAAATTGTGATTGGGATGCAGATGAGTATGACGATAGACGTCCAACCAACTGGGACAGGTACTTACGCGTTAGAAATTACAAGGCTACAAGGCACAAGGTTGTGAAAAATGCAAAGAACGAAGCAGTCATCAAACCAGGTGATAGATGCAGAATATACATCACTGTTCCATCGTACATCATAGAAAAAATACCTCATCCATCAAAACAACCATTTGTGATATACTCATTGCTAGAGCACGAGCACAAGCTATCCATCTGTAACTTCTCCATTCAAACGTGGGAAGATTACGAAAAGCCAATCAAATCAAAGGAAAACATGATTGTTCAGTACGGTCCAAGAAGAATCATGATTCAACCACTGTTCAATCAACCATCGCGTAATCCAAACAACGTTGCTAAGTTCCAAAGATTCTTGCATCAAGGCACGATACAGATGGCCACTGCCATCACTCCAGTCTCATTCACAAACGCACCAGCAATGTTTTTCAAGGCTGGTGTTAATGGTTCGATAGAACTTTTGGGACAAGGCTCGTTCTTGAGCCCAGACCATTCAAGAATCCTTGCCAAGCGTGTTGTTTTAACGGGTGAAATCTTCAAGATTCACAAGTCGGTCGTCACCATTAGGTACATGTTCTTTAACTCCGATGATGTTAACGAGTACAAGCACATTCCTATTTTCACAAAGATGGGTAGATCTGGTTTGATCAAAGAATCGTTGGGTACCCATGGTTACTTCAAGGCCACCTTTGATGGCAAATTAAACGCCCAAGATATTGTTGGTATGCCACTCTATAAGAGAGTCTGGCCAAAGGAATGCATCACGCAGGGTTTATAGGCTCTATGATGTGTTGATAGATATATCCTTCTGTATAATAAACATGAGAAAAAAGGAAAAAATCAGTAATAAATAAAAAATGAGGGGTGAAATCTGTTCCGCCTAAAATGCTTCTGAAATGCGGAGGATCACGTGACACATAACTAGTCATTATGAGATTTCCTAAAAACGGTCAAATCGCAACAGTTGAACTGCCTTTTGATTATTCATCCCATATGAAGTCACATTACGGTACCTGGAAACGGCAAAAGACAGTGAAATCGAAGAAGAAAGAAACGTTGCGTTAATATATCATGTCTTTGCAGTACAACCTACCAACACACTCAAATAATCCAATTCCTTCGGGAGGCACCTTCACCTGCATCTCATGCCAGATCCAATTCCCAGTGCCAGAGTTACAGAGGATCCATATGAAGACAGACTGGCATAGGTACAACCTCAAGAGAAGAGTGGCTGGCTTAGGGGCAGTCAGTGCTTCTCTTTTCCAGTCAAAGATTGCTCACCAGCAGAAGGAGGATCAGCTCAACAGTAACGAGGATGAGTTTGGGTTTTACGTCTATCATAAGAGTAAAACAGAAGGTGGCAACAGACAACTCACGAAGAAAGATTTAAGGTTACTCTCCAAAAGTCAGACATTACAACGAGGAAGAACTTTACTTGAGGATGGTGAAACCACTGTTGCTGCCGCTGATTCTGCTGCTGTTAGAGTGAGCAGCCCTGCTGCCTCGGTGGCATCCAACTTTTCGTTGGGAACAGTTGCGACACATTCAAGTTCGGCATATGATACTGACGACTTATTGTCAGAGCTATCCAAGAGTGACTATGACGAGTTTGTCACCACTTCTGAAGACGATATCAGCCATGACGAAAATAATGAATCGGATGAGCACGATGAGGATGAACATGAACAGCTCAAACTTCCGTTGACGGCATGCTTTTACTGTAATCAGGAAAATCAAGAGGTTGAATCAAACATCAAGCATATGTTCTCCAGACACGGTCTCTATATTCCCGAAAGGTCATACTTGGTAGACGTTGAAGGACTATTGACATACATTGCCGATTCGATAAGCTTAGAACACGAGTGTTTGAAATGCGGATTCTTGGGCAAAAACTTAGTGAGTATCAGGCAGCACGCATTAAGCAAAGGCCATTGTGTTTTGCCTTACGAAGCGAAAGGGGAGCGTGATTTGGTCAAACAGTTCTATGACTTCAAACTTGCCAGTGGCAAAGAAGAGAAGAGTAACAAGCCGAGATCCACCAAAAAGGTTGCATTTACTTCCACTTCAGAAAAGGAAGACGATTCAGAGGAAGATTTAGAGGAAGATTTAGAAGACGATGAGGACGATTCAGAATACACAACGGCCCTCGTTCACAAGACAGGTGTGGAACTGGCCTTACCTAACGGCCACAAATTAGGCCATAGAACGATGACGAGGTATTATAGGCAAAATTTCCCAAGGCAGGATAGGGATATTCCAGAGGGTGAACGTACCGTGTCCTGTGTGTATCCCCAATCGCAAGAATTGAACGCCTCTCAACTCAGAGAGAGAAAAATGGAGCTCAAGGCTGCTGGTATCTTGGATACCAGGCTAAGGTCGAAAGCATTGAGTCTAAAGTTGAAGAAGGGTAATAACATTGAGAACTACAGGCCTCAAATGTTGTGATTGGTTTTAAGGTTTTATCGTTCATGAGTACAGTCGTATATATTTATATAAGGTGGAGTCCGTTCTGTAATTTTTATTTGTTTGTTTTTGCATGGAAATGATGGCATATATAAGATTTGGGTGTAAATTGCCCTTATTTTTTGTTCAACCGTCCGGAAAATTTGGTGATATAATCAAGCGATTTCTTTGGAGTGGATAAGGTGGAACTTGTCTCTATTGGCAAGCCGCTCAGGCTCATTTGAGAATCCTTCATCTTTAACTGATCATTGAATGTCGTAGAGAAATCACCAACAGAAGTTTGATCTTCAGCACTAGTGGTGGCGTAAACCGCCGTTGACAACGTCCCACTTTTTTTCTTACCCTTTGACGTTCTAAAATCATCAAGTTGTCTTTGCAACTTCTTAAAATGTCTCAAGAGCTCCTTGTTGTTTTTAACTGGAGCTCCAACACCATCACCAATCTCAGCATCGGCCGTGGTCAACAGACTGCCACTACCATTTTCAGTATCCGTACCTTCGTCGCTCTCCTCCTCTTGGCCATTGCTATCATCTTCAGGCTCGTCAAACTGAAGATGAATTATTGGCGTGATCGAATTCAATCTATTTTGCAAGATCTTGAAAGATTTGGATTGTGGTAGCAACATCAATAACCCATAGAGGCACTTGTACAAGTAGGAATTCTTTCTTGGATTGAGCAAGTCTAGTCTAACCTTGGCAAAGACTGGAGATTCTAGTAGTTGGATGAGCAGATCTAATTGGATCAACAAGTTCAACGATATTTCAAAGTTGGCCAGCTGTAACACAATGTTGTAACTCAACTCATAGTTTGAAGTCAATAGTGTGAGGCAGAGAACAGACGCAGAATTAAAAGACCAACATTTGAACAAGGTTTTGAACAACCCAAAGTCCTCACCTTTGATTAGCAACCTCCTCAAGTCTGCCAATTCTGGAGCAATGATCAAGTTGTTGTTGAGGATCTGGATCATAATTGATAAAAAGGTCATGTTCTTCTCCTCTTCTGATAAAACTTTGGAGATCGACTTGTAAACTCTTTCTGAGTTCAACGATTTACATATCGTTCTGATAATAAAGTCAGCCCTTGTATCCAGGAGTTTCCTATCCTTTTTGAATAGGTTCAAAAGATCCACCATAAAAGATTGGAAATACTTGTCGTCACTCTGATTGGACAACTTGGAAAGTAACTCCAAATCTTTGTCAATGACTTTATCCGAAGGATCATTCAAGGCACGTAACAATGTCACAAAAGTATTATCGGAATGTTCCAAGAACTTCAAAGGATTTTTTTCGTGCAACATGATCAACCAATCCAACGATGCCAACCTAGTAGATTCTTTCTCGTTCAAGAACTGTAGGGTGAGCTGATTAACAATCAAGGTGTAGTTGATATCATGCTTATCTGTGGAAGCGAGTTGCATCAATTTTGAGTTCAATTCTATGGCGATATCTCTCAGCTGAGGATTGGAATGTGATATGGTGGTTAGTAGGACAGATAACAGTTTTGGCATAAACAAGATGAATGATTCTGGAGAGATTTCCAGCATTGTGATTAACCATTGTAGAGAGACGGACTGGATGAGTTCTTCAGATGAATCTAGAGAGTTGATCAAAATATCAATGATCTTCGGGAAGTCTATCACTATATCCTGTCCTTGAATGTAGAGATCGTTATCGTTGTCTTCGTTTGCCATACCATGGTTGCTGATGGAGACGGGGCCAGCGCCAGGACCATCAGTGACCGTTGTTGTTGCTGCTGCTGCATCTGCTGAGTCAACTAACAATGGTTTCATTGCTTCGTCCTTGACCATTCTTTGTATCTCCGCTACCCTTTTCACCTCGTGTAGCAATAATTTGAGGAAGTTATCGGTGACAACCCTCACATCTTCCAACGATGCACTCAAGTAGGTTATCAATCCATCCAAAAAGGAAGGCAAGTATGATATCAACTCCAATCCTGGAATAGAATCTAACAATCTCAACCAGGAGACAAGAAACATTCGAGTGTAAGGATTTGTAGCGTACATTCGTTCTTTCAAGAGAGGAATGAACTTTAGTAAAGAGAAAGCCTTTGGCATTTGAGGTTCGTACACCTGTAGAGTTTTCCCATTTTGATCCATAACCTTGGAACTGCTAGGCTCGACCGGTTTGGCAAGTATCGAAACATAAGTTGCAGCTTTTTCACTTGTGATATCTTTGATCAATCTATCGAGAATATCAGCGGCATTTTTGACGCTCATTTCAACATCTGCAACTAGCTTGCACAAGACATCGAATATTTCATTGAAATAGATCAAGATTTCACCTTTTGAAACCTTGGCAATGTTGTACAACGCCTCACAGGCAAAGTACCTAACCATTGAATCCTGATCTCCAAAACAGGCCAGGACAGGGTGCATTATACTTTCCAGGTATTTTGGAACTTCGTTTTGGCCAAGTGCAATTGCAACTGCAGCCAGACCGATCAAACCACCGTATCTTGCATTGGGCTGATGAACAGCATAGGCGTAATCATTTCTTAGTTGCTTGATAATGGTGGCTATCTTTTCGTCTTCTCCATTGTTGAGCGATTCTCTAACGACCCTTTCAAGCTCCAAAGCGGCAGCCTTACGCTTATCGTATATACGATCGTTTAAACCACGTTTGATCGATTTATCTGTTGGGATTGGGAGCAAAAGGTAGTTGGTTAGATTGTTAGTATCAATGGTGTTTTCTTTGATCTAGATCGACCTGACCAGGTCTGAGCAGTTGTTCTGAAGAGAAGATCAGTGGCTTCCTTCTAATTGCTTACCCATTGTCGAACAATATTGGATAGAGAGCACACAAGCCAGTAACTATTACTCTATATTTTACTTAGGATGTAATTGGTCACTGTTTCAAAAAGATTGGGTTGTTCTGTTGTGATTTGAGTCATCTGAAATCGTTTGTAGATGGCGTTGAGCCGTTGGTTGTTATTGTTATTTATTGGCCTCTCTCTCTGTCTGTACGCGTTGGCTGCGTGCAATTCGAGAGGGGAGCCAGCACTGCACTTTAATCACTGCACACAATTGCAAGTGTGTTTGGGAAAATCCAGCCTACTCATGTAAATTATAGTGAACAATATATATATATATAGGTTTTATAGTTGGTTCAAGGAATATCGATTGTGTATGTACAAGTAAGTGGGAGGAACGGGACGCAAAAAACTGACGAACGGCACAGCACTATTGGTAGAGTACGTATTCGTCTCCTCAACGGGTAGCAACCAGCTCATCTATTTCTGTAATCCTTGCAATCTGTATCATATCAAAAGTGATGGCTTGTGTGTTAGTACGGGAAAGGTCAGTTCTGAGGAAGATCAAGTTGAAGGAGGGGAGGTACCAAGTTAATACATACAGTTGGACTATTCTTATGTTTGTATCTAGGAATCTGTTCATGCAATCATTCACGCAGTTGGCCTCAACGTTGCTCAACTGATCGTTGTCTATGTTACCGACACACTTCTTGAAGCACATGTCTGTGAACTGTGTGACGGACTGTTGAATCTTTGCCTTCGAAGTTTCTTGGGTGATGAAGGTCCCAATTTCCTGTCTTGAAGACTCGTCCAATTGGGCTATAAGGTTCTGATCGATTTGACTCATTGTTGATGGGAAGGGCTTCTTTGTGTATTAGTAGTTGCTTCTTTGTTTGCCTGTCTCGTATTTGAAATCGATCGTCATCTTTGTATCTTCTTCTTCGTCTTCTCCTTATCCTTATGTCTTGTTTCCTCTCCAGAGCCGTTCGTCAACCATACAAAACGTCTACCGCTGAAAAATTTCAGCTGGAATTTTTCAGTGCTTCGCCGGTGCTGGGATGTTTCGGTTTACCCCCTTTTTTGAACTCTTTGGAAAATGAGGTCACTTAACTTATATATCTATGGCTTTGCTTACTTTTCTTGATTATAATCCTCCATACTTTTAATAGCGATCATTACTCTGTCCGTAAGATCCACGGTCTCCCTGATATCCACCACGTGCTCCACCACGGCTTCCCCCGCGGCCGCCCCCACGACCACCTCCATTTTGGTCATATCTGGGTCTGTTATATCCACCCCTTTGTCCTCCTCTTGGAACAAACCCTCCTCTTTCTCCAGTTGTACTTCCATACCCTCCTACCGATGTCGGCCTGTTCGCCCGATAGTTTCCACCTGATACCTGATGATAAGGTGCCCTTTGCTCGTTGTTAGGTCTATTACTATATGGTGGTCTTGACGTCCCTTGGTACGGAGGCCTTTGGTGGTTGTAGCTGCCCTGTCTCTGTTGGTAAGAATCGTTTGACGGACGTGGGCTTTGAGATGATTGTTGTTGTTGCTGTTGTTGTTGGTGGTGGTGTCTCTCTCTATACTGCCCACCTGGATGTTGTTGTTGGTCCTGATAATCTCTCCTCTCCTCAGCATGAATCTGTTGGTCCTCAACTGGTACCTTCTCGTCAATGGTGATTGGAGGAGTATGCTCCAGCTTGGTAATATCAATTTCTTCTTGGTAGAAGTGATTCTGCTTGGCCTTTTCGTACAGGAGCCTTTCGACTTCGTCTCCATGTTTTTCTTTGGTATCGTTCTTATAAGCGTAGTCGACATTGATGGGCTTGTTCAAAATCAATTTCCTCTTCATCTCCTTTATTGCATTATCGCTGGATTCAAACGAGGTGTAATATAGGAAGGCATGTGATTCTCTTCCGGTGTCCGATCTGATGAGTCTAGGAATTCGTCTAAACTTACCAAAGTTGGAAAACGTTTGAATCAATGTTTGTTGGTCCACCAATGGATCCAAATTCCCCACAAACAAAACAGGGCCAAAATCGTCTTCAAAGTCGACATCGGCGGCTGAACCTGCATTTCCTGTTACTCCTCCTCCTCCAGTGGACAATTGCGGCTGTATCCTTCTTATCCTGAGAGGCTTGTTGTAGATGTTTAGTCCATTCAATAGATTGAGTACGTACTCTCCATCTTGAGCATTGTAAAATTGTACAAATCCAAATCCTTGGTGCTGCCTCAAAATCTTATCCTTTGGCAATTTTATGCTTTTCACGGGGGCAAATTGAATGAATAGCTCATAGAGTAGCAATTCATTGATTTGGATGTCAAGGTTTCCCAAGTAGAGTGATAGATCCTGCGTACCGTTGTTCGACTTACCTTCCCTCGTAAGGCTTTGCTGAGAAGTGGGCCTTTGAGTAATTGAAGTCATGCTGGTATATATATGTGATATGCCTTATGAAAGATATGGATCAATTGTTGGGCAAGACTGATAGTGGAAACATAAAGAAAAACATAAAGCCTTCTCTTCTCTTCTCTTTTTCTTTCCATTCTTCTCTCTCTCTTATCGCCAGCCAAACCCAAATTTTTCCGGATGAAAAGAACATAACCGGGCGGTGCACAACACGAAAACAAGGGTAAACAATTAAAGACATCTTCAATCTCATGATACCACTAACTATATACAAACAATATCAATCAATAGATTCACTGACGCAACAATTGATTCAAAGCAGCGTACGGTTAAGTAGCGATGGAGAAAGAATCATCATCGTTTGAATTGGGCAGCGACTCCGGTGAGGTCTCCTCGCCTCTCTCTCCCGGATCAGAAGCACTCCATCAATCAAAATCAAATTCAGCACAGCAACAACACATCCCGTCTAGCAATACCAATAGCGATGAGCAATCTCTGCTGACGGAGTCTCCGTATGTGATAAACTTGAAACAGCAGATAGAATTCAAAAGAAGACTAATTAGAACAGCTAAACAGCAACTACTGAAACTAGACGCACTAATGAAATCCAAGACTGATTCTTCTTCTTCAGATTCAATCTCAACAGAAGAAGATTCAATCCTTAGACAAAAGGCAGAAACAGTGTCTCTCTTTGAAACTTTGAATAGACTGCCCTACCAACCACCACGTAACGACCTTATTAATATCTCTCTTGCAGAGTCCAACCTGCTCTCACAAGTGTCAGACATGACAAACTCTTTACTCTCTACAAAGGAGAGTAACAACACAACCAAAAGATCAGTCAGTAGACTAAGCATAGTGAGTGAAGAATTGGTTGCAATACGAGACCAATTGATTCAGAATATTGAATTAGAATCCCAAAAGCGTACAGAAATGCAGGAAAATCATAATTCCAAAGATGCCATTGATCATTTTCAAAACGTCAAGATCAAAAGTCTCTCAAAAAGGTCCAAAACGCTGATAGAACTTTCAAAAAAGCTTGCACTCGACTACATTCTCAAGAATGAGTTTGAGATATTTTATTCGGATGAAGAGGTTGATGCTAAGAAATCCAGGTTTTTGAAGCTATTGGAGATTCTATTGAACAACTCCATGATGAATAACGACAAGGAAAAGTATTTGGAAGTTGAGAACATTGATGATCCATTGATACGGTACTTGTTACTGAATAGCATAGTTGTGAGTGACCCCAGGAAATCCAACAAAATTAAGCTACGAGACATGACTTTTAACATATGAAAATTGCCACTAGTTTGGTTATGCTTTGTGTGTTTTTTGTGTTTTTTGGGTGTAATGCTGTATCTCCAGGAATAAAAAAAGACAAAAAGAATTATTGCCGAGACAATTAAAAAAAAAGACCATTGAACCTCTTTTTCTCAGTTCATGAAGTAAATTCTGCGCAGGATGGAAGCACAGCTATGAATGTATCCAATCTCCTTCTCTGTAAGAGCCCTGTTGGACTCATTGAAACAGGTGATAAGGTAACCACCTGACCTCAAGTACAACTCTGTAAGCTGATCAGCATTACCTGAGGGAGAGACGACCGTCTGGTTTGAACCAGTGTTTAACGATTGCAGTTTTGAGATTCTTCTCTTTCTCACCAGCTTTGACGGTCTCTTGTGGAATGGCATACAGATACCGGAGCGAAACCTGACACTTGGGTCATTTGATGAATAAATCAAGCCAAAATCAGAGTTGAAAGATTTGTAATGAAGGCTTGGCTGGAACTGTGACATGTTGGCAGTCTCAGGATACCCTTCAATACCTAGCAATTTCAAATTGATGTTATCCTCCCCAATAGATTCCAAGTTGGATTTAAACTTGTAAGAGTCGCAATCAATCTCGTTTTCTCTTGGAAAGAGGTTGGATGCAACCCTGTATAATCCGGTGACTCTAATATGCATCACATAAACGCAATTGAAACCAAGCTTGTTTGCCAAGAGGGATGACAGTGTCTGGGATGCCGTCTTCGCATTCAAGCATCCCAAAAGTGTCTTCCAAACAGCAAGGTCAATCAAATCACCATATGGAAGACTGTACTTGCTGAATCTAATTTGACCATCCTGCTGATATCTGTTACCAGAAGTGTCGGCTTCAAAAACTGTATTGATGTGGCTATTGCTTGTTGCCCTTCCAAAACGCTTCAACAAGGCTTCAGAATTGTTAAACAATGCATCAGATGTATTTTCCAAGGTACGATTCTGATCCAACGGATGCTTTTGTTGCAATGATCCATTGCAGTTGCCATTTCTATTTTTTGCCAAAGCTGAAGAGCTGCTGTTTGGGTTCACGTAAATATCGTCCAGGTATTCCATAATTTCCGTTGCAATCTGCTGCATAATGGAAACGGTATCTGGCTCTATCCTCTTTCTTGGAATGGAATCAAATATGGCAAAGACACCAATGACATCTTTGGAAATTGTAACCAGAGGAACTGCAACGTAGTATCTGATCGTTGGGGGACCTTTGATTAAAGGACTACCTGATGTTCGCCAATCTTTGGAAGCATCCAGCAGTGCAAAAAATCCAGCAGATAAGATTGCGTGGGCATCGATTGATAATGCCCTGTCACATTCTGTAAATCCTAAGTTTCTCTGATACTTGACAGTCTGATACCTTGTATCCAATAGACTGATGGAAGCACCGTTACATTTGAACATCTTTAGTGATTTCGACAAGAGGGGGTTGAACCTTGCAGAGTTGTTCCAGTGGGGAAGGTTCATGTAGGTTTCGACTGCCTTTAGCCTTTTGGCCTCATTGTAACTCTCTGGTGGTTTCAACAAGGTGGTGTCTTCAAGACAGGAAGGACATGGAACAATCGAAAGATTCCATTTCCCCTTACTGTAGGTTTCCAAGAACAGCTCCTTTGTTAAAGGAACTGCTGATAATGACTTGTTATGTGCCGATATCAATGGTTGGATTTCGAGGTGGGATAAGGGTAATATCGGATTTTGCTTGGGTTGGTAAGGCGTCTGTAACTGAAAAGAAGTATTCTGTTGCTGCTTCTGCCTCTCCATATGAGGCCTTGATGGGGTTCCCAGAGGAGCCTGAGTTTGCTCGTAAAACCTTGAATTTCTTGATAATGGGAAAGAATGATTCGGGAGTTAGTAATGTTGATGGGAGCGATAAGTCTTAACCGTTATAATAAAAATTCACACCAACCTTTGATCATTGTGGGACATTCGAGCCGACTTTGACTTGTATCTAGCGTCTAGCATTTGTGCTGTATTTCTCCTTTATTAATATGGTATAACAAGAGGATGGTAGCAATGCTTCCGCAAACAGGATTTCTGCTTCTTCCTTGATAAACAGTTAGTTTTGTGGTCTCTAATCAACTGTTTCTCCCAGAAAAGAAGAAAAGAAAAAGAGGTAGTAAGCAAGTAAAAAATGAAGGGGGCTTCATCTCCTTGTCTAATGCGAATCAGGGATAATGTTATGTGCGTTTGAGAGGACTCACTGTAGCGGCGACGCGTCTAAAAACAACGTCGATCGACTCTCGCTCATACCCCAAAGGTAAAACCTGATTGACTTTAGTCAAGAGCCAACTGTAACGTTCGAATGAATACTCTTTTGTATACTACCAAACACCATATGGAACAAGTAAAAACCAGAAAGTTTGTGACATTGACATACACACACACACACACACACAGAGGTAAAGATTCTATTTGGGGGTTTACAGCAAAGGAGATCATTTGGCATCCTCCATAGGAGCGTCGTCGCCATCAGCAGCAGCATCGGCACCAGTACCAGACTGACCTTCGTTGTCTTTCTTTTCATCCTCTGGCACGGCCTCTAGATTACTCTCCTGAACAGGAGGCTGGGATTCACGTTCCTGTCTGGCTCTCTCCTCCTCGAGTGACAACCTGATAGCAAGCGCCAATTCAGGATCCATGTTTGGATCATCCAGACCAAAGTCATCACCTCCTGCACCGCCACTTCCACCAAATGAGCCACCCATTCCACCTGCGTCAGACATCCCACCTTCTTCATGGAACAAAGTAGATCTATCCACCTGTTCATAAAGGAGACTTGGTCCAGGAGGCACGGTCACCAAATGAGAAGTGTCATGGCTGCTAACGATGGATATGAATTTTTCTAGCTTGGTTGTATTCACCTGCTCTTCTCCAAAATTGATGAAGTCCACTGAAACGTTGTTCTTCTTCAACCTCTTGGCTAACTTTTCAAATTCCTGTTGATCCTGTTCAATCGGGGATCCAACAAAGACAATCACTCTTTGCCTTTGAGTCTTGTTCTGTCTGTTCTTCAATGCAAGGCATGCAACCTGGATACCATTGATAACGTTCGATTGCCCATTGATCTTGGCCTCATGGATTCCACTGAGCATCTTACCGTAGTCGATTGTGAGGTTACTCAACACCCTTGGGGATTCTCCAGCCATTGACATGACACCCACCGTATTTTCGGGATTGGCGTTTGTCTTTCTTCTGAAAATCATCTCCACTGTGTCTAATTGAGCCTGGTATCTCGATGTTAGGTAGTCACCGTTCCTCATATATTCAGAATTGTCAATGACAATCATTGTCGCCTCGAGCACCATGTTGAAAGATTTCTAGTTGAGTGTGTAGATTATTGGCTCCGTTGAGACGTTCTTGTTTGTAACTAGGCCAAGCTTCGATGCTTCAGGCTTATCACTATTGATATACTCACTGTCGATTGTCAATAGAAAAAGGCTTTAAACGAAATGGCTTGAAAGTGTTCGATCGTGGACAATTTGCCACTTGCAGACGCAACTCACTCTCAGAGCGTACACTCCTCTCCATCTCCATACAGAAATTTGACCAGCCTGAAAAATCAACAACAACATAAACATAAACAACGAGAAACAACAGTATTAAAAAACACGAGCATACACACTAACAACACCACTATCACTGTCTATTGTTACCGATCAAAGACATACGGATTACGGGGAATATCTAAACACCGAACTCCTTTATTTAGCCTCATAGCAAGATACCAGAACATGGCACATCTATCGAAACTGGAAAACACGAAAAGAAACCCAAAGTCTCACAAGCTTGCACGTACAAACCCAGTTCTAGACCAGAATCATCATCAGTGGCAACAATTCGATGCACAGCTGAAATCAGAATCTACAGCAGCAGCGTCCTCGAGTGTGTTGTTGATCAAAACACCAGCGATACCACCTGTAGTGTCGAAAAGGAGTTACACAAGCAGCCAAAAGGTGCTTTTAATAAACCGTTTTGAAAAGGAGATCAAAGCCAGAGAGCGCCGGTTTCAAGAAGTTTCAGAAAGTCAAGCCCGTGAAGTCAATGATAAGATAACGAGCAGGGTAAACAAAGTTCTACGAAGATTCTGGGATGTGAGAATTAATCACATATTGGAGATTGAAAGAGAAACTTCCGTTAATAAGGTGACCATTGCTGGTGTTTTGAAATTGCTTAATGATGATGATTTTTGGAATAGCAGTAGTGGTAAGAATCAGGAAGGTTTTACAAAAAATGTGGGACGTGGTGGGGATTCTGGCCAGGAGAATTGATTGTTAGTTTTGCATATGACGTACCATAGCGAGCACTGATTCCATACACCTCTTCAACTGGTAAATGGATGTTGAATCACTGTTCAACAATCACTGTTCCAAAGTATGGAGGAGGACGGATGACCCTGATGGCTGGTCCCGACGGCGGTTGCGCACTCCATCTTCTACAACTAGACTAACTACGGTAGCTTGTTCCATCATGCAAGCAAACGACTGAAAGGAATAAGATAATGACAGGCAAAAAATATATCTATATAAATAAAGGGTGGCTTTGAAGAAAAGTACAAACAACTGTAACTCAAAATAAATAATGAAGAATAATAAAAACACGGAAGCAAAGCAAGGACAGGTAGAAAAGACAGACATGGAAAGCAACATCAGGCAATTAATTATATGTCTTCGTTCAAATCATCCCAGAACTTCTTACCTTCCAACGTAGGCTTGATAACACCAACTCTGATAACAAAATCACCAAAGTGTTCTCCCTCGTATCTTTCGACGGCCCACCTTTCGAACAATGGCACCAGGATCTTCAAGATCTCCTCTTCGTTAACGTTACTCTTGAACAACTTGTTGATTCTTTCACCCTTGTAACCACCACCAAGCATCAAATTGTAGTAGCCGTAAGACTTACCAACCAATGCAATCTCAGCCATCCAAGGTCTGGCACAACCGTTAGGACAACCGGTCATTCTCATAACGACCGAATCGTTCCTCAAACCAATCTTTTCAAGCTCGAGTTCCAACTTGTCAACCAACTCAGGTAGGTATCTTTCAGCCTCAGCCATGGCCAAACCACAGGTTGGAAAGGCGACACACGAGGACGAGGACTTTCTCAAACCTGAAAAGTTAACATTGTCCAAGTTGAACTCTTTCAACATTGAAGTGACGTTGCTCATATGTTCGTCTGAGATGTTGGAGAGTAGAATATGCTGGTTACCTGTCAATCTAAACTCACCAACCTCATGTTCCAGCATGTATTCGGCAATCTTCTTCAAACCCATCTTTTGAGGCTTATCAACAGTGTCTTCAATTCTACCGTTTTCAATGAAACAAGTGAAGTGGTTCAATCCGAGTTCGTCCTTGACCCAACCAAAGTAATCAATGTTCGAGTCAATCTTGAATGCTCTAGCAGGCTCAAACTTGTGACCCCATAAGTCTTCAACCTTTTGCTTATAAACTTCAACACCAAGATCATCAATGGTATACTTTAATCTGGCGTGCTTTCTGTTCTTTCTATCACCAAAGTCTCTCTGGACAAGCATGATCTTTTCAGAGACCAAATGAGCTTGATCGTAAGGAATGAAACCAAACATGGAACCAGCCCTAGGATACGTCTTTGTGTTGTTGTGCGTGGTACCCATACCACCACCAACTAGAACATTATAACCAACAATGTTGTTGTCTTCAACAATGGCAATTAGACCAACATCATGGGCCCAAACATCAACATCGTTATATGGGGGCATAGTGATGACAATCTTGTACTTTCTTGGTAGGTATGTTGGACCATATAATGGTTCAGCATCCACAAGGGCATCACCACCAAGCTTGATCTTCTTTGGACCTTCACCAGGGGCTCTTTCGGCACCAACCAAATCGGTCAACCATAGTTCATGGTATGCGGTTGTGGAAGGTAGCAAGTGTTCAGAGATCACCTTTGAAGAGTGGACCAATTGATCATGCAAGTGAGCATTACCAGGCAAGGCTGAACACATGACGTTTCTATTGACATCACCACATGCAGCCAAAGTATCCATCAAAGAGACGTTGATTTCCTTGATGGTATTCTTCAAATCAGCCTTGACGATACCATGAAGTTGGAAAGTTGCTCTGGTTGTAATCTTGAAGGTTTGGTTACCAGTGGTGGAAGCCAACTCATCCATCTTCAACCATTGTTGAGGAGTGGCGGCACCACCTGGTAATCTGACTCTAGCCATGAAGGAATATGCTGGTTCTAAACCATCCTTCTTACGCTGTTCTCTCAAGTCTCTTTCGTCTTGCATGTAGATACCGTGGAACTTGGTCAACTGTTGATCAACTGCAGAGATGGCACCAGTTGATGTATCCAACAAAGCCTCAGCAATGGTACCTCTTAAGAAGTTCGAATTGATCTTCATGTCTTCGTTGGTAATTGGAGCTGGCTCGTCACCGTTTTCAATGGAGACACCAAGTGCTTCCCAAACCTTTGGTTCCCAAGCGTTATAACCGGTGTTAAATCCATCGGCATCTTGGTCATCACCCAAGCCCAAATCACACAGAATGTTAGCGCCCAAAGCTTTCAACTTGTTGAACAAATCTTGGGATGGCTTGTTGTAATAATGCTTATCTTCCTTTCTTGGCCAATACTTCGAATCACCAAGACCAAAGGAGGAGACCTTGACGGTTGCCAAATCAACGGTACTTGACTTCAATGCTTCCCAAAACTGTTTACCATTGGTTGGGAACTCACCTTGACCAGAAGTTGAAACGATGAAGACAATGTTTTGTTCCAACTGTAGATCTTCCAATGAGATATCGTCCAACTGTAGCAATTTCACCTTCAAACCCTTTGATGTGGCTCTTGCACCTAGTTTCTTTGCAAGGTTTGTAGCATTACCACCATCAGAGGCAAATCCAATGGTCAATGGCTCGCCTGAAAGATTATCGAGCAACTTGTGGAAGGCGTTCTTGGATTCGTCATGAATCTTTCTTTCAACCTTGTTGTTGAACGATCTCAAGTTATAGTCCAACTTGGCACTTCTAGCAGCTAGCATGGTTAATTTGTTCTCTCTGTCCAAGAAGGTCTGCAATTCGTTTCTGATGAATGAAGAATCCATCTTGAATGTATCATCTGAGTTTTCCAAGAATGGATTGTACCTATAAAGAGGCCAGTATCCAGTATCAACAGAAGTCTTTGTATCCTTCAAGATTTCCAAATGGTCATCGTGCTTTGGCAAGTATGCCAACACTATTGCTGGACCCTGTGCAAACTTGTCAGCCTCCAAGATCGAAGTCAAAGTTTGGGTATATGATGAGTATAGAGCAACAGAGGCAACGTATGCGTTACCGTAATTCATTGCATATAGACCGACGCTCTTCTTACCTTGCCTCTTGTTTAGGGTTGAATCAGAATCAATGATCAAAAGCTTGACTCTCTTTGCCGACTTTAGAACTTGATGTAGTGTTGACAAACCTTGATCAAAGCACCACTTATCGGAACCGACTAACCATGTCGTCTTGATCGATAGATATTGTTTCAAGGATAGAACTGAGTTTGTCAGTTCTGATGAAGGCTCAGTCTCTAACAGGCTAGCAATCTCGGAAGCATCATAAACCTCGGAGGATTCCTTGGCCTTGATCAACCAGTTTGTAAGCTTATCGTTCAATTCAGAGTTGGTGAATTGGTGGCTCAAATTTGACTCAATCAAATCTATTAGCTTTGCCCTTTGTTCTTCTTCAAACAAGTATTTACCGTAAGCGTACTCTGGAGTTGGGTTGATCAACAGCTCATTCAAGATTGAAGCGTTTGGTAGCACCTGTTTCACAATTCTGACGTAAACGTCCTCTGATAGAGAAGAAGCAACAGAAGGAGCAGCAGTGAAAGATTTCCCCAAGATCAGGTTTTGAATTGGTTTCTCCAAGTGAGAATTGGAGATCAAGTTTGAAACGATGGCGTCAACGTTTTCCTTGCAAACTTTCAAAAGTTGAGAAGAGATAACCTTAGTGAAGGATGGTAAAATATCGAGCAAGTCCAAAAAGAGAGATTGGAACTGTAGAGATATGGATGATTGTTCAATCAGTTGTATCACCTTGATGCTCTTTGGTAGAATGGATGCAAGCTTTGAAGCGGTGAATGGTCTATAAACCTTGATTGACACTAGGCCAACCGATGAGGAGCTCAAGTGAGAAGCAATAAGGTTAGGGTTACCCAACAAAACGAAAATCTGTTCAAACTTGGAGAACCAGGATGAATTCAAGAGTTCAAACTCTGCATAGAGCTTACCAGAGACGGATTCCAAAGCTTTGAATGCCTCTTCCAAAGTTTCACCGGTGAAAGATTGGTAGGTTTCCAAGATTTTGGTATCTTTGTATGGCTTTGCAATTTCATCCGAGGACTGAACGTAAAAGTGTAGCACCGATTTAGCGGTATACTTGGAGATCAAAAAGGCCAAGATGGTGAAATCGTAGGACTCCTTCGAGGATGAAGACAACAATATTGGGAATCCCAAATCCTTACAGGCTGTGATAATTGAGTGATCGTCATTTGAAAGTGGTGAACTGACGATGAACTTTTGAGAGGTGTTGATAAGGCATGGTAGGGCCTTTAGAAGATCATTGGAGCTCAAGTTCAAGACAGTGGCAAAGGAGTCTTCGATGAAGCCCAATGGATCGTTCAAGGATAACAGTTCGTTCGAAGATGAGGATGACAAAGAAGAAAGGTAACTCTTCAAGTCCTTCGAAGGTTCAACGGTATAAACCTTTGAGGAGGAAGCATCACCAAGAGTTGTGGCAATTTGAGCAACTAGAAGGAGGAGAGAGAGAGAGAGAGTTAGTAAATGCACGTTATAATTGACGGATGATGGAACAAGGTAGACGGTATTGTGTTGTACATACTTGCTAGTTCTTGTGAAAGACTCATGGTGAATAGTACTAATTCTTCAGAGAGTAGAAAGTTTATATTCTGCTCTTCTTGCTGATAAAGTTCAGTACCTTCTTGAGATGAGTTATGATCTTTTTCAAGAGGAGACTGTTAGAAAAGATGTTGCTGTTGATCAAAGGACAAACATAAAACAAGGAGAACAAAAAAAAAGGCAGATTCCATGGAAAAATGAAAAAAAATTACAGTGCTTTAGGCTCCCCGAAATAGATCTGAGCGGAGAGCGAGCCACACTTCAGCACTCCACATGCGGAGTATGGGAGCTGTGGTTGGGTGGCTGGTGCGGTGGATTGGTAAATCCACGGCTTCTATTGGCCCAAGTTTGGTATGCACCAGCCACACACTTACACTGTCCCCAGTGGCTGAGCAAGAAAAACTTTGCGCAACAAAAATTGTACCTTGTCACGTGACAATCTACCACTCTTTCTCTTACCACAGAGAAAGTTCAAATCCCGCTCTAACATCTCTACAAGATAAGCACCGGAGACTGAGTCTGAACACGGCATATGGGATTTGGAATGGTTTGGTAGGTGGTGTGGGTGAGCTTCAGAGTATTACGATAACGCAAGATCCTACTGGTTCTTTCATCATTTGGTAGACTGGCTTGCCAAAGCTTAGTCTACTTACACCTTTTCTTTATAACAATAAAACCGATAGTAGATAGTTTGATGGAGGGTGAAAAGTTTCAAAAATCAAATCATGTATGGATGGAGTAATGAGCAAAATCAACTAGAAAAACAGGTGAACAACAATAGGTAGAAGTGTGTAACAAAAAGGACAAAACATCTGAAACTTTGTAAACAGTCAAAAGTAAATAAACATGAATAAAATATAACAAAAAAATGGCAGCCAAACCAAAACAAAGTATAGAAATAAATAGGGGTTCAAAGATGGGAGGTTCAAGCAATAACAGTTGGATCTCTCTTTGTAAATCTCAAGATCAAGTCATCCTCAGGGAAAATCGTGGCAAAAACCTTGATCTTTTCACTCAACTCGGTAACCTTGTGTTCAATGTCGGTGAACATTGCAGCCTTACCAATCAGTCCTGCAAAAGTCATCAACACATAAGTCTGGCCCAAACAAACATGGGTACCGGTACCAAACACAAGCCAATTCTTCTTTGCTTCCCATGCTTTCGCACCTTCTTCCCATCTTTCCGGGATGAAGTCGTCTGGGTTTTCGTATGCTTCAGGATCGTGCAATGCAGGATACAACGTTGGAATAACCATGGCACCTTTAGGAACGGAATATGTGTCTGAAATAGGGTATGACTTCTTGACAACGTATGGAACCATCAAGACTGGTGGTCTGTATCTCAAGGTTTCTCTAACAACCATGTTGGTATACTTCATCTCGTCGATGAGTTGTCCAGTCAATGGTTTATGTGGATCACCGTTTCTGATCCTTAGTTGTTCCTCTCTAACCTTGAGCATAACGTCAGGCCTATCAGCAATCAACTGGAAGATCCAACAGCAAAGAGAAGATGAGGCATCCTGGGATGCAAACAAAAAGGTGAAGATGGCTTCGGAAATTTCCTTGTTGGAAAAGTCTCTAATCAACAGTTTGGAATCAGCGTCAGAGCTCTTCTTGTCTCTAGCTTGCTTCATCAAGTTAACCCATGCATCAATAACACATGTTGGAGAACCTCCATCGTTGATATGATCCTTTGCCATTTGGGCACATTTTTCAAAAATCTTCATTGTCATATCGGCAGTGACCTTACCATACCAAGTCTTTGTGTATGGAATGATGATTGGGAAATTGACCAATTCTAAAGCAGCAGTAACTTTGTAATAGTTATCGGCAATCTCCTTGATCTGTTCATTGGTGATGTAGTCACCACAGAAAGTCTTCAATGACAATGCACACATAATCTCTCTAAACTCATGGAAAAAAACAACAGGTTCCTTTTCGGACATCTTGACAAATCTCTCAATGTATTCGTCCATGATTTTTTCCTGCTCTGGAAGATAGGTCTCCAAGGCTGCTTTTGTAAACAGTCCGTTCAATCCTTTTCTATAGTCAACGTGTGCTTTACCATCCAAAAAGACCCAGTTTGTTGGTCTCAAAATCTTGACTGCAACGTCAACAACGCATGGTTTCACGTAAGATGGTGACTGTAGAATCTTTCTTGCCAAATCTCTGGTTGAAGCAATAACGACAAACTTGTGGAAGATTGAAACACAGGACAGAGGACCAGAATCCCATTTGGACTTGTAACCGTCAAACTGAGGATCCAAACTGTCCAAGAATGGACCAATGATAGGCCAGATCTTGAACCTTGGACCGGCAATACTACCTTTCCTGACCTGATACATCATCTGATCGTAAAGCAGACCCATGAAGATCAACGTAAAGGTTAGTTGTAACCATGAGCAGTTTGACCAAGCGGTAACAATCATGGTCTTGAAAGATGCAACATCCATATTGGACAGTAGATCGGCATATGATGATGAGGTTGTTGCATTGTTGGCAATGCTATTTGCGGTATCTTCAGCGATGATATCCATTGTATAGTGTGAGTATCGTTCTTTTTACTTTTGGTTGATGTTTCTACTGCTGTTGATGATGAGTGGGTCTTGTCTTGTCTGAGTACCAAAAATGAGCGAATGATGATACAGGAATACAGACTTGCAGCGCTTTTTCCAAACTGATTGATGAACCGGAATCGAATTCAAGATCAAGTATTGTTAAAAACGAGGTTTTTATTGGACGGATGGAAAAAAAAGAGGGGATTGGAGTATTAAAGGAAAGAATGAATGGGTTGATCCTTTCTGTCGTATAACCATCAAACACAACAACAACAGCATACAAAATATTATCCTCCCCCTATTAACATTGAAAAGCGAGAAAAAATTGGTTAAAAAATTGGCTGTACACCGAGTGCGGAACGAGGACCTATAAGAGCTATACGATGGCTACGATGGCTACGATGGCTACTACGGTGTCTACGACAAGTACTACGAGTGCTACGACAAGTACTACGAGTACTACTACAACGTTTGTTACTATCTCCATTACCCACTCAATTGACCCTCCTAACTCAAAGTCTGGACAGGTTTTAATGTAGGATGATTTATTAAAAAAGAAGGTGAAAAGTGTGCTTAGTTAGGTACGAGAACTAATGCTCTGTATATCTATCCACCTATCAGACCACTGCTTTACGAGCGCATCACAGCACTACAGCAATTGACCATCGTACCGTGTACAGAGGCTGTAGCCGTGCCGTGCTCATCCCCTCACCAATCAATAAGCTTAACTAGTATGGTTGTAGTTGGAATATCGCATACAAGTAGTATGTATTGATCAGAATAAAAAGCTATGAAACATGTGTTAAAAAGTAAATAATAGTACGAAATGAATGAAGGTAGTCTACAAGTAAGTGCCCCTACGGCGAATCACGTCCGTATGGTCAATTCAACGTTATCGTAGTAACTATCCTTCCACAAGATCGCCACAAAGGATGTCACGATGAAGTTCAACAGGTAGGAGTACGACGTGATGTTGACAATCTCAATCAACTTCTCACTCATGTAATCCTTCATCACTTTGGCTCGTAATATGTACTCGAACAAAAACACGAACGAGATCAGGATAAAAGTGAAGAGTAGTCTGAACCTGATGGATCTGTTCTTCAACTGCTTGTAGACTTTGACGGTCCAGTACGCACAGACCGCAAACACCATCACCAATTGAAGATAGATGAATTTTCCAAGTAAAGAGCTGGCCTTACCATTCAAGACAGAATATATCGTTGATTCCTCAAGAT
Organism: Ogataea rishiriensis; assembly: GCA_030569615.1. Classification (NCBI taxonomy): domain Eukaryota; kingdom Fungi; phylum Ascomycota; class Pichiomycetes; order Pichiales; family Pichiaceae; genus Ogataea; species Ogataea rishiriensis. The sequence continues at coordinate 377,907 of JAJMLH010000006.1, read as the reverse complement.
CAAAGATTAAAAACTCGAGCAATAGGACAAGACAGAAACCCTTAATCAAACTCAACTTTTTGAACTCTTTGAAATTGCTGAAAAACAACGCACCTGTGGATAAAAGCATAAAGTTGTAGATGACCCAGATGATAAAGGAAGTACTCAAACTCAACGAGATAAAGTACGTCAAAGCCAATGTGAAACTGTTATGTCCATATCCAACTTTGTTCAACTGCACGTAGTATAGAGCAGTTGTCAGATAGACCACAGACGAACCAACGGCATAGGTCAAGATCTTGAACTGAATATGGTAGTTCTTCAAAAGGATACTAGTAAGGATGACTGAACTTGACTTATCGTTTCTATTCTTGGAATAGAGATAAATGGCAAACCCAAACGCCAGTGAGAAATAGAGGAATCCCATCAGAATGTCCAAGTACATGTAATGATAGTCTGAAACCAACAACTGACCGAACGATTGTCTCCAATCAACGTTGATTACCAAGGTGGCAGCAGGAGGAGACGCTTCACCTTCTTTTTCTTCCTGTTGTGGTTGAGGCAAGTTGGAAAGTCCAAAGACGATACAATAGATGGCGGTCTGATGAACTTTGAAGACATTTTCACCATCTGGCCCAAGATTGTCCGAATTCAAGAGTTGATGCTCAATGGTGGCTTCAGACTTCTCACTATCTATCAATTCACCCAATGTGATCTTTGTTGATAGTTCTTCCTGGGATGGATATGTGCATAACCTTTGGTTGATCGAACTCTCGTCACAAACTTTGATCATTGGTTGAGGCTCTAGTCTCAGCTTGTTCAAATCCTTGGCCGATATGATTAGCATGTCCAAGGATGCACCTTCTGGTATTGAGTTTGGGAATTTCACCGTTATTGCTGGTTCGTAATGTTCCGAAAAGGAGAAGAATCTGGAGCGTTCATAGTTGGCAACGTATGCGCATGTCTGGAAAGTTTTGTCGTTTTCCAACTCGTAGTAGTCTTCCAAAGCAGAGACGGTCAATGTGAAGAATGAGAGTATGAGAAGCACCAAGAAATGGTTGCTCTGGATATATTGTCGCATCATCCTGATCAACCTATTGATTTACAGTGAGAGAAGGGCTTCGATGGAAAGAAAGGCTGGCTCAGGAAGGGATGGATGAATTCGAAAAACCAGAAGATTGGGCAGTGATGGAGGAAAAAAAGAAAGAGAGGATGTTCTTGCTTTTTGAAAAAAAAAAAGAGGTCGTTATCAACAATGTGTATTCTCTAGGGTAGATAGGGAAGATGCTGGCTCTTGCAGGATTGTACGTAGATGAGGGTTGATGAGTACCATCACCATCCACCCTTTCAAAATGGTCAATGCTGTGACTCTGACAGGTTGTTGTTGTTGTTGAAGATGATGCACAGACGTTGTTGTTGATGCCGCAGGCGCAATCTGTGCAGCAACCCACGGGGAAAATCCCACCGGGTCCATGCGCCACAGCAGCGTCAAATAAACCGAAGAAACAGCGAAACGGCGGCTGCCACTTTCCGGTGTTTTCGTCCCGGCGCCTGCGGCTCTCACACGCAAAGGATCCCCGGTGGTGTTCTGTGGATACGTTGAAGTTTAACAGTCTACTTCAACTGTTTTTGAATCTCGAATTGTGATGGTGCTACCCTATCCCACGTATGAAGCCAGGCCGAAACAACAACCAGCCCTTTTCCGCTCTCTTCTGAGATGTCCCATCCTGTTTGATTGTACTATTGTGCCTATGCAATAGCAGCGATGTGCGGATGTCCACGGTGAAGTGCCCCGTGACAATGCCCCCCAGTAAAGAAGAAAATAATAACAACAATAGTACATTGGTTGCTAAAAATAGCACTGATCAGTATTTACATACTACCTATTTTACCACTTGTACCCAATCTCCAACAAGAATCCCTTTTTGGTGTGCAAATGAGTCTGATTGGAATAAGTTGGTCAATCAATCGATCGAAGGTTCGATACCAACTTCCAATGTTGAGAATTGACCTAAGCTGTTCAAATGTTTTGAAAATTAAGTCTGAATTGGTTTGCTTCCATGCTTTTTCAAACTATCTTAGTTCAAATTTGAAAATACGGATTAAAAAAAGGAAATCGTTGGTAGTAGCCTGCTTTGATAGCAGTCAGTTGTAAAGAGGTATGATTATAAAGTTTAACGTCCATCCTGGTGCATAGCCGAAAAACAACAAGATCTAGCAAATGGATAAGAGCCATTTGGAGTTGAGATAAGAAGTGAAGCAAGAAAATAACATTGTTCTAAAGTTGGAAATAAAGTGAACAAAAGTGAACTAATGAACTTTAGCAAACAATGCAAAGGAAAGGAAACAGAACGATGTATTGACATGGCTATGAGAAACAAAAAATCAAAGTGTGTATGGTTAAAACAGAAAAGAAAGGAAGAGAAACAACAAACATCGGAGATGGAAGTAAAAGCAATTTGTTCATACAAAGAGATGTGTAGAGCTGTGATATCAAGAAAGAAAAGTAGTAGATGCGTTAAGTGTAAATGTAATTGTAGTTGTAGTTGAAATTTATGAATGAGTATATTCAAGATGCCGAGTTTTTATCTCACAAGTTTGCACCATCCATGTACCTTCTCAAATCCGCCTGAGAACCGGACTGGGGAATCAAATTTTCAGCGCCATGGGCAGACTGAGGAGGTTGAGGTTGAGAATAGGTTGACTGTTGATGATGGCTGTAGTACTGTCCATCAACACCATTATCGTCATCTCCATACTCACTACCATTGTTGAAGGTTGTACCAGGAACGGTTGGAGAACGTAAGGATCCATTAGAAACGTTTCTGACTTGCTCTGCCAAGGAACCCTTTGGCATGTACGTCTTCGAATAGTTGATATCAACAGGGTTAAACATCACTATCGAATCTCTGATTTGATGAGGAGAAGGTTTTGAACCGTTCGTTTGACTCGATCCCCACTGTGTATGTTCCAATGGACTGAACTGTTGTTGTTGGTATATCGTTGGAGATATCACCGGCCTTGTACCTTTATCGGAATATTTTCTCTGTCTATCATAGCCGATGAAACTGTCCAACATGGAGTTTCTGTTGTTGAACTCGTGAGGTGAAGGTAAGGATTCCAACGGTTTCAAGTCAGCAGGTTTGGTCTTTCTTGGTGGGTACTGCACATGCGGCTGCTGCTGGTGCTGGTGCTGCTGATGTTGTTGTGACTGTTGATAGGCTTTTTGTCGTTGCTGTTGGTTCATCATAACCTGAATCTGTTGGTGAGGGTAGATTGGATGGTGGCTTGCCTGAGCAGTTCCTTCTGGGTTTGCAACGTAAACGGAAGAAGCAGTACTGTCTCTGTTACCGTGATGGCCCAAATCAGTGTCAACAGTCAACTTCGGCTGTTGCTCCTGCTGTTGTTGAGGAAGCATGAGCGGTAATGGAGGCAGGTTTGATTCGTCAAATTCGCGTTGAAGTTCATCCTGGGATTTCTTGGATCTGACAGAGTTATTTCTTGAGAAGTACACCTTATAGACCGACTTCATTCTGTTGATCTGTTCCTCCTCCTCAGCAGAAATTGGAATGTGATCTTCTTCCAGAACCTCGTTTAGATCGGGCACGGCCTCCCCCTCATCCTCCTTCTGGACGTCATCTTCTCTAGGAGGTTGCTTTGTTGGGACAATTCTATCCCATTCTTTCTCCTCTTCCAATTGGGCATCACCAGTCAAGGATGAGCCATCGGTTGAAAAACGCTTCTCGTTAGAAGGTGTGGATGAAGAAACACGAGCCGACTCCTCAACAAACTGTGAATCATCATCAGCATCGTTGTCGAATTTTGAAACGTCTATTGGCTGCTGCTGCTGTTGTTGTTGTTGTTGTGCAGGTGAAACAGAATCGTTTCTCATTGCCGAATAAGAGGATCTTCTAGAGTTTGACACCGAGTCCACTCTACTAGTACTCTCCCTCTCTGGGATGATGTATCCCGGATAGACCCCTCCCAACTGCCTAGAGAGTTGATCCAAAGAAGCTTTTGAGTGCGACTGTTCGGCATATGGTAACACGAAAGATTCTGTCCTTGGGTTGACTCCACGTGCTTGGGAAGCAGAAGCAGAATTCTGAGTATAAGAAGGAGATGCTACGCTGAGTTGCGAGGAGTTGTTGTTGTTGTAGTGGTACCATTGGGTCCGTGCTCTAGCAGCGTTTGCAGCTGCTGCTCCTCCCTTCACCGGGGAAGCGTTCTCTTCAATGGCCTGTTGGGGGTATCTCAATGCACTTGAAGAATCAAACGGATTCTCTGCCCCTGGAAAGTTTGCCTTGTTGAAGTAATCTTCCTCCTTTTGATAATCGGGTAGGATTGTGTTGTCACCGTTGAAATCTGGATCGTCATCTTCTAGAGCTTCCTTCTTGTTCTTTCTGTACGCTCTACAGCCGAAAAACAGGACAACGATGGTCACGGCAACAACAGGGATGACGACGGCCAAGACGATAGACAGTGTTGAAATGCCAGATCCTGTTTCGCAGTATTGGGAGGAGGCATCTTTTTTTGAGCATGAGTCTCTCCTGATCAAGGAGTGTATCATTTCTATCATTGTAGATGTGTGTGGATGTATGGCGATTATGTTCTTTTGAGTTTGGGGTTAAGGAGTGTGGTTTGATGGATTGAACGAGTGTAATCTATTTGAAGTTGGGCTTAGGAAGCAAAAGAAGGATGCCAAGTGTGCTGGGATCAAGCAGGAGTGAAATATGGTAGTAGTAAACGCCAAAACAGGGGCATGTAAAAGGTCAGCAGCGATGTTGACCAAACATCATCCATTTTCGGTTGAAAAAGAACGGAAAAAATGCGCGTCTCTTTTTCAGGATTTGTTTACCTTTCGATCCTCAGAATACACGGCTGTGCTGGGCTATGCTACATGCCATTCCAGACTCTACAAACACATACTACTAAACATTACTGGTATCTCTATCTATACAACACCATTGCCATTGAATTGCAATTGCTTCCACTTCCAAGGTCAATCTCATAAATGAGTACCAACCATAGAACTGCGCATCGTTTCACTTCAATTCAGTAGAAGAGTCGTCACTCAGTGCAAACTCTTCTCTGTTCAAGTGATGTAATAAGGTTCCAAAAATTATTGTATAATAATTAGTGCCATTTAAAAGTAAAGACAAATCCCGGATGGCTCTGGTAAAAGGCAAGAACCATGTACGTATATGAATTTGATCTTCTGGCGTTGTCTTTTTTAAAAGGACAAGGTTTTCATACGCTAACGCTCAGAGACGAACACAATTCAAGGGAATTAGAGCTCTATTTATACTATAATGTGGCAAAATTTTTCATTCTCAACATCAACTTCCGTTTTGGTATGCTTCACAGCCGGGTAAGCAGGGTGATATCTGACTAGATACGGGACTTGCACACATGTGATCTAAGAGCACGTGCAGTTTTCTTAATGCACAGCCTCAGGAACGAAACTGTTTCATTCTCATCCCATTTCAACACGTTCTTAATATTTCCTGGTATCTATCTATCTCTTTTATAACCAATTGATCCATCTTCTTTTTCAAACCGTTGAAACTCAGCCACCAAGCGGATCCTTCTACACTCCTTCAAAAACTCATTTCTTTCCAAGGCTCCGCAGCATCAGCATCAGCATCTCCATGTCCATCACCCCTGATAATCTGATCCGCCTCGTACAACAATGAGTATCACCAACAAGAACAACATCGCCATATCGACTCAAGCCCCACCTCCGTCCTCAATCAGAAGCAACGATTTCCATTTAAGCGAATTGAAAACAATAAAGAAACTAGGGAATGGAAAGTTTGGAAAGGTGATACTCGTATCAACCTCAAGAGATCATCAACTATCAACGGTACGCTCCATCACAAGCAGTAGAGAAGAAGAATTCTACTATGCTGTCAAAATTATAGACTCCAAAAGGATCTATAGACCAACCTTGTTGAACTTATCAAACATCTCAAACATGAATAAGATCAAAAATGAAATCAAAATAGTCAAATTGATCAACAAGTTTCACCATCCAAACTTACTCCAGATGCATTCGATCATAAAACATGAAGCGAACAGTAAGATCTACTTCATAATGGAGTACTGTTCGATGGGTGAACTCACGCATCTCATCAACTTTTCAACTACTGGTCAACAGCAGTCAAACGAACAGAGACTCTTCAACGTTCAACAGAAGATTCATGGATTAATAAACGGGTTGGAGTTTCTACATTTACAATCAATAGTTCATAGGGACATCAAACCTTCAAACATCTTGGTTGATTCCAACGGAACGGTAAAAATTTCCGATTTTGGCACCTGCTATAGACTGACTGGAAACCAAGTAAATGACAACTTCGAAATGTTCAAAAAGATCATGGGTACTCCTTTATTCATTCCTCCTGAGATTTGCTCTAATGAAAACACGGAAAATGATGATGATCCGTCGAAAACCGGTGGTGGATTCAACAGATTTTTCAAAAACAATAAAAAATTGAATGATGGGCTATCAGCATCATCATCATCATACTTCAAAGTTGACGTTTGGTCTTTGGGTATCACGTTGTACTACTTATTCTTTGAATGCTTTCCCTTTTACAACGAAAATGAGTTCAAACTGTTCAACGACATACATAGAAAGGATATTAAGTTCCCAACTTCAATGAATGACTCTCCAATGCTAAGAAGAATTAGAGATGGGGACAAGAAGAATTTGAAAGTCGACTTCAACTCGAAACTGGTTGAATATTTCAACCAATTGATCGATCTCTTGAAAAAAATGTTGGCAAAGAATACAGATCAAAGGGCATCCTTAAAGACAGTCAAATCGCACAAGTTCCTCAAATGTTTTACAGACTCAAAGGACTATAACTCCTTCCTAAGGTATAACGACACTTTTGCTCGTCAATTGAGAGACGCATCTAACTTTTCCTTTGGCTTGAACTCATCAAAGGGAGCATCAATAAAGAGCGCTGGAAACTCTCAAATGCTAAGAAATTCAAAGTCGAATGATTTGCTAAACGACTGTTACCTTGATGATGACTACACCACCGGTGCCACATCCACTACCACCGCCACCACTTCTTCTTCTTCCTCTTCTTCAAGACATGCACTGTCGACAAGGCTCAAAGGTCCATTTGAAAGACTATTCCATAACGCATCTACATCATTATCATCCGATCTACACCCATCGCTCGAATCAAAAGAGAAATCCGAATTATCCTCTCTTACATCGACACTGAGTAGTACCCATTCGGCATCGTCCAATCAACTGCTTGACGACAAAAGTTTCTCCTCGCAGGATCTTCTTGCTACTTCTGCTCCAAGGTTCCTATCAACTGCAAATAACTCTTCCATTTCTCTACCTATCAACATCAAGCATAACAACCTATCAAACCCCAACAGGCATACCACCTCCCAACAACAGCAGCAGCAGAAAACTGTTCAAGAGCGCAACAATATAATCAATACTGCTGGTCTTGACCCTGGCCCGACTGCATTGCTCAACGGTACGGCCGATCAGACGCCATATGACTCGTATCTATCCTTCATTGAACAGGAGGACCAGATTCACGGAAAACCTCCAATAATACCATTTTTCGAAGCAGGAAGCAACACCAAGAACAACAACCATGACAATGAATCATCGACAAATAGAGACTCGGTGGGGACAGTTACAACGTTACCTTCAAAGCTGACCGAAATGATTACCCCAGACTTCCACTTTCAATTTGCCTCGCCAACTTTACCATCGAATGACCATTCTGTGACCAATACCGAGAACAATACCAATATTGCTGCATCTTCATCTTCTCTATCGTCATCATCCATGAGAAGGTTGAAGCAGAGCAAACGGATAAATTTCAAGGATTATTTGGACATTGACGACGAGCATACCAATACACAACAAACAAGCAAGTTTACCACTGGTGGTAGTAGTAGTGGTGGCGTTGATGGACTCCTCGATAAGAAGAACCAACATCCACCTCATCCGTACATTCAAAAGGTTTATTCGACATCAACCACATCTGATGGTGGTGGTTCTGGTTTTACTTCCATGGATCAGTATTTAAGCAGGCTGGATTGATCGTTTCTTACCTTTTAAAGCTACAACTCTTGTCTAGTTTTTATTGTAATGGTTTACTTCAACTGTTCTAATTCTTTGCTGAAAAAAGGATGCATATATTAGCCTTCAATGCGACGGAATTATAAAAATAAAAATATCAAATTCTAACATTTTGACGGGTTCTTTTTTGTATGTGTAGTATACTGTGAAGTGGAAATAAAAAGAAAGAAAAAGAAATATACTAGAATGACCAAAAACAAAGAGACAGAAAGCTCAACAACGAGGTAACTGATGGGAAAAACCAAATTGGCTGGTGGGCGAATACCACAAGGGTAGATGGCAAAGGATCCTTCTTTTATTCATTCATAGATTCAAATGATCAACTTGGAACCACGATATTTGAGCTGGCTAGCGGATTCCTTAGCGGAAGCAGCAGAAATACCACCAAATGGAATTCTTTCAGGGAATCCATCAAGAGATTTGGCATAGGTGGCAACGGAATGTGCAATTAGTTTTGTGTTGATGACAAACGCATCGTATGCAAGGTTGGTCAAATCGTCACAGAGACTGTGATAACAAGGATCCAAAGTCTTACCGTTCCAATAGTTATCCTTTTCGGCACCTGTTGCAATACCACCGCCTGGAATTCCATGTTCAATAAATCCAACATAGTCTGATCTACCGTCAAATTCGATGAACACGTATGGCAAGTTCTTTGATTCGTAATAGTCAATGTACAAATCTCTCAACTCTTCAGAGCCAGCTGGATTCAAAGCATTGGTGGCATTGTAGATTTCATACTCGTAATTTGGACTGGCCATCATGTCATAATCCATGAATAGTCTAATTTTTTGATTCTCCTCTGGAGTGAGTTGCTCAGCATAGTGGTTTGAACCTAACAATCCTTCCTCTTCGGCAGCCCACCATGCAAATCTAACCTTGTTGTTAACCTTGAACCTGGTCAACTGCTTGGCAACTTCCAACAAGGAGATCGTTCCTGATCCATCATCGTTAATTCCTGGTCCTGCAGTGACACTGTCTGAATGAGCTCCAAGCATGATAACGTTGTCCTCATCTCCATCGACGGTTTCGGCAATAACGTTCAACGTTGTTATTGAACCAACATAAGAATCAACCAAAACAGAGGCATTCAAGGTGTAATTCTTGCTCAATAGATCAACGTAATGTTGACCATCGGCAAGTGATAGGCCAACGGAAGGAGCAACAACGGCATGAGGTGGAGGAACACCCAACGTACCTCTAATGACACCTTCTTCGTTGTTATAAATAATTGCTGCCAAAGCACCTAGCTCACCGGCAAGTTGAGCCTTTGTACCAAACGAGCAAACACCCCTCTTGACCAATGCAATTGAACCTTGGATTGATTTAGGATAGTCCGAAGCGTCACACCCGTTATTCTTGATGACTAACATTGGGCCAGTGACATAATCCTTGTCCGGAGTTGGTGGTGACATGTCCATCTCGATTAATGAACTTGGTGAGGTACCATTGATGGTGAGACTGATGGTATAGATCTCACTCATCATTGCCTTGAAAGGTTGAACACTAACGTTGTAATAATCTCCAAGTCTGTGGATTTCCTTTTTGATGTAATCAATTGTTGCCCAGTGACCTGGAGAGCCAATGACTCTTGTTGGGTGTCCAAACTCATGAATCGAGTCGTTTGCAATGGCCATCAAGGTTTCAGCCCTGTAACGTAGGGCATCCTCTCTGATGAAGCTTTGTAAAGCCTCTGTTTCAACCTCGGGAAGTAAAAAGGTGGTGTCATCCTGGGAACTTTCAACCTCCATGATTGGAACTTGCTGGTCTCCCAAAAAATGGAAAGGTAATGCAGTTGCCATTGATGCCAGTATGGCGGCACATGCAACTGATGATGATAACTTCATTGCGGTTGAATCTGTTACGAGAGGCGAGGGCTGCAAAGAAAGAAAGAGAATGAAAGAAAGAGAGAAAGTCTTGTGTTTTGCCTGTTGTTGTGTAGCTGGTAGCGAGGGGAAGTGCTTCAGAAGAGGATTCTCTATTTGTTGAGATTGCAAAGGGGAGAAAGAACTTACAAATGTGTCAAACTGATAAAGAAGAAGGGTGTTGTATTTATACAAAAGACAAGAAGAAGATGGCCCAAGTGGCCGAGATAGGCGTATGCGATGCAATGCAGCCCCTCTTCCCTAATCGGTGCTCAAAAGCGTCCCAAAGGGGCAATCGTGGCGTGTATGTGGGGGTGCTGCTTTGTGGCTGATGCACCTGATATCGATATATAATTCGATTCCATTCCATTCATATAGATAAGTAAGGGTAAGACTAGCAGGTCAAAGGAGGGAGGGAGAAAACAAACGCATGTAGCCCAAGGTGAGCAAAATATAAAGCAAGTACAAGACAGAAAAAACACCAGTGAAATGACATTAGAGGTGAAGAAAGCTCACACCAACAACACAGAGTTCACAACACCATCTCTATCAGGCTCGTTCGTAATTTGAGCATATTTACCCCAAACAACCTTACCACCAGCAGTAACCAATCCCATTTCGGAAACATTCACCTCAATGATTGTACCTTTGGTCAACACTCCAAGAGTGGTATACATTGGAGATTGTGGGTTCTTCTTCACGGCAAGAATAGGCAACAACACAGTCACCTTCAATTCGGGATGTGTAACATTGGCCTTCTTCTGTCTCAATGCGGATGGTCTAATAATTCTCTCCATCTTAACAGGTCTTCTTGTGAAACCTTCACCAACAAAGGTATGTTTGGTGATCATTCTCTTCCAAGACTTAGACTTGGATTTACCGGTCTTGATCACTTTAAACATTTCTTCTTCACTGATACCCCTCACCTTAGGCAAAGGCACGGAAAACTTGTCTGCCTTTTCCATTCTCTTCTGTTTTAAGGAGGATGAAATAGCCTTGGCCGTTTGTTGTTGCTGTCTGTCCAATAGATATGTAGGTAGTGCCTCTCCGTCCTCTTCGGCAGGCTTGGAAGGCCCCTTGATCTTGCTCTCTTCATGAGCCTTGATCTTCTTCTTCATTGCAACCTTTTCAGAATAACGCTTCTTGGAGAATTGTATACCTCTCCATCCCTTCAAGTTTTGTGCATCCTTGGCAACCTTGTGGACCTCTCTTGCTTCTCTCTTCCTCTTTCTCTCCTCATGATCCAGCCTTCTACCGTGCTGCTTGATGTGCTGTTCAATATATTCGTTTTGAGGCATGTTGATGTATTCCAATTAAACTCTTTACTAAAAGATCAAAGGTATCTGTCTGTCTGTCTTTTAGATCGATCAGACAACCAGAAAGAACCTATAGATAAACGAACCTGAAGACAGTCTAAGATAGTAAAAGAAAAACTTTCAGTAAAGCGAAAAAAAAATAAATCTAAAAAAAAAAAAATTGTTCCGCTCTGTGGTGCACGGATGTTTTTAGCCTTCCAGATGCTTTTTTTAAATTTTTTGGGATGTTTTTACTCTTCAAAATTTTTCCTAACGATAAAGAAACAGTACCCCTTTTGAACACACTGGTTATCAGTCTTCAAAATTTTGAGAAGTCTTTAAGAAAACCATCTTTTGCGAAAGTCAAGAACGTAGCCAGAAGAAGAAAAGAGAAAGCAGCAATGAGTATAGAACCGTCTTTAGACAGCCTGTTGACGTCGATAATAGACTCCATCACATCGACATCCGTTTCAGTGGACAGTCTTTCAACTGTTATAGATGATTCAACCAACCATCCAGAGATCGTGAGGTCCTTACTAGGAGGAGACAAGAAGTCATCGAAAAGTAAGAGTGAGAATTTGGAAGGTATCTCGCTACTCACATTGAAGAATGCATCTTTGCTTTCATACATCAACAATGTCCTGCTCGTGATAGGAACAAGGCTGGAATCTCTGGATCCAAGCAGTCAGAGTACCAGCACGGAGAAGAAGCTTCTCTCCATAAAGAACAAGGCTGTACAAGGTGCTGTTGTTCAAAGGGTGACACTTGATAGAGGTGTCAAGTCATTGGAAAAGAAGCTCAGCTATCAACTGGACAAACTAGTCAACGCATATCAAAGAAGAGAAAAGGAACAGCAAGATATAATTGAAAAGTCCAAGAGCAAGAAGGTGAAAAATCTATCGGGCAGCGACAATGATGAAGATGATGAAGAAGAAGACGCCGAGGCAGAGGCTGAAGAGGATGATTCAGAAGATGAGGACGATGGTCTCACTTACAGACCAGATCCAACGGCTCTACTTCAAAGTTCGTCCTCAAAGCCATCCAAGCTTGAAAAATCAAAGAAAACAACCGTTTCTCAAGAACAAGATGATTCTGCAAGCGAGCAAGAAGACAAAGAACAAGAAAAGAAAGTCAAATATAGACCACCAAAAATTTCAGCCATGCTGCCTCCAACGTCTCAAGATCCAGATGCTGCATCTTCAAACGGTTCTTCCAGACAGAGAAACTTACAATCCATGGACGAGTATCTACAGGAGATTTCCACTGCTCCATCTTTGGAAACTTCAATCGGTTCAACAATTATAAACAAGGGTAGAGAAATGAAGACGGCAAAACAATTACAGAAAGAACAGGAGATTCAAAAGTACGAAGAGGAGAATTTCACAAGATTGCCCAACTCACAACTGAAGGTTGGTATTAAGGAGAAACAGAAGAAGATGAGAAATGAGTTCTTTGGTGAGGATTGGTCCATGTTTGATAACAAGAGAGAGTTTGTTGGCACTAGCTCCTCCGGCGCTGATGCCAACGGTGGAAAAAAGAGGAAAAGAGTTAGTGCTTGGGAGAGAGCCAAGAGGAGAAAGGATTAAACTCTTCAACTTGCGTTTATCTTTTCTCTGATAATCAGCATATTTATATCACTATTATAGCCTTCCTGTTATTCAGATCAAACTAAATTGAAAAAAAAAAAACACAAGCAAAACTTGTAGCATCCATCACTCCTTACCCAAGCTGGCAAGATCCGAACCCGAATTAGAAGCAACGGCGCCTAGTTTTTTCGCCATCTTCCACTGTTTCACCTTCACATTTGTCAACTTTCCAATCTCGTCGGTTAGTCCGATCAGATCCTTAGTGAGTCTTATTGAGTACACCATGTTGAACCTATTTGCGGGCCTAACATTGTGCAAGAATTCATCATCATCAAGGTTGACATGTACCAACGCTTCAATGAAGAAATCAGATATAAATTTGTGCATTGTTGAGTCCTTGGTCGATTCTGTATCTTTTGGGAACGAGTCTATCATCACTATCCATAGTCGAATCAAGCAATTCAAAGTCGGAATGTTATCTCCAAGTTTGAGGATAACAGTGTTCAAAAGCTGTTCGCTGGTGTTGACATCCTTCAGTTTTGTGGCGTAGATATTGTTCAACGTTGATATAAATTTGGCAGGAATCAAGGATTCTGGAAGTTGTAAAAAGTAAAACTTCAATATTGCAAAGAGAGTGATCAACCTAACTTGTTTCACCTCTGGTGGCTTTTGAACAATGATATCGGTATAATGTGAGCTAATCAACGCATCCAACTTATTCCCATCAAGAATTTCCTCAATGGCAGAGCTGAACTTTTTCTGGTATTCCTTTGTCATGACTCCATCCGAGGGGCTAATATAATTCATGTCCGATCTGATCAACTCGTTCAACTGGGACCTCACCTTGAATACCGTCTTGTAATCAACCACTGGGTTGTTCCACCATGTGGAATCTTTCAATGAATCGGTAGCAAGCTCATCTATGCTCGTAACCAAAGAAAGAACCAAGGATGGAATCAACTTCTTTTCTAATTTGATGATGGTGTACAAGTTCGTACCAAACAGCTGGGCAACTCTTTTCCCCTTAAAACTTTCAAAAAGTTCCACTTTGGAAAGATATGACCCTGCCTTGTGGCTCTCGACACTGTTCTTCAAGTCCACCTTTGGGTTTATTGCTTCCATTGCACTTTTTAGAGCTACTAACTGCTGTGACATTTGTCTCTTTGAAGCTTCACTGGCATCGTCAACCTTTGTGATGTTCGTGCCATTGTAGTTCTTGTACGGATTGTCGAACGTATTAGTCTTTTTGAAGGTCATTTCAACGTAAATGCTTAAAAACTCTTGGAACTTCAAATACCTTTCAAATTCCAAAGAATTTAGCTTTTGAAAAGATGCAAACAAAACCTCTTCCAGAGATGACTTCAGCTCGTCAAGCTTGATAGAGGCCTCATAATAGCTTGTCTCAAGTGCATCATACTGAATCTTCAAAGCCCTAATTTGCATCAAATCATCTGCAGATGTTGTTGGAGCGATGATACTTCCTGAAGCTATTGTTGAAGAAGTCATTTTTCTCAGTAGTGGGGCAGCAGCATCGGTAACGGCACTAACAACTGTACCATTCAATCCGGACCCTGAATGTTCGGAGTGGATGCTTGGAGAAGGAGATAAGGAATATCCATTGACGTTACCCTCTGCATCTTTGGTAAGCTTTAAAGGGATCTCGAACGGTGGTTGTAGGTCACACAAATCGAATGACTTTAAGAGCCATTCAAATTGCCATTCGTTTATGTTTGCAAAGCTGTTTTTTGATTGTGCATCTTTACCGGTGCAGTTTTGCAAGTAGCCATGATTCACCAGGTACTGTCCGAATGTTTCGGCTTTTTGAATTGTATCTATCTGTGGAATTGCTATTGAATTGATCAAAAAATTTGTAATTTCACTTCCTGTGGATGTCTTTCTCCGTATTGTTCTCTTGAATAAACCTTTCACCTCCTCATCTTTTGAGTTCTCCAGAATCAAAGCTTCCAAGGTGTTGATAAACTCCTTTTTCTGAAAAGTGATGTTGGAGGCAACTTTGTAAGCACCAGTAGGTTCATTTTCGAGAGATATTCGTTTCCTCTCCATGTTCAAACTGCTGTACAGTTGCAATGCCTCTTCAATCTTTGCTGGCGAATGCTGACTTAACACCCTAGCCTTTTGCCTGTAGCTCAATTTGAGGTTGTTGAAATGTTTCTTATAGGCTTCAAAATCTTCGATTCTTTGCATAATACCGGTGGATTCGTTATGCAGCGTACCGGAGTAGTAATCCTTAAAGTACTTCATTGGCTCAACTACACTCTCCTGCAACTGTAAAGTGTACCTTTTACGAATTTTTGCCTCGTTGAATATCTCATTGATGAGGTCGATGGAGAGTCTAAATCCCGTTAATAAGTGGTCTGGGTGTTCAGGATTGCCCGTCTTGTCAAATACGAGATAGTTGTTCTTGGTGAACTTGTATCTATCGTTCAAAGCATGACAGTATTTGTTCTCGGCTTCCAACTTACTCTTGAAGAAGGTGTACCAGTCATTGAGATCCTTGAAGCTTTCTGTAGTGAGGAAGTTGATGAGCTTGGAAAATCCAGTCTTATAGTCCAACGTCCAGAAGTTGTTTTCAAAAGAATCCGATTTCATTTGGAATGTTAAAAGTGATGCCTCCTCTTTGATGGATGACTCTGACGTGGCAGGTGTGATGGGGGTATGCTGAGTAGCGATCGTGGATGACCTAGCAATTGGCGGAGGTGGTGACGGTGGCTCCTGCTGCTGTTGTTGCTGAACAGGTGACACGACAGACATTGTAAAATATGTTCTCTTCTAGAAAAAAGAGACAAGTAGAAGAAGAGCTTAATTCCAATCAAGGACAACAGAACGGCAACAATTGGGATATGAATCGTTGCTGCCAGGTCCCTTTTAACAAGGATGTTGCTCTTGTTGTTGAAGTGTCTAATTCTTTACCCCTGATTTGGGGCATGGTTTGATACACCAGCCACACCAGCCACACCACTGACGCGGCAGCCAAAGGGAGAGGTACGTGTACTCGTGTGGCGCAGTTCAATGGAAACATGGAGACACACAACAGGAAGGAAAGGAAAGAAAGGATCACTCGATTCCCATTAACAACGGCACATGCCTTGTATTGATCTAAGAGAAACCTTATAAGACGAAATTTAAGTTGATTCATAAGTTGACTTGGTTTCATCTGCAGATACGGACACACAACATACATAGAAGCATTGACTCCTCAGCATGCCTCCGCAGATGAAAGGTTTGGTCCAGTTTATATCCGACATAAGAAGCTCGAAAGAGCAGGAGGATGAAGACAGACGTATCCAGGCAGAACTGGTTCATATTCAGAAGCAATTTCAACAACAACAGTCCTTATCAGGATACCACAGGAAAAAATACATCTGCAAGTTGTTGTACATATATTTGATGGGGCATGACCTCACCTTTGGATTCCAAGAATCCATCACTCTAATCAGTTCTAAAGTGTTTAGTGAAAAATTTGTTGGCTATCTGGCAATGTCTGTCTTTATCAGGCTCAATCCCGAATTGAGCTCCCTGGTGATCAACTCCATTAAATCCGGTTTATCCTCCACCAATGAAGATTTTGTTTGCTTAACGTTACAGTTTCTTTCTTCAATTGCGGATGATGAATCATTTGCTCAGACTTTTGAAGAGGATGTGTTTGCATTTTTGAGATCCCCTGGCTCTTCCAACTTGGTGAAGAAAAAGGCTGCTTTGACATTGCTCAAACTACTGAGATGTGACAGGAATATGATCACAAGACACCCTACCTGGGTCCACCGCATCATTCCCCTGATCAAGGATCAACGTCAAGATATAGGACTTGCTTTATCCGTGGCGTCCTTGGTTGAGGAGATTGCAAGGATAGATTACGACTCCTGCCAACCGAGTACCGCAATAGTGATAGAATCGATCTACAATCTTGTTGTAGAGCCAAGCGCAAACGTCCCGCGAAACCAATACTACTATGGGGTACCTGCTCCTTGGTTAACAGTGAAGCTATTCTGTCTTTTGGAAATTCTCATACCGGATTCTATGGCACTGGAATTAATTGACAAGAACAACAGAGGGAAACTATTGGACGTGTTACACGTGGCAATATCAACTGCTATTTCTAACGGGCACAGCGCCAGCTCAGTCGAAGCCAAAAATACAAACAGCTTCATCTTATTTGGTGCCATATCTTTGGCTGCTCATGTGGACCCATCTGCACAACAGAGTGAACGGGCTGCGGATGCACTCTGCTCCCTCTTGAACTCGGCAGAGATAAACACAAGATATTTGGCTTTGGGAGCGCTTGCGAAGATTGCTGTTAGAGGTGAGGCTCAAACTTTGGCTGTCATTGCCGACCATTTTGAAAGTATTTTCAAGCTATTAAGGGATAGGGACGTCTCTATCAGAGGAAGATCCTTGGATTTAATCTATGCCGTTTGTGGAGCGTCCAACGTTGAAAGTATATGTGATGCACTTTTGAGCTATCTTGCCATTGCTGAATTTAGCATGAAATCGGATGTTGCCATCAAGGTTGCCGTCTTGGCTGAGAATTTTGCAACAAATGCCACCTGGTATGTTACAACCACGATGAAGTTGTTATCGCTTGCCGGAAATTACGTTGATGAGGAAGTTTGGCAAAGGCTGATACAAATCGTTGTGAATAACGAATCCATTCAGGCAACTGCTTGTAAGTTAGCAATCAGATACTTGAAAAGTGGTACTTATCCTGAATCCATGCTCAAAGTTGCTGCTTTTTTGCTTGGTGAGTTTGGTAAGCAAATTGAAACTTTCAGCTCCTCAAATGAGCAGTTTGGCTTACTATACAACAAGTACTTTCAATGCTCGGTTAGATCAAGAGCTATGCTTTTATCCTCCATGTTGAAATTCTACTCCTGTTATGAAAGCTTGAGACCAGACATCTTGGACTTGTACGAACAGGAGGCCAATTCGTTTGCTTCCGAAGTCCAGCAAAGAGCTTTGGAATACTTGAACATCGTGACTAGGGTTGACAATCTGGCTCTTTTGAACATAGTCATTATAGATATGCCGCTTTTTAAGTCCAAGAAATCACCGCTGGTGGCAAGGTTGGGTAACATTGAAGAAATTCAACAGAGTTTCAAGCTCAACAGTAAAGATCTTTTGACTCCGAGTATGACGGGATTGGGGAGTTTGAGTGCGCATACCAGTACTGCATCGTTACCATTGCCTGCTCTCACTTTGAAGTCGTCTCAAAAACAACAACAATCCTCGTCAGGGGCTCCACCTCCACCCCCTCCATCTCGTCATCCTAGAAATACCATATCGTCCATCAATACCATGGGATCCCTGATTACCAACGACTCGAAACTATCAGTCAGCACTAACTCAACGGAAAATCCATTTGAATCCATAAAGGGCTCAACAAGAAGCTCATCTGCAGCACTCCTACCAACGGCTCATACATCAGGCGTTTTGTCTCCCCAGTGGAAGGAAGGCTACTACAGAATGCTTCATTTTGACCAGGGTATCTTCTATGAGAATTCTTTGCTCAAGGTTATATGTAGGTTGAAAAGGGAAAAGTCAAAGTTACACGTTCAACTGACATTTGCCAACAAGTCTCCAATATCTTTATCAGGATTAACTTCAAGTATTATTTCTCAAGCCACTGATTCCGAGGATCCTCCCTACATTATCCACGTCTTGCAAAATCCAGAAACGTCGATCCAGGAAAATGCCAGAACGACCCAGTTGTTTGATATCACAATGAGGCACAAGTTCATAGATGCCGAAGCACCACTTTTGAATGTATCTTTTATCTCTGGAGGTTTAACGACGTTGAAGCTCAAGCTACCATTGGTTTTACTGAAGGTACTCCATCAGGGAGACGGCGCTCCTCTATCCAAAGAGATGTTCTTCACAAGGTGGAATCAGATAGGCAGCAATTTGGGTACACAAGGAGAATCGCAAAAGTTTTGTAGATTTACCGATGGGAAGCGTCCTTCTTTGTTGAGTTTGAACAGACTCATGACTTTGGCAGGCTTAAGAAGCTTGGATGGTATTGATGCCAATCCTGATAATCTTATCTGTGCTGGTATTTTGAGCACCGTTTGCGATGGAAATGCCGGTGTTTTGATGAGGTTAGAGGTTAATAGTGAGGACAGATCGCTTTGTAGATTAACGCTGAGATGTACGAAGGTTGGTGTCGCTGAAGGGTTGGCTGAGAGTTTCTGCGACCTACTAAGCAACGGTTTGTGAATTGTTGAAAACATGTTTATTGAACCCTTTTTTGTGTATGCTGGTGATGACCTTCAATATTACTGATATGCCTGAGTACTCAGTGCGTACTGCTCTGGTCCATTCAAGTGAAAGCACCGGCATTATGTGGTCGAATGGTCAATCTTTATGGAACTTTTTCTCAAGCCTAGAGGAATGAAAACTTCGTCACTCTCGCTATGTGCCAATGAAGCGTTCATTATTTTACACCGGGAGGACTTGACCGAGGTATCTTGTTCTTCAGCGGAGGAGCTGAAAACATTTCTTTCTTGTGGTCTGTAAATGCTTATAAAGTCTCATCTGCTAACCAGGGAAGCACTCTGGAGGCAGTGCAAGTTTAGATATTGGAGTAATGCTGATACAGTCTGTCATTGTTAAAGTTTGTGTCAATTGCAGAACAGGGGATGATGATATATGAAAAAGAATGACTGAATCTGTAACCTGATGATTTGCACGGATTCTTTCCCACAAGGTATTGTTCCACTTCGTTGTCAAGAGTTATCAGCTTTTAGTCTTACGTATTGTTAGATGTTGGTTAGGATCTTACCGTTGAGAATCTCACATATCAAGCTAACCCATTCTGTGACAAGTCTAACAGTCAAGAGATACAAGCAGTTCATTCCAAACATGTCTTTAAAGTATTCTCAAGAAAGAGCCACAGAGCTAATCACAAATGCAAACAGCATAAAATCCAAAGTGGACCAATTGAGCTCCGAAAGGACAAGGCTAGTGTGTGTTTCCAAGTTGAAACCTGCAAGTGACATTCAGGCACTGTACGATATCGGTTATAGACATTTTGGCGAAAACTATGTCCAAGAGTTGATTGAAAAAGCTAGTATCTTACCAAAGGACATAAATTGGCATTTTATAGGAGGACTACAGACCAACAAAGCCAAGGATTTGGCCAAGAATATTGACAACTTGTATGCAGTGGAAACCATAGATACGGAGAAGAAGGCTAAGAAATTGAACGATGTCAGACAGTCGGAGGGGAAAAGCATTGTCAATGTGTATATTCAGGTCAACACCTCCAGAGAGGAACAAAAATCGGGTGTGATGCCAGAAGAAGTGGATAAGCTTGCAGAGTTTATCGTTAAACAATGTCCAAAGCTCAACCTGGAAGGGTTGATGACAATAGGATCTGTGTATCAATCAAAATTCTCGGAGGAGAATCAAGATTTCAAAACGTTGGTTGAAGTCTCAACAAGGCTGAACGAGCTGTTTGACATCAAGCTGGAGCTAAGCATGGGCATGAGTAGTGACTTTGAGGAGGCGATCAGGCAGGGATCTACTTCTGTTCGGGTGGGATCAGACATTTTTGGGTCGAGACCGGCTAACAACGGGCATTGATGGTAGGTGCTCTCAGTTGCTATGAGTAAGATACTCTTCAAATTGACTGTTTACCTTGTTGTGTATCGGTAGGTAGTCAGGTTTCACAGGTTTGGAATCAACCGAGTGCCTCTGAAGTCTCTAAAACAACTATGCCTATCATGAATGCTTATCCATGTTTCAATGAGTACACAGGTAGGTGAACTAAAAGTCGGGCAACCGTAATTCACACTGGTAAACTTACTTATACTCCAATCACTGCTTATAGCTACATTAATTGTTTAGCACTCGAATGGAAAAGGCATGTCAATACGCCTGTGTCCGACCAACAGAACAAACCCACTACTTTACATTGGATCCTTCTATGGGCCCCTTTGAGGCACTGCCTTTCAAGTCACTACCTCTTTACCTGAAGAAAACAGCGACCTCGTATGAAAATGGTCCAATAGCCACCATACCACTAATCACTGTGAATCAACGATTATGAGAGATTGAAGCTCAAATGAACATTGTAACACAATCTCCCATCGTTTTCCTATTGAATGAAGTATTCCATTGTGGTAATTTTGTCCGATTTACCGCTGGTGCTCTTATCAGTTTATCAGGATTACCCAAACCTTCACAATATCACTAACTACTGTGATGGTAGCAGCCAAATCTTTATCCTCAAAGGTTACTACCCAATTGACAGAAAGAATAAAGGCTGTGTAATACTTGTTGATTGAGTAGAATAGTCTTAAATTACCCAACAAACTAATATATCACGTGCCTGGCCGTAAACATTGCCTATTTGGGACACTTTTTAATGGCAGGGAAAATCTAAATCTCTAATAACTCTTCCTCTGACGGTGCCAGTGTCATTAATTTGCTTCCAAAAGATGAAGACAGTTTGAATCTATCCAATTATACTAGTTTGGTGTTTTCAGTGTCACTGGTACGGTCACAAAATGGATTTCAAAAAATCCTCAAAAATCCTAACTTGGGTTTTTGAAAATGTTCGATTTATGCACTTCTGAAAACATTACAAAATACTAGATTTTTTTCTGAGTAGAACCCCAAGGTATGAGCTGGATCGGTGTAAAACTGGTGCCAGGAGATTGGAAACAGCTCAAAATGTGCAAACGATAAGGACCCAGATGCGAACCTGCAGCCTTCTTTAGAGCACAATGCCTCTTTCCACTAGGCCATATTCCCCTTTTTCGACCGAGCATTGAGTTAACTTCAGCGGCCCATTAGGCCACAATCCAGCAGCTATTTCACACTTCTGAGCATATCATTGGAAAGAGCGAGTCCAGATCCTTCTGATGATGTAACTTAGAAATCCGGAATCGTCCAAAAATGTTTGACTCAGGGCATATTTCTCAAGGGCATCTAAAGGGCATAATTTCAAGCACAAAGATGAGCAATGCCATCAAATTCAAGCAATACCCCTTGTAGCCCAACCACTCCGCTGTATGCCATATCAATTTTTAGGACGATTGGATTCCTGGGGGAGCAGGAATTGAAACTTTTGCAATGCAAGTTATTTTCCAGGTGGCCGCGCACCAAAACATTGAACTTTACCAACGCTTATTTGTCATTGTGCTTTGCTGATCCTATATCGATAGGCTGCTCTTTAATATATCAAAGCTTCAGGTCCTAAGGTATGAGGATATCAAAGGCCTCGATTTGCTGAAGTGCAGAAGGGTCATCGTTTGGAGACCCGAAAGCTTTAGCTCTCGCGGACGATCGCCAAACAGAATCAAAGTAGACGGCCATTGTTTGTCATCTTTAATTGATAGGAGGCAGCAATAACGCTCGATTCTATAGTTCGAGGAAGTGTAGTCATCGATGTTGGTGTTGGTGTCTTGAATTGCTCGGATAACAGTCAGAGGCGGCCAAGGGTGAGTGAAGTAAAGCTTAGAACACTGCTATCACAAACTCAAAGTGAAAGGTTTTGGTCTTTTGAGCTTCTACTTACCTCATCTGCTCTAAGCATTTTTTGCTGTTATAGGGTCTATCATTTGTGGTAATATAGAGTATAATTGACAACGGTGAAGAAGATCTAGAGGGGCAATTGCTTGAATGTCAAAGGGGAAACACAAACTCACTGTGGGTAATGGCTGCGTCACAACAACTTCGCTCGCACACTATTTGAGACTGTTCACTTATTTTGCCCTTTACATCTCAATCAGTGTATATAACTGCAATTCTTCCAATTGACATCCATCCCTTTCCATGTTTCTTCAAAAGATTGTACTGTGATGTCTTAAATTATTAACATGAAGAACCATTGAATTACTGCTCATAGCTGAAACAAGATTAAACCCATTTGATCAAATAGTGTTGCCATTTAGCACCGTCAATACCAGTGCCATGCTCTCCTTCCCTCATAGTGAAAGCTGATGGCATTACAGAACCTTGACATCGTTGTTTAACACAGAGTGCTTGAGAACACGCAATGGACGAACTGAGGGATCATGTCAACTTCATGATTCTCGATAGTTGTATTGATCAGGGGGGTGATACGCAGCGTTTTTTCCACAGAAAAGGCACAACAATGGCAACAACGGCATCGACAGAAATTGCAGGAATACATATCTTGACGACTCAAATATCATAGGGATGCTGCGAGGTGAAAGCTGCCCAGTCGCCAAGGGTCGAGGTTTGATACTGCAAACGGAAGAGTTGGCAATGGGCATGTTAGGACAGTGAGATTAGAACGATGGGCCACTGTGGCGGCAGTTTCCCACCAAATCAGCCAACAGCAAACTCAGAAGTAGTTACCATTGTGAGGCAACAAGCACCCAAGCTCTGAAGCATGTCGAAAAAGCTAGAGGGGTGCTCCAGAGGTGCCTACGGTGGATGCTTGTCTTTGAGAGGGACGCCAAAATTGAAAGAGGATTCTCCTGGTCAATATTTGGCAATCTATCCCACATTGAAACAACAACCAAAGTACATTATGCCAATCTTCAGTTCCTGGGCGTCAATATGATTACTTTTTCACATCAATTGTTGCCCAATTGCGCTGTCAATCGATTTCATTAGAAAGAGGGGTCAAATGCGCACTTTTGGAACGTCGCGACAAAGAAATAAAGACAAACTTTTCAAACGCTTGTTTGGAGACCTTCCAAGCTTGCTGAAGCTTCCTTCTTTTTCCACAATATACCTCAATGGATAGATATTGTTGGGCGCTACCGATTATTTGTTAAATAGTCCTTGGAGTGGGTGAAAACCAGAGCTCAAGGTTAGGCAATTACGCAAACGCATCTAAAGTGGTGATCCAAACCAACCAATTTCTAAAACCATACATCACCAGTAGCTCTAGGATTCGTTCTTAATGTACACATAGGTTGTAGAGAAATTGTACGCGGTGGGTGCTGTCATATAATCGTTTGAACATAGCAAGTAGGTCGATTTCGAGAGATTTTTTTCAAAAGCTAAGATGAACCCCTTGCCGGGTCACCACCAGCTTCAAGTCATATTTGCAAGAATGCCCAATAGCAGAAGTCTATTCTCAAGATAATATGATTTCTAGAAAAACTCGTTGAGGCACTCTCAGCTGCCCTCGTAGTCAATGCCTAATTTTTGTCTGTATAACAGACTCTTCTTTCACACCCCTAGCGTGAAACTCAAAGTTACTGACCCCAACTATCAGAAACTCTAGGATCGGTTCGTAAAAACAGCCACTTAACCTTTCAAAATGGAAGCCGGCAAGGTACCCAAAATCTAGCTTGAAAAAATAGTTTTTTTTTCAAAAATGCGAAAACTTTGATCGTTCATCCTAGGCTCAAATTTAAACCGAACCGGACATTGCATATGGCATTGAGTTGCTTGAAGCGAGAGCTTTCCAGTGTATGTCTCAAAATGATGAAAATCGACGTTTTCAGAATTGCCACCTTTTCAAAAATTGAGTTTGTTTTTGGCGTTTTGTGGCCGCTACAAGGCAGCTGTGTGCACCAAAATGGCTTTTCTGGATAGCCCATTTCTCGATCCATCTTATGAGGGTATTTGGTCCTCATGGAGGTACTGTAGCGTTCACAAATGAAGAGAGAAGAAATTCAATTTTCTACCGGGCAGCCATTTCCGTGGTAAAATCGCACAATCCCGTGGTGGACAATTTGCCTACCGGGTAAAATACTGGCTCTTCCGATTACTCTTCGTCCACCTGCCCAGTGATGTTCTAGCAGGTCCCATAAGAAGCAGGACGGCTGGATGTTAAGAACAGTACCATTGGAAGAAAATTCGGAGCAATGGCGGTGACACAATGACAGGGTTTGTTAAGGTCCAAATTTCTCCGCGCAAACGCGTATCAAGATGGTCCAACGTCCTCAACATCGCCAGCCGTTGCGGGTCAGCAAGGACACTTTCTTCAAATAAACTAGCATCATTCTAATCGTCATCTTCCAGGATGTGAAATGATGTAAAATGAAATGCTCGATGTCTCCAGGAAGGCCCTGTTTCACCACGTTGAAAGACTCCACGTTGAGAATTTATTGTCAGGCCAAGTAAGGCTGGCCAATCCTATATGCCCTATAGGTATCTGCCAAAGAGTACCAGAAAGTGATTCATAGCCTTTGAAATGTCATTATCAACGAAGAATGTCCGGCAATGTTGAATCATTGTCTTTTGCTGAGAACGACGGATCCTGTTGTTGATCTTGGATGCACAATTCTGTTCATCTGTTATCCTGTTGATCTGTTCAACTCAACTTTGATGTAGCTCTGAGCTGATAAACCATCCGTTTTCACGCATAATAACAATCCACTAGATTATATTGTTTCCTGTATCGATGTAATGAACATGGCACCATGTGGAGGTATATATCAAGAGAAAGAGGAGGGAAAGGTTGATAGGAGTGTTATGATGCTTGGACCAAGCTGAGATTTTCAGCTCTGATACTGCTACTGCCACGCACTTCTTACGGGTCACTAACTTTGCAAAGGTGTACGCTCCAGCATAGCTCATACTAAGGCATACTAAGGCATTTGCCGCTCCCCCTAGACTACTTTATGGTTTATTGTCAATAGCAAACTGTTCATTCCAATTGATTGGCCGTACTAATTGCCAGGATAGTAATCAAATGATGGAATACCAATTTTATTGGAAGAAGAGATTCAATATGCTTCCAGGCCAGAGAGCGACTGTGAAAAACTGTTGTAACAGTTTTCTACGGTCCTACATGGTGAAGGCAGCAGGAATGATACTTCGGTAACTGAGGTTCCAGATTCCTCTGTTGATGAACGTTCTTTTGCCAATTTCAGAACCCCCGAACACTAGTTCCGACGTGTTGTCGGAAGGCAATAATGCCGTTGGAACGTGGGCAATAATATCTCTGGTAGTTGTTAGTTGGTGTAGCTGTGGTGCGTTCCTGGTATGAAGATCGACGCTATGGTGAATCTAAAAGTAATCCGCAATAATTTGTCATAATGTATTACAAGGTATCTATAGTTCAAGGCATTACTCAAAAAAAGTTTAAATGACGAAAATGACGAGAAGGACTTATCATTAAGAATTACCAGCTCCATGCCTCTGATCTTCATACTGGTGGTTGATGGATGGTTGTCATCGTGTAGGTAATTTTCGTCAAGTTAGCATACACTACTTTTACCGCTGCATCGTAGAGAGAACAAACGGTTTGAACGCACCAATTCGCGTTGCAGACTGCAAGAGGGGGGTTGATCAGTATTGACTTTCGTAAACTGTACTCGACAACGAATATTATTTGACGTAACACTAACCCCCAGCATAATAAAAGAGATCAGCACATCTCCAAAGGAGGAGGAGCATCTGGAATCTTGCCCAAGAAAAACTGGCTAGCAGCAAATATTTTGACGATTTCCTCAGACAATTCACTTGCGTTCGTACCTACTTCATCCACCTCTGCTTGCTTAAATCTAACCGCAACAGAACCAGAGCTACCGGACATATTGCCAGTAGGAGCACTAGCAAATGATGTCCCGCCCCCACTGCCTTGGCTGCCAAAAGTGGCTGTGGGGCCTACCGTACCAGGAGTAACACTAGTAACATTTGAGGTTGTGTTAGATACAGCCGAAGGCTGGGAAAAAGCAGACATGTTTCCAGTCACCACTGGTAAAGCAGAACTGGCTTGCCCAAACCCAGAAGTTCCTGATGATGATGATCCAAATAGATTTTGGGCCTTACTAGGCTCAGCTGTTTGTCCCCCAAATATGGATGCACCAGAGCCACCAACCGCACTGAATGGTGATGCACCAGCTGGGGCAGTAGGGTTGGAGCCAAACCCCGACTTTCCGAACCCTCCACCTGTGGATCCTGAAGAGAATGGGTTGGCAATGGAGCCTGTAGTTCCTGAAGCATCAGAGCTTCCAAATGGATTAGAGTTAAATGCGGAGCCAGTGGAGCTCACGCCAAGCGAGCCAAAAGCCCCCTGAGTTTTGTTGAAAGGTGATGATGAAGAAGGTGCTCCAGCTGCTTGTGAACCAAAACCGCTGGCCCCGAAAGTCGTGTTACTTGCCGTTCCATTGCTGCTGTTGTTGTTAGCACTTGCAGTTACCTGCGAGCCAAATAGATTAGTGTTGGCATTTGCTTGGAAGCCCAATTGTCCAAACGCTGACCCTGGACTGGCAGCACCCCCGAACGGATTGGGCACTGTGTTTCCCGTGGAGGAACCAAATGGATTCTGTCCTGCTGATAAAGTCGAGAGATTCCCAAATATGCCTCCAGTACCAGTACCAATACCACCACCAAAAGCCGACCCTGCACTTTTTGGCACCACGTTGAAATCAATTTCGAAATCCATAAACGGTCTTGCGAGCGAGTTTGGGTCCCTCACTGCGGCCAATTGTAAGAAACGAGCAGCTTTCTCGGCCTCTTTACTAACAAAATCAACCGCTTTCATCATATCCTGCTTTCTAGCATATATCTCCTGCTGGTACGTCGGAAGCGTGTTCGTATTGTTAGCTTCGTAATATTTGTACCTCATCTCTTCGAACGACAAGTCTCTGTTTGATATTAGATTCACATTTGCTGGAGGTCTCAAGCTATAAGATGTAAGCAATGGATATCCCATTTGAAGATCACTCTTAAGGTCACTCATGTCTGATTGGATCTCTGTCTTCTTTGTTGGAAGGGCACTAGAAAGTGTGAATTCCTGCACTGTCTCAGGATGCTTGCTGAGGGGGGCATTGCTGGTCTGTCCTGGTCTGTTGCTGTTGTTGTTATTGTAGTTGTTGTTGTAGTTGTTGTTATTATTGTTGTTGTTACCGTAGCTGCCATACCTATTCTTGCTTTGGTTTCCCCCGTAGTTATTGTTGTTCCCATTATTGTTGAGATTGTGGGAAAAGTTACAGTTTGATCCTCTGTTGCACTTGCCCTGCTGGTAGTACTTGCAAATGGGTCTGTTATTGTATGACATCGAGCTGGAAACAGTTGCAGTGACTTCGTATCAAATATTCTTTGCCCTCCAAACTTGATTCGGCGGTATAGCTCAAGATGAAAGGGTGTGGGACAACATTGAAGAGGAGTGTTTGAAACCTCGAAGATGAAGAAGGGTTGTTGATAGATCCATGTTGCGTACACAAAAAATTGCCTCGCCTTGCCTGCACGTGATGACTTCCTCCTCGGGTATTTAATCAGAGGTGGTGAACAGATAAATAGTAAATCAAGTTTGTTGTCTCTGATATTACCTGGTCCGTTGACAACGAACCTTCACAAGCCAGTACACTCAATTGTTTCAAACACTAGTGTTGCTGCCATATCTCCATGATTTGTGTCGAATGCTCGACTCCAATACGGACCCTATATGACAGGTACAAGGGAAACCACATCCGTCTCACAGTCTGCGAGAACTGTCACAAGGTGGCAGATAGGTACATTGAATTCGACAAGGTCCTACTATTCATAGACTTGATGTTGTTAAAGCCACAGGCATATAAGCACACCATCTACAATTTTGCGTTGACAAGAAATGAGCAGAGAATAGTGACTAGGCATGGCTCAAACGATACCTTATCAGCGACATCTACCCCACCATCTCCTGCTGCAGCATCTGGACCCTCCACCTCTCCCTCTCAAATACCAACAGGGCAATCAAAGATTCCCATCATAACGTCGCCTTTGTTAGAGGAAGTGCCTGTGGATGTGGGAAACCCACTAGTGACAGATAATAGCCCGGATGTGGCAACTGTGGCAACTCTAGGGTTCTTCAAGAGGTACGATCCGTTTTTACGACTCTTGATACTAATGCTCCTGTTTGAAGTCTATTTGACTTGGGCTTACGAAGAGAAAAACTTTATGGAAAATCCATCAAAAACGTCCTTGATTATAAGGACGATATTGAGTAATCCCAACATAGTGGTACAGTATTCATTTTTCTTGACAAAGGCAATTCTCGATAGCTTTTTCTTACACTCTGGCTTCCAACTGATGATATATTACTTCTTGCAATTTGGCACTCCAGCAGCAATTGAGTTTCAATACCTTGCCTCTCCATCTACGAAGGTTTCCCCGGGCTCTTCTGTTCCATCGAGGTCGGTGTCTCCGCAAAAATCTGATCTGTCTGCAAGGTCGTTATCACCGTTGAAGAAGCTTCAACTCGAGCAACAGTCTGGTCGTAAGCCGTCTTTGTCAAGATTACAGCCGCCGCTATGTACTACCAGTGTCTCAGAGGATATGTCAACACAGTTGAGTATTAAGGAAGTAACAACACCATCTAGAATATCAGGTGCATCGCCAGTGCCGGAGTTAACGACAGAAATTATTCACTATTCAACAGAGTACTTCATGAGCATAATATCGACCACGATCCTAATCTCCAACCTCATCAAGCTTTTCCCCATAGTGATGTTGATTTGGCCCTATGATAACTTTGTACTTTCGATTACAAAAACCCTAGTTCAGGCTATCCACTTGATAATTCTTTTGGAAGCTATCCATATAGTGCTCTTACAGTCCGTGAACAACCAATACTGGAAAATTGCACTTATTGTTGTTGCTTCTGAGGTTGTCAAGTTTGCAATTACTCATCTTATAGTCATTTCTTGGTTTGTATGTACTACAAAGTTCAGGTTCATGGAGATAATAAGGGATGAGTTTGATCAGTTGTTGATCAAGGTGGATCTCATTGGAGAATTACTGGAGTACATAGGGTTGTAACGGCAGGAGGGTCCTGTCTACATCGAATACATGGCAACGCTTCCAAATATCGAGTGATTCGCTCCCTTTACATAGAAAATTAGCATTAAAAATCTTTTCTTTTCCCATTGAATAAATTACGCAAGTATAAGAACAAACACCCGGCTTAGAACTCTTCAAAGGTGAATCTCTTTCTGATGGTTCCATCGTGAGTGGCCATGATAATCTGCTCGGATTCAATAGCAAGCCATGGTCCATCCAAAGACTGCACCAAATAAGGATACATGTAGTTCTGATTGAGCTCTCTTCTTTCGTCAATCGTTCTCGATCTCGTCGAAGACAGACCATTGTTCAAGTTTCTTCCGATGGTCGCTGTGGTAGATATTCCACCACCTATAGCAGAGGCCGAGGTCACATCTGACACCCCAGAATGTGAAACTGATGCATTGCCACTAACTGGACCACCGCTACCACCACGGGGCGTCAACGATGAATTCCTCGAAGTTCCAGAGTGAGCTAGCGTTCTCGCCTGGTTTTGCGGAAACTCGTTATGGGACAAAGCTGGGTCATTCGTATCTATTGCCCTTAGCGCAATAAAGAAACTTAAAGGCAAATAGTTCTTCTCAAAATTCCAAAGGAAAAACACAGTCAAAAATGGCAATGGGGCAAGACACATGGACAAGATGTACGCCTTTGACAAAGCGAGAGATCCAGCCACCGTTAGCTGAAACAAGAGTAAGCCCAAAACAACCCTTCTGAAAATAATTGGCATCACTTGACCCGTTGAATGCTGCGGGTGAATGGTGGAGTAAATGAGCTGGTACTTGAAAACAAAGTGGCCAACTATAAAGTAAATCAAACCTGCAGTCAAAATCTTTGTGGACATGACACTGTAGAGCAAAGTGATAACCAAAATTAAAATGGGATGAGGCAACTGTAACCCAAAGTTGAACAATGGTGGCTTATACAGGTCTCTATACTGTCTTGGAGTTTTGCAACTGGCTTTGAAGAAAGGGAACCTTATCAAATGACCAACTATTAATAGTTTGAAAGGGATTATACCCAAGCCTTGCAATATGATTGTGTCAACATAGAACGACGACAAACCCCTTAGCGAGGCAGCCAACTGTAGTGCTAGTTGTTTGGTATCACTTAAATAACCCCAATAGTTAGATGCCGTTCCCGCCAATGTGAAAACCAAAAACAAGTTCACAAAAACGTAGAAGAAGTTTTTGGACACAACCGACAATTCTTCTTCGCCGTGAGAAATGAATCCTTGTTTGGAAGATAACCAAACATACAGGAATGGGATCAAAAAGTTCAAAAACGTGAAGAGATAAACTGGTAACATGTCAGTAACAAGCTTCTGGGCCCATTGGTTTCTTTTTAAGAATTCTCCTAAATCAGGCCAAAACTTGATGATTGTCTTGAGATTCAACAACGTTGCAAGATAACCGACGGGAAAGATGAATATCACACACAAGACACCCGTCAGAAAAGTGATATAGTAACCTTTCAGTATCCTGTCCTTACGGGGCAAGGTAACGTTTTCCCAGATAATGTCTTTTGGAGCGGGAGCCAACCTTGTAATCAAAAAGCTGACCCTTGGATCCAACACTGCCTGAGCCATCATCTGGGCCGTGGCAACGGAGTCCATAGTAATAAAGGCAGTCGGAGTGGCAGCATAATGTCTTTCTCTAGCAGCAACTATCTCCTCATCAATGATACTCAAGGTGTGCGTATAGTAGTCAATTGCATCCACATATCTGCCCCACCATCCCATAAATCCAAGTCTTGTCTGTGGTCTCTTTTTGTAAGTCGTAGACCCAAAAGAGGGAAGAAGCATAGTTGGACTAGCCAGTGTGTCGGCCTGGGAGTTGCGACCACTGCCATCTTGATACTCGTAATCGGAAGCGCTATCCAAAGTTGGCTGATCGGCATCATCATCCTCTTCGTCTTCCACTCCTTCGTCGTTGCTGCTTTCATTGCGGTGGTCATTACCAATATCTGTACCTGATTCCTCAATAGTGGCATCATCGTGGTATCTACTTTCTTCATCAGCACCTCCAACACTGCCGGATGTCTCCTCTCTTAGGGGAAATGAGCTTGTTGCGTATGGTCGTATGGAGAACACGTCGCTTGATTTATTTCCTATGTAGTTTGCCCAATAGAGCTCCAACTTTGCAATCACCTTTTCACGCTGTTTGAACAAACTGTATAACTTTTTCCATTCTCTGCAAATGACAACTTTCTCAACCTTTCCTATTCCTAAACTTTCAATGTTTTCAGTCAAAACGCGTTCGCTTCGTAGCTCCGGTGGTATGCCACTCAACCTGATAGTTCTATCCGTAACGGAGTTCTGGTTGCCCAAAATTCTTTGTCTGTACTCGATGACCTTTCTTGTCTGTTCCATCAAGCATTGTTTAGTGACAAAGGTGAAAACATAGGTGAATATCACGTACAACCACAGATACGTGTAGTAGTCTGTAGCATCATCACCGTCCATCCTTCTAACAAGGGTAGAAAATAAGGCACCATTCTGATCATTATCGTCGTCATCTCCACCACCATCACCATTATCACCATCTCCTTGGTCGTAGTCTCCCGTGAAGTAGTACCGAATTGGAGAGATGATGGCAACAGAGAACAACCAACAGATAGACAAGAGTTTGATGGACATTTTGAAGAATCCCAAAAAGACAAAGGCATCCAAGCCTGCGTATTCCAAGATATCAGCCTCATTTATTCTCCAGACTATGGGGAGCCAACCAAACAGCGATCTTGGGTCTAGTGCTGGAGGCATGAATTTTCTGTTTGATACGCTTAGGTAGTTGAGCCTTGCCATGAATATGTTGGGAAATCGGCATCGTAAGACACAGAAAGTCAAGAAGGCAAAGAGTCCCAATCCAGAGGAGATAAAAAGCTGTGTTGTGATGAGCCTTGTGGATGGCGCATCCCTAAGGTTCTTGTCCAGCCCTATCAAATATTCGTCAATCATTGAAGAGAAAGCGAGTAAAAGCGAGTGAGGGACACCTGAAAGAGTTTAAACACTCGGCAAAAGATTAAAGGTGATGTGCAATGGTTCAGTATGCTTGAAGGGAGGCTGGCAAATAGAAAGTGAAGAGAGGAACCAACGGATTGCTGTTTTGTTTCAAATGGCTTGTGTTGATACAACGTATAATAATCAGATGTAATGATAATAAAGATCAAAACGGCGCCTTTGATAAAGAGCGCACCAGCCACATGTAAAGACAGGCTCAGCCTCAGCCACACCAATGAGAAAGCGAGTGGGAACTGAGCGCTTCAAAGGTATTTATTTATTGGGTACGCATCGACGACGACAAAGGTGAACAAAGGTTCTTCCATAAACCTCACCGTTATTTCGGGCTTAACGATTGAGGTCGCTCTTGATTCTGCTTTCATTCTTAACCAACAGCTTTAACGGCAGCAACGGGGAACACCAAAATCAACGGGTTATAACCATACATTGGTATAGAACATTTTATCCGCAACGAAGACTTCTTCCACCTTGTTTTCTTGTCTCCTTTTCGTTTGTCTTGTTGTCCCTCACAAAGCTGACTTCTTCATCACTAGAAGGCTGTTCGTTATAGTTTGATAACATAGACCGATACCCATCATTGTTTGGTTCCATTCACAAAGCTTGAAAGGCATAGGCAAAAGAGCTTCTTCACTTACATAGACGAGCGTTGTTGGCAGACTCTGTTCCAATGACAACTACAAGGAGGCCCACCACTGATAGAAGAGTGGTAAATGACAACGAGCCAATCGAATCAATAGAAAATGTACTTTCGTTCCACAAGGCAAAGTTGCAGGAGATCCTCGGCAACAGATATGCATCCGACGATTCGCTTCTGATAGGGACCATCACTTTCGCCCAATCAAAGTTCTCGCAGTACATTTTGAATGATTTCTCCTCGAAATTGGATCAGTTGGGAGATAGTTCGATTCCAAATGCACAAGCCTTTCAGCTGCCACCAGGAAAGGTGGTTGACAGTGTGTGGATTGAAATCCATCACCCTATAATCAAGGTTTTCCAAGAACGGTTTCATTCGCTGGCAAAAGATTCAAAAAAAAAACATAACTCAGCATCAAACAACAGGCACAGCAAGTCATATGGGAGATCGTCATCTTCTCTGACAGCATCTGGCGTTTCGACTTCATCATCTGTGGAGGTGAGAAAGTTGTTTGACAGATTTGTCAAGTTTATTTCAAAATGCTACGACTTTTATTTTTTGCTAGTGAAAGAGATCATAAACTCATATGAGCTTTCAGTTTACATCCCAGTGAAAAAATTGACATCCACCTTGAGGGCAAACGATCTGCATGATGGGGCGTCCCCTACAGCTTCCAACAAGCGCCAGGTACCAATGAGTGGTCCTATTGCAAGCATGGTGTACGTCATCAGCAAGTGCATATTGTACATTGGTGATCTTTCGAGATACAGAACACTTATTGCAAAGACATACCTACCTTCAACAGCAATCTCGAAAGAAGACAACAACAATTATAGCAAATCGATCGAGCTATACAAATTGTCTCTGCTTATACTACCTTCGTTGGGAGATCCTTACAACCATATTGCCATAATTGACAACTTCAAAGAGGACAAGTTCAACGTTGTCTATAATTTCATACGGTCGTCGCTCAGTAGTAAGCCATTGCCAATTGGTTTCAGCAACTTGCTAAGTATTTTGACCAAACAAAGGGAGACGAGTCCTTTGCTGAAAAAGTTTGAAAGTTACAACAACATTGATAGAAACTCAATCACCAAGAATGACAGGTTGGAACTTCTCAAGTGTGAGTTCCTTGTTCTATTCAACTACTATCTGTTGCCTAACAAGTGGATGTTGAAAGAAGGATACGTTTCAAAGAATCATAAGGTGAATGACATTGAAGATGATTTCTACTTGGTGTTGGCTAAGTTGGACTTTCACAAACAAATCTTCAGTGATTTTTATTTCAAACAAATGATCATTCTGATCGGTGGGTTTGAACTCCTTGTCGACAAAAAGATGGCACATCCCGATCTCAGGCAGGACACAACAACAATTTCCGAGTTCCTCAAGTTCACCTTCAGATATCTCGAAAACTTCATGAAGATTGTACAGGATAATTGGGGAAAGTCATTCAAAAAGTCAAACCTTTCAGTTGTGTTACTACCACTAGTAAGGATCATGCTATGTTGGTTCAAAGAGCGTGAGTTACCAAGGGGCTACCTTGCCCAGACCTCAGCTTACTCTTCAATGATGGCTGAGCTATTGAACATCGTTTACGATTATTTCAACTCAAATCCTGAACTCGTGGAAGAATTACAGGATGCCGAAAGTGGCATGATTCTAGACTCAACAAATGATCTGACAATTGATCTCTCATCTGTGTTTGATAAACAGCCATCAAGAAAGAGATTGTTCAAAGAGGATGTCACATTAAAAGAGTACAAACCCATCAACTATCATCTAAACGATTTTAATGACGACGATTTGTACAAGAAAGATGAAAAATCGATTCTTGCGTTGATTGGGGAGCTGCAAGATGTTCATCCAAAAAATGTGAAGATTAATGACAATGTGTTGAGGCTGATTTCTGTCGGCTGCTTGGGTAAAGACATTATGAAGCATAACAAGGTTGGGATCAAATTCAACTTGGAAACTAAAAGATTTGATATTCCTGAGTGGACCCCGTTACCAAGACATCCCCGTCCGCGTCAGACAATAGCTGAAAGTAGCAGTGTTATTGAAGATGCTATTCAGGTACCCGAAACTAGTGCGACTCCTGTTCAGGTAACCCCCAAGCCTTATGCCTCATTTTTTGCAAGGTTGAACGCTGGAGAGAAGATGATAGGCTCAAGTCTACAAAGTACGAACCCAGTGAGAGAGGATGGAAGCAATTCACAACACCATCAACATGGAAATGAGCCAGAGCATGAATTCCATTCCTATGCCAACATGGTGGATTCCATTGTTAGCGATGAAGCTTTGAACGCTCCATATGGAACGCGCTCGACTTCCTCCCTCAATGGTGCGAAGGCTAAGGAATCGTCCAGCACCGCTCCTCAACAGTTGAACTACACTCCAGGAAACAACATATGGCACAATACCAAACCAGAGTCAATGAATGAGCAAAGCTCCGCATCCGCTAACTCAGTGGCGTCACCACATCTTCCACAGCAAAAGTTCGATGACCAGCTGATGAATCAATATCCGAATAACTATCTAAGCTACTACTACAACGGTGCGAATCCAAACCAACTACAGCAGTATACCAATATTCTGGGAAACCAGCAAAACAACACGTTCACTGGATCTTCCGATTTTGCTTCAGCTGGAAATAACGCTTCGAATTCATTGTTGTTCCAACAGCCTGCCCTCCCAGGCATGCCCGATTCATCTTTGGCACAGCTGTCACCTCCGCTGCCACAATCGAGCCAGGCGTTCCCAAGTGCCCAGAAAACTGTCTTTTCGCCATTTTTTGCAAAGCTGAATGCCCAACAGCAGTCTACTCCATATCCACTCCACTTTGGTCCGGAACAGTCAACACTACAGTCCGATGCCGTTACTCAACAACAACAGCAGAATTTCATGTATCAGCAGCAACAGTTGAATGGTCAACTGTTCGGCAATAATGGGCTGACACCGACTTCCTCGTCAGCTACATCATCTGTTCAGCAAGCTGCAGGAGATTCTCTACAGCTTTTTGGAGGAGGCGCCATCCACAACGGCAATGGTATCGGTAATGGCACCACTGACAGGGGTGTGGGTAATATGTATAGCCAATACTCGAGAATGGGATTGGATTATGGAGGTGCGGGTTTACAGAATGGTAGCAATGGGGCTGCCAATGGTGTTGGTAATGGTGGACCATACTAGATGGCACGCTATGCTATTGTCGAAGTGTGTTGAACTTTATGATGTGATCGATTTCTCTTATTCTCTCTTTGTGGCTCTTTTGCTACTCCCCGATTTTGTGTGGTTTGTTTCTTCTTGTTTCCTGATATCCTCACTTGGAAACTCACACATGTGTACACTTGAGTGGAATCCCTTTCTTTCTCATACGCAAAAGGTATGGTTTGAGCTTGTAGTATACAGATAGATCCATTTCAAATTTCATCATTGAAACATCAATATACAGTCATACAGTACAAATGCAGGTAGGGTCGTTAGCTCATATGACAAACTCGATATCCCCACCACTTTGAACCTGTGGAAACGGATCAGCATTGCGCAAAGAGTGTTTCAGCTTTTCGAGAAGCATTCTGTTCAAGGGAGCCCTAACACCGTTCATATGAGCCAAGGTACACATGTACCTACTAACGGCAAGCACATCATCCATATTTTCAACTTTACCAACCTTTGAAAGCTCAGCGTTGCCAGCAATGTACTTCGTACCAACTGTTGACTTTAAAACATGCAAGATCACTGCAGAGAGTCTCTTCTGGCTCAAAATGGCGGCGACTTTGTCATTGGCCTCAACAAGAGACTTGACGATAGGGTCGTTTGATAGAATGAAACAGCATTCCTTGACGAGGCTCTCCACGAGTTCGACCACTTCGTTTGAGTCGATACTTTGGAGTTTTATGTCTATTCTAGAAAGTTCAATAAGCGGTGTACAGCACGCATCAACAACTAATCTTTCAAGTTGAGTCATCGCAAATGTGAGGTATGGCAGTTGAACGGCTGCCAACATTTCAGACTCTAAGACGTGCCTTATCAACGCTGGTAGTTGTTCCCCATATGGGAAATCCAACCCTTCCTGTTCTCTAGCTGTCTTGCAAACGCCATATATATCTTTTGGAGTAGACGCCAGTTGAATCTCTCCCAAAGAAAACTGCTTCACGGTAAACCTTTCACCGTTCTTCAAGAGGTGGTTGCTGAAAGCCTGGTAGATTTTTGGACAACCATTAGGATCATGCCATGTCCTTTCCAGCTCTCTTTCTACGCTTCCAAACAAGGGGTTTATAAACAAAATCGTTGATTCTGATGTAAGATTAGCTTTGAGCTGATTCAGCACTGTTGAATTCTGATATCGCCTGTCGGTTATCACTAGTGAGTCAATGTGTGGTTCTCTTAATTCTTCGCTGATATCTGGAAGATCTCGAAAAGCGTAAATTGTGGTAGGATTGGTGTAGATGGGACTCCTCTTCAAAAGCCTGTTTTCGTACTGTATCGTTCCTCCATTGGATAGATACGAGGTGAGTAGCTCCTGGTCTTTGATGAGCCATCTCAACCTCCCCACTTTCGGAACGGTGTTTGCAAGCTGTGAGAGTATGAACCTGCCGTGAGGATTGCTTCCGATCACATAGATACTGCCACGCATGGATTTCGTGCTCATCATCATCGCCGTTTGCGCTTTTGTGAGGAGAGAAGTAACTTGTCAAAGAGATACACAGTCAACTCTGGGTCTGAACCTTTAAAATCAAGTTCAGTTGTATCGATTGTGACAGTAAGAGTAGCAGTGTCTATCTATTGAAGAGCAAACTCTGATCACATGACTCTTTTCAGGTGACTAGATAGCTTAAAAACCTCAGGCTGTGTAATTGCCTTTGTAAAGAAAAATTTTCCAGAGAGGAAAGAGCCTTACACGGAGGGGCAGAAGATGCCCCGCCCGAGGTGAGCAGAGAGGTGATTTATTTTAAATTTATTTTTCAGAAGGGATAAATAGAGAGATAAAGAGAACAAGTATACTCTTCTTGTACTGAAAGACATTCGTAGCACCAGTCAGTCAGTCAGTCACAGGAGCATACATAATCTCAACAAATCACTATGTTATTGAAGAGGTTCATCACATCGGCGATAGTGCCATCTGTGAGGACGATCCGTCAGTCGGCCATATATACAACTGCTACTGTCGCTACTGTCAGGTTCAACTCGACTTCAGCAGCAGCAACAGAAGAACAGGTGGAATCCACTGCCACTTCAGAGTACGCACCAACTGAGAATGTCGAAGATTCGAAGCTACACAAGGCAGTTAAGCAAGCTTTCATTTCAAAAATTGGCTCCACATTCACCCCTGTTCAACAAGCATCCATCGGCGAATTCATCAATTCGAAGAGTGGTATTGTTGTCAGAGCAAAGACAGGTACAGGTAAGACCTTTGCCTTTGGTCTACCAATTTTCCACGATCTAATCACATCCGGAAAGGACGCTTATGGGTCGGTCAACTCGGTCATATTTTGTCCAACCAGAGATCTAGCAAGACAGAACCAAAACTCTCTAGAGAAAGTCTGGGAGGCTTGTAAGCCAAGGATGCAAAACAAAGAAATCACTCTAGTTATGGGTCAGACCGATATGCGTGCCACCTCCAGAAAGTTCTCACGTGAAAGCGTTCCACCTATCGTCATTTGTACTCCTGGTAGATTCGCTGATATGTTGAAAAACGACCGTGGTTTCAGAAAGTCATTCTCCAAGTTGAAGAACATTGTCATTGACGAAGCCGATGAGTTGTTAAATCAAAACTTCAAGATTGAGATTGAACAAGCTATTGAGGATTTGAAGCAATTGAACGAATTGGATGAAGGTCCAAAGACAATGCTCTTCTCTGCCACCATGAGTAAGGATGTCTTTGATCTTGCTCATCAAATCATGGGTAAGGACTACAAGTTTATTGACACCAACGACTCCTCCGACAGTGAGGTTAACGAAAAGATCATTCAAACTCTGGTGCAGTCCAACTCCATGTTTGAAAGTTACTCTGCTGCAATCAAGTTCATCGTTGACAAAGTTGGCGATCCATCTTTCAAGCCAATCGTTTTCTTGCCAACAACCATCACCGTTGACTTCTTCCATGCCCTTCTGACCCAAATGCTGAGAGAGTCTTCCAAGCGTGTCAAGACATGTATCATTCACGGTAAGCTTACTCAAGGTGAGCGTAACAAGGGACAACGTGACTTTAGAACTCACTCTGACTCAATCTTGGTTGCTTCCAACGTTGTTTCTAGAGGTATGGATTTCCCAGCTGTCTCACACGTCATTCAAGTCGGTGTCAACGACGTTGCAAACTACACACACAGAATCGGTAGAACAGGTAGAGCTGGAAAAGAAGGTAATGCTGTCTTATACGTGACGAAGGCTGAGTCAAACTTCCCAAGAATGTTGGAAGCAGTTGGTAACACCTTTACAGAAGTCTTGGCCTATGAAAAGGACCATGAATTTGAGTCCACCTTGAGAAGTCAAACTTCAAGAATGTCAAACGTTGAAGATGTTGTCTTGGGTGCGATCTCTCACTACTCTTCGATTCCTTCCAGTGTGATGAGATCAGACGGTAACACCATCGCCAGAGAAGTTGGTACTTTCTACAACGAGCTAACGGGCGCTGAAGAGAAACTTTTCTTGCCAGCCAATATGGCCACAAGAAGCGGACTGAACACAGAGGAGGCAAGAGAATATTTCGATATCCCAGGCAGCCCTCAGAATGGTGGCAGAAGATCTAGCAACGGTGGAAACAGACGTCAAGGTAACAGCTACTCTAGAGGTGGTGGTAGCGGTGGCAACTACAGAAGAAACGACTCAGGCAGCGGTGGTGATAACTTCACCCAAAGAAAAAACCGTTTTGGCGGCGGTGGTGAGAACTACAGAGGTGGTAGACGTGATTCCTCCTTCAGCAACGATAGATCTAGCAATAGATCTGACAGCAGGTCAAGCAACAGATCTAACGATAGATGGGGTAGCAACCAAAAGAAGAGCAGCTTTAGATCTAACGAATATTGAATTTCTTAGATTCCACTACCCTCAGCATTCTTGAAGACTCTTCGAAACACTGTTTTGTTCTTGTACATACCTATCTTTCACAGGATAATTCATTAGTCTTCCTTGAGTGTGTATGATGAAGGGTATTGCCCCCATTTCCTACCCGTTTCATGTCCTACATTTTTCTTTCTTTCTTTGTCTCTCTCTTATGTCTGCTGTCACATACGAACGGGACAGCATCTAGGTTCTGTATATAATTGCTCTTTCCTTTTCCAGCTTGTCGATATGTCTCTATTCTATTTTTTCTTTTCATGGTTTACACTTCCTTTGCTCCTGTCCGTTTTTTCTTTCAATAGTTTTCCATTAGTTCGAATATCTCGGTTTCTATTGATTTTATCCAATGGGTGAGATTAAACAGATTTTTCTATATACTTTTCAGCAATTTCAATCTTGTTGAGATAGCTCCTTTCAACAACACTCAACTCCAACGCATAGGCGGACCTATCAATATCTGGCAGCTTTCGAACGGTATCCAAATCTGCCCTGCAAGACTCAAACAATTTCTTCAGAATTTTTTGAACCAACAACTGGGTGTTGCTCTCGTATGGATTTCTAGTCGCAACTCCATTCAAAAAATCGTTCAATCTTGGAGCACAGAAACCATCTTTTCCAAACGTTTCAACCTTTTCCTGGACGACTGCCAATGCAACCTCAGTTCTGAAAGAGACATCCTCAGCTCCAACAGTGTAATCACCCCAGTAATTTGTCGCTTTCAAAAACTCTATATGTTCAGGCTTCAACAGT
The DNA here is from genome assembly GCA_030569615.1 of Ogataea rishiriensis. Lineage (NCBI taxonomy): Eukaryota > Fungi > Ascomycota > Pichiomycetes > Pichiales > Pichiaceae > Ogataea > Ogataea rishiriensis. Next base: position 336,879 of record JAJMLH010000006.1, on the reverse strand, counting down.
TTGGTGATATATCCAGTGACGTCGAGACTGTTCCAATGATTGACACCTTGTGGAAACATAAAGCCGTACTCACAAACAAGAAATTCGTCAGCATGAGAGCCATAGGAGAAAAGAATCTGGTCGTTTTTTTTGTAGCTGGAATCTAAAGTATTGACCAAGAATCCTCTGCTGGGGTCAATCTCTATTCCACAATGAGATTCTACATGATGATTTAAAAAATCAACATAAGGCACAAGAGTAAAATCATCATCTTTGGTCTTGTTTAACTTCTTGGGAAGCTTCATATGGAGACACCTGGAATTGCAGCAAAGCCAAGCCCACAGGAAATCCTTTTTTCCCACTAGTGAAATAGCTTTTTCCTCATGGTCATCGCAGTACATCTTCAGAAATTCAGTCACAATGTTATAGTCAGCGTTAAACTTTTCAAACTGTTCAATCGAGTGACTCTTTATAGGTTCAGACAAAAGCTCAGCAAGCTTCAGCTCAGTTGCAGACCCATTTACCAACCATGTGAAGGGGATCAGCTTCAATTCTTCAACTGTTGGAAGAACATTTATGAAGGGACTCCAAAACGATCCAATGCCTCTTTTCTTTTCCAATACAAGGTACATTGAAATCAACTGAAAAGAGCTCAGCTGTAACACGTCCTCAAGCAGCAGGTTCTGATACAAGACAACCACATCATCAATGGTGGGTTGGAGATCAGGTACAATGATGTGTCCGGTTGATAAACCTAGCCTGGTGGAAAGCGAACCAAACTTAGCTGGGTTCCAGCTTTGGAGATGTTTCAGCACAGTGATGTAATTCATCATATAACTATGCGGTATGGCAATGATTGTTTCATTGAAACTGATGCCGGATGTGGCAAAGACACATCTGCCCAACCCTTCACGATCTTGCACCTCCAAATCTGATGAGATAGTGGATTTGGGAAGCTGCGACGAAGCTTCCTGAGTGACACGGGGTTTACCTTGAAGCCATGCCAGGAGGTCGATGAGCTTCTCATCCAAGCTCATTCTATATATGTTCGTTCATAAATTTCAAGAGATGAACACATGGCCCAGGTATCCTTCACCATACTTGTGTTATCAAAGAGATGAAAATAGATCAATGTTGAAACTTTTGGAAAGTTCCCCTGTACGCTCGGCTCGCCCAGCTCACGTCGCACACATCAACAACACAACACAACACTACTAAAGGACCAATTTTGTGGAGTAAAGCTTGAATCTTTTATTTCTCATCGTCCAACTACTTCAAGACCTTTCTAGTTGTAGCAATAGCAAACAAGGTGACAGTTGTGTGTTTTTTCACCAAAAGGACGAGCAAAAGTACACACAAAGAACCTTTCAGAAATGCTTATCGTTGGATTGACCGGAGGAATTGCATCGGGCAAATCAACCACATCGCAAAGATTAGCAAGCCACTACAACATTCCAGTGATAGACGCTGATGCAATAGCGAGGGAGGTTGTTGAACCTGGAAAGCCCGCATACAACAAGGTTAAATCATATTTTGGTCCTCGTATTCCGGATTTGCTCAACGTTGAAGATGGAACCTTGAACAGACCCGCCCTTGGAAAATACGTCTTCAAGAACAAGGACGAACTCAAAGTTTTGAATGGCATCACTCATCCTCAAGTGAGAAAGGAAATATTCTTTCGCGTTTTAAAGTACTGGTTCGCCTTTAAAAAGATGGTGATACTTGATGTTCCCTTGTTGTACGAGGCAAAGCTGGACTTGTTCTGTGCAGTCTCGTTATGCGTTATTTGCGATAAGGATATGCAATTGAAGAGATTGATGGAACGTAACCCTGATTTGAGCATGGAAGATTGTGAGAATAGAATCAAGAGTCAGATGAGCAACGAAGATAGGATTAAAAAAGGTGGGATCATTGTTGATAACAACTCAGACCTGGAGGAGTTGTATTTGAAGTTGGATAGAGTAGTTGTTACTTTGGCGCCGTACACATGGCTCTCATTTCTTGAAGTTTTGATTCCACAACTTGGAATAATATCTGCTCTTTTATGTTTGATTAGAAATTACATGAAGAGAGGCTGCTGACGGGTGGGACCGTGCTAAAGATTTAGAATCATTGTAAGTCAATGCATATACAGTGTGTTTTCCTCAATCTGGTGCCAACCTTAAATTGTCCAAGCACGCTTCCATTAATCTTGTCTTCGCATATGTAAAGAGACCAATTGCTTGATCAACGAAAGTGCTCCCTCGATAGATGGATGGCTGAAGTGTAGGTAAATTGATAAGAACTCCAATTTTCAAGGGAACAATTGTCGCCGTCGAGGCTCGTCGGAGTTTAAATGCGGGACTGATAACACGACATTCTCGGCAGTGCACAAGCTGCTGCTGCTGCTGCTGCTTATCTTGCCACTATCAACACCATCTCGAGAACACAGTCTTGGTCTCTCTTTCTCTTTCTTTCTTCTTTTCTTTCTTTCTTCCTGTTGGCTATAAATAGGGACAACATACACTACCCTGTTACCAATTGATCATTTCTTTCAGAACAAGCAACCCGTAACTCGAATAATACACAATGTCAATAATAACCTCAGATAACCTTTCAACGGACCCTTCCATCTCGAACGCTCTCTTTGAATCACTCAAGAAGAAAGCATTGGATTCCCGTTCGTTGTCCTATTCTCCCTACTCAAAATTCCGTGTGGGATGTACGATTCTGACATCAACGGATGAGTTCATAACAGGAGCCAACATTGAAAATGCCTCATATGGAGCAGCAATCTGTGCTGAAAGAACAGCAATCGTCAAGGCAGTCACATCGGGCCATCGCAAGTTCAAGGCAATTGCAGTGTCTACGGATCTAGACAGCTGTGCTTCACCATGTGGTATTTGTCGACAAGTGATTAGAGAGTTTGCGGGAGAAAGTTTGACTCTTCCTGTGTACATGTTCAACGCTGATGGTTCCAGATTTGTCAAGATGACCATCAACGAATTGTTACCAATGAGTTTTGGCCCTGGAGATTTGGACATTGATCCTAGTGCGGTTTGAGATCTCTTGAGTGTCATATTTTGTCGTATTGTGAGATGAATAGACCGACAAACAGGTGTCACTGATAACTTCAATCTACAAGAAGGTTTGGTATTATGATAGGACGCAGCAGTGCAAAATAGAAATGATTATCAGATGCAAGATAGATGCTGTATTATGATTGTCTATATATATGTAGTATGGTGTGAATCATTGTTGAATGATTTGATGCAATAAAAGTGATTGAATGAGGCAGAATGGATGAATAAAAAGAAAATTAAAACGAGATGCAATCGAGTGTAGCTGTATCACAGAAAGAGAAAAACAAGCGAGATTTTGAATCAACATCTCAAGTTGGCAGAACATGTCCCCAAGGAACCTCTGGCTTCCTTCGTTAGTCTCCTATTTTTTGTTCTCAAATAGTTAAGCTCGTGTAGAGACCCATCTAGCATTGCCCTAATGTCGTTATTTTCGGCCTTTAGCCTGACCCTTTCGAGTTCGGAATCATGGTACCTGGCGATAAGCTCATTATATGCAGTGCAAAGATTCAAGTAATTGGTCTTGAGAATGGCAAAACATTTCAAGAATTTGTTCTCCTGAGCAGGAGCAGGGGCAGCAGGTGAAGTCAGTATTACCGGTGCTTCTCTCGCTGGTAGTTCTGCGCAATTGTCTTGGTGTGAGACTGAAATGTTCTCTCTAGAATTGGAAGCCATTGGAATGCTGTGTGTATGTGTAGTCGTATCGTTCATATGCTTGTCAATAGTTTGAAGAGAGTTCACATTTGAGGACTGAATGTTGTCGTTATCGTTGTATGCGCCAGTGTATGCATTATCATTTGAATCACCCTCTTCAATATATTGGACTGTCGATTCCTGCTTTTTCGTGTCACAGGCCATGAATGACCGAACATTTTGTGTAGGATCAGGTGTGGCCACATTCGCAGCTTCATCATCGCGATGCGCTTGCAAAATGACTCTCTCTAGCTCATCCAGCTCAGCACCAAGGTCCACACTATCAAAATCTCCCGGATTATCATGACTGCCATTGAATTGAACATCTTGAGCGTCGGGCTCTCCGGAAGATCTTGCCAGATCGGCAAGTTGCCTCTCCAAATCAGCTTCGTCCAATAGTAACTGTTGCTTGTCGGAGTTTTCCGTTGTGGAGGGGTTGAATTCGTTGTAACTTGTGCATGATCCTAGTGATTCAACGGGTGTGTATGGAAAGTTTGATTCGGGGGATGAATTGTCACACGCTTGACTCGTTGTCTGGGATAATTCTGATATGACTACAGGTTCCTCAACCTGTGGCGTCTGGTGATGAGATGACGAAATTGATCCATTGATACTTCCTATTCCCATAGTATGCTGTTCTGTTGAAGGAGAATCAAATCTTTGAAACCTCACTAGTAAAATAATGAGCCCAAACTTTAGACTTAAGACGCTGTTGTAGATATTTATAAGCTACTGAAGGTTCAGTTCAGTAGTTGCAATTGAAATACATCAAACCGGGTTTTTTTTTTTTCAAAATCATAAAATTTATGTTTAGATCTAAATTTTTTTTTCTGAGAAGTACACAAAACAAGGCGGTGTGAATTTGATCCTGATGATGAGTGGAAGCCCGGGCAGATTCAACCTCCAAGTAAATACTAACAGTTCAGTTATTTGTCACCCTTCATTGGTTTCATTAATCTTCTCCCTTTGAGAGATATGACCAGTACGGCTATATGTTCTGCGAAAGGTGATTGCAATTTTACGAATCTGCTTTGATCGAGTCTCAGTAGACCTGAAACCGTGATTCAAAACTAGCAAGTTAGCTTGTTGAGTACCTTCACAATGTTACCTCTCGGTCATCACCCTTAAGAGAAGCATGTTTGATGAGAATTTACTGATCTCGTCGTAAACAAAATAAAAGCGTTTTGGAAGCAGGTTCTTCTTTCAGTTCTTTTGCCAGATCAATCAACCCATCTGCGGATGCTTACTCAGAGAACCATGACATCGATGTCATCAGAACTTTTACCGTAGTGAGAACAAAATAGTGCGAGAAGCCAAGTTGTTTGTTATCATATAATTAAAATAGAATCATATATAGCGAAATACACAACCTTTAATTGTAAAGAATTCAACTTGAAGATTCAAACAGGCCAAAAAGACCAAAAAGAAGTATTAAATCAGACATGATGAAACGTCAGATTTAGTTCAACTTCAAGGTGGTGTGACACTTACCACAGTATTGTCTGCCATCCATGTTAGCCATGAAGACACCAGCACCACAAGTATCAGATGGACATTCTCTTCTTAGTCTTTCAACCTTTCCATCACTGTCAACCTTGTAGTAGGTCAAGACAGCCAACTTGTTCTTTCTGTGCTTGTGTCTGATCTTCTTTGGGGTAGTGTAGACCTTCTTCTTTCTCTTCTTACCACCACCTCTCAATCTTAAGACCAAGTGAAGAGTGGATTCCTTTTGGATGTTGTAGTCGGATAGAGTTCTACCGTCTTCCAATTGCTTACCGGCGAAGATAAGTCTTTGTTGATCAGGTGGAATACCTTCCTTGTCTTGGATCTTAGACTTGACATTGTCAATGGTGTCTGAGGATTCGACCTCCAAAGTGATGGTCTTACCTGTTAGGGTCTTAACGAAAATTTGCATTTTGGTTTTGATTGTTTTTAGGGTCGTCTGCAGAGGAATGCTTCTTTCTAACCTAAAAGTTTGCTTAACAAAAGGAAAACTCAAAAGGTTTTTTCACTAACAGTGAATCAGACAGTAAAGGCAACCAAACCTGAAAGAAGCTGTACTGAAAACGCTCTTGCAATCGCCTACCGATGCTAGAGTAGGAGAAGGTTGGTTAGGTTGTTGCACCTCTCGCTATACTCTCTCCTCTCTGTGCAGATGTGGTGAAGCTCTGAAAAATTTCATTCTCAGATTGCCTTACTATGGTGGCGCACTCTACAAACACCTAACCCTTGTATTGCTCACGTGACTTTCATGTGACCTGTTTAATTTATATAATGCACTGCCTTGTTTATAAGCGCTACGATTAGAGCGCCAGTTTTGGGGAAAAAGGGGGAACACTCATGATCCCCTGTTCTGTTGGAGGTTGAGCACTTTATTGAGTCCATCTTTCAGAACATCAGTGTCTTTCAACAACAAAAAGTTATATTCTGAAACCGTACCCTTCAAAATAAATAGGAGATCATATCTAGAGTGATCAAAGATGTTTATTTGGACCTGTCAGCACAACATTACACTCTTATAAGTATTGAGACTCCACTTATCCCTAGAATTTCTTATTCTAAGTGATCAAAATCAATCTAAACTTAAATTCACACTCCCTTTTATTCTTTTAAAACCAATACAGATGACAACAATCATTGGAGTCCATTCACTCACTGAAGATCAACTAAGAGACCTGTCATACTTTTCCGAGGACAATCAAAGCTTTTTCAGTGCCTTGAGCTACATCCCATCGGACCAAGACGATATCGACGACAGAGCCCAGAAGGAAATTAATGATCAAATTAGAAACATTCTACAGCTTGATCAAACCCTTACCGCCAACAGAGTTTGCTTCATAAATGGAAACGATTACAATCTGAACGTTGTTAGAGACAATGATGTCTCCAGTTCCATGGAAACTCAGGTAAACAGCGAAACATTTAATTTGCCAGCTCCACAAAGTCCAACAGTTGAACGCACCAAGAACGCCACCTTTGATAAGAGCAGGCTTGTCCAAAAAGACTCTCTTTATATTGCAAGAAAGAATTTTGCAAATAAAAGGGCAAGGGCATACATTTTGGACAAACGTAGGTCATTGAACAGACAGGCTACATCTCCAGAAACCACATATCCAAACTTGAGCCTAAGCGATTATGAAAACTACTGCGAAATACTCAAGAAGGACATTATCCGTACAAAGGAACACATGGCTGAATTGGATCCGCTTTGTGGGACTTCCAAAAATTGTGGTTTGACGGAAACCACCAAGTTCAAAACTTTCTCAAATTTCTTCAAGAAACGCAAGGTGCCTCATTTGAGAAGAGATACGACCTACATTGTCGAGATGGAACAAGACAATGACGTCGGCTTTGATAGCTGCCATTGTTACCGGTACGCTTCTTTGTTGGAAGATGGATCAGATCAAACACTCTGGGACAAGCTCAAAAGTAAGAACACCATCATCAGATTGATCGATATGAAGAAGAGATTATCTGCCAGCGAACATATGTTTGACGACACCATTCTTCAAAAAAGAAGAAGAGTGCTTTGTCGAATGAGGATTATTTGGATGCAGACATTCAAAAAGATTTTCAAAAAAAAGAATCATTGATGGATTTTCGTTGTTTTTGTAACATTTTTGAGATTTGTACCCGATGCTATTTAAGTTGTTGTTGTCATTCGATCTATATTTATTCATTTACTGCTGTTCAATTTATTATCGTTATTCATTTCAAAATTGTTGGCTGAATTGTTCCACTAAAACTACATTATACATTATGGTTAATGATATCTGAGGGAGTAAACTCCAAAATCTCAGGAAAAATATTCGTAAAAAGCAAATCCAAGATGTTCCAGAGTAGTATCGTATTGATTTTCTTCTCGCTAAAGCTCAACATAAACTTGTCAATGCTTGAGGACAGCTCTGCATTGTCTCCATATAGCATCTTGATAACGGCCGGGTTTAGCTTCAGCAGTGTAACGAGCTTCTCCTTGTTCTTGTTCATCACTTCCGCTAGCTCTTTCTCCGTGGTTGGTATGTAGCGAGGATCGGTGTTGAACGTAGTATCGGTTGGAAACATTATGCCCCTTAAAACTTTTATCAAGCTGGACACGGCAGAATCAGTCAGAATAACATTGTTTACAATGTTGTTCATGAAATTGTTACCCAAGTGGGTCACTTTATCAGAGAGATACATCAGCTTAGACATCAGATGTAACTCAAGGCTTATTATTGGAAATCTCTCACTTACCCTGAACAATTTTCCAACAAATGGAAAAACAGTGTAGCTAAAAATGGAGTTTCGTGACGTTTGTTTGTTCGATGTAAATGCAGACGTGGTATATGCTATAAAATGACCAATGTTTCTTCCCAAAGAAACAAATCTGTCATATAGCGATTTCCCACTATCAGCCAGTCCTTCCTGCTTGGATTCTTGCTGTTTCTGCTTAGATTTTCTCACTAGAGAGTCACTAATTGATCCAATCAAATTCCATATCATGAAGTTATCGCTTAGATTTTGCACAACGTTTTTAATTATCATGTCGTTGAACAGCGATATCACAAATTTTCGACTTAGCTGGGAGTCCAATTCATCAAACGGTAGTAGTAATGACACAACACACTTCATAAGTAACCTGGAGTATTGTTTTTCCAAGTCTGGGTCATCGATGCTTATGGCAAAATGCTTGTTCAGAGCCATATAGTTCCGAACAAACTCGTCTTCGGAATTTTCACCTTCCTCGGAGTTCAATCTGGACCCCTGCTGCTCTTCAACCAGTCTCAAAGTTTCCAGATGCTTCTCAAAAATGATAAATAAGTCATCGAAGATCAATTGTCCCCAGTTTATCCTCTTACATCGTTCCTGCACACTCCTAGTCATATGAGCAGTTACACTAACTATCTCGTTCAAGAACTCATCGTCCTCATCCGTGGACAATCGCTTGTACCAGCTGAAAACAAATTGTTTTAAAAACAAACCTATAAGCGCATAGAGTTCAAGATCAACCTTTGTGGACGATGTGAATGCAGGGAGGTACTCATGAATTGGAGGAGGAAGTACCTTACCACCACCGTTATCGGCCTCATCCGAGGAAGCATATATCGATCCAATCAGTTTGAGTAGATACTCTTCTGAATCTTTATCTACCAAAGCTTTTTCCTTCTGCTCAGGAGGACCATCTTTGCTGTTTGCTGTTGTTGTAATTGATGCTCGTGTGGTGGATTGTACCGATGTAGTTGAAGCGGTTGATGAGGATGAGTTCGAGGTACGATTGAGAGGCTGCCTTTTATTACTCGGCAGCGAGCGAAGTTGAGAGCGTTTCTTGAGTATTGCAGTGGACATTTAGTTGTTTGATCTTTGCATTATTCCAAAGGAATGCAAGTACAGCATAGAAGGCAAACTAAAGAGGAATATCGTTAGGCATTGATACATCATTCAAACAGATAAGGCTCAAATAGACAACATTCCCCCCAGTTCTTTGATAAAAGTATTTTATCGAGAGGCTCAATTTTAGAGCGTGCAAGCATCCGCACGCGTTACCTGATTAACAGTGTTGATTTTTCAGATAGGCATAGTTCCTTTGAAACAACTTTGAAACAATACACCTCTTTAGCAAGAGTTGCTCAATAGAACATAATATAAATGATCAATCACCATCAGAAATGTCAACCATAACAGACAAATACCTTGAGAAGTATCAAGATAACAAACTTGACTCTCAATTAAATCCTTCAAACGAACAGGATGAGGAAGAGTACGACTCGGACGCGATTCTTCAAGAGCTAGAGGACGAGCTGGAAAGCGATGATCACAAATTTTTGTCCAAATACAGAGAGGAGAGACTCAATGAGCTTTCCAAGCAAATCAATAGATCCAAACAGGCCATAGAATCCATTAGTTATGGAGAACTTCGATACAGAGAAGTCAAGGATGAAGGCGAGCTGATCAAGCTTTCCGCAACTGCAGCTACCCCGACCGTTATACTGTTTTACAACCCTAGATTTCAAACGTGTCAGATGCTTGATAAGGCGATGGAAACCCTTTCGTATAAACATTTACACACGTCATTCCACAAGATTGAAGCAACCAATGCTCCTTTCTTGGCTGTCAAGTTGGGAATCAAAGTGCTTCCATGTATAGTTTGCTACAAGAATGGGATGGAAGTGAGTAGAATCGTTGGTCTACAAGGCTTGATCAATGGCGATGATCTGAACAGTTTCAAGGTGGAGAATTTAGAAAATGTGCTACTGCTCAATGGAGTGTTGGAGAGAAGAGCGGTTCAGTTAAAAAGCATTAGATCCAAACATTCCAGTGCAAATAATGATGACGATTACGAGAGTGATCTTGACCTCTAAAACTTTTATCCTTCGAGTTTACTTATTATACCCCCCACATACTTTTCCTTACAAAATAATATGAAAGAATGTCATTAATGATTCAGTTGAAAGGGAAATAAAATGTACAGTTTATTTGGACAATGCCTTCAATCTCTCCTGTCTAGCCTTTTTCCTCAAGGCTCTCATGTCAGGAGGAGCCTCTATTCCTAACTCTAGCCTCAACTCATTGATGTCTTTCTCCAGTATGTTTTCCCAGTAAACGTTGATCAAAGGTTTACAAGTGAAGCTATTCTTCAAAGCCCATGGATAGTAGACACTGAGCAATCTCTGCCTTTGATCGCTCTTGATTGGAATAGGGGCAAATAGGGCACCCATTCCAGCAAATGGAACCTTCAAGTTGAGAAACTCAAACAACTTGAGAGCAATTTCACCCTCTCTAACAATTGGTAATCCAGTTATGGTATGATAGAAGTCATGACATTGTCTATACCTTTGGAAAATGAAGGCTAGTTCTTCGTCATCTATGAATCTCACAGGCTCTCTGGTATCCGGCGAAACACCCTCTTTGTCCAACCAAGCCACATATGATCTACCCACAGATGACTCAGGAAGAGTCTTGAGGTAATCTAGATGCAACGATTCGGACGTGATGTTTGGTCTCTCTTTTAAGATTTGTCTTCCTGTTGGATCGTTCAACATTTGCGATCTGAGTTGGTTTAGGAAATGTGGTAGTGCGGTGGATTCTCCCAATGCAACAATGAACTCATTTCTTTCAGGATGTAAAAATGCACCAATAGCTGAACCAACAAAGAGTCCTGCTTTTTCAAGAGGATGTAATGGAACATGGTTGGGATAGTTCGGTTCTGGTCTGGTGAAGAGTTGTTTGTTGCGATTGGACTTCTCCAACTCTAGTTCACTTGCGGATTTGGAGTCATGCAGTAGGCCATCTTCCATTTGGTTAGCCATTGATATGTTGTTTCCTAGGAAATGATAGCCAACTGATGCTACTGTGGATAAGGCTGTCATCACAAGAGATCTCTTTTGAGAAGCAAGATATGGCAATGCCAATGAATGGTGACGAGAGCTAGTTTTGAGGATGGCTTTCGCTGAAAGCATGGTTGGGATTCTATTGCAACTAGCTGAGGTCGAGTGGTCTTGCAACTGTGTTGCCTTGTTGTCAGACACAATTGCAATTATCTTCAAGGACTACTTTCCGTTCATTGCTTTGCTGCTATTTTGTATATTCAACTCATCCCCACGATTTTATCATACGATGGAGTGTCTCCTTGAAAAGTTAGTCTGACGCAATGGCCTACGTAAGCATCCGTTTCTTTCACTTTGAGATACTATGGCTTTCACCCCCTTTTTTAAGCTCAACGGTTACTTCCATCACGTCTCTACTTTGGCGAAAAATATCCAAATCTTGGTTCAAACAGGTTTGCTGGGTGTCTAGCTGTCAGTTGATAAGAGTTGGGTCCAGAGAGGACCCTATATGCCCTTGATTGCGGAACGAATTTCAAAAGGCCAGCTCATATAGTCTACTGACTACGATGTAAAAGAAGCGAGGTTGTGTATTGGAACAAACTGTGAGAAACAAATCTATATATGAAAAGCGATGAATCAACGAAATGTATAGCGCGAACAAAAGAACATCTAAAGAGTGCAAGAAGATCAGGGGCAGATGATCAAAAGAGAAAGATCAGAGCCAGAAGATCAAAGGAGAAAGAAAGAATAGAGTGATGAAAGTTGATGATATGTATATCACCATTTCTAATGAAAAGAAACAAAATAAGAAAAAAACAATTGTTAATGATAAGGCACAGGTGTGGTGAACACAAGGCATAGGCAACGGCAGGCCAAAAACTCTTTGATTATTCAATCAAAGATTCCTTCTTTGATCTTCTTCAGAGCCTGTTGTAGAACACTCTTGGTTTTCCCGTTGACAACTTCGTTGATGACAACGCTGGTTTTCTCATTAACGTCGTGAATCACATCGTGGGTGATTTCGTTGACCTCTTTCAAAACCTCGTCGGTCTTTTCGTTCACCTCTTTGAAGACCTCCGTTGTAATCTCCCCAACTTCCTTCAACACCTCGCTGGCTTCTTTCAAGACAATGTCTGCCTTCTCGGTTACTTCCTTCAAGACTTCGTTGTTCAAGATTCCGTTCCAATTCTCATCGAGATGTTTCAAGACGGAATCGAAGCCGAGCTTACCCTTCGATGCATTCTGCCCAAACCTATGAACCGACCAGTCTTCAATCTTGTCGCATAGCCTGTTCAAAGAGGCATACGCTGTAATCTCGGCAACCTGCTCGAACCTGGTCTTGTTCAACGGATCCTCCGGATCGGGCCTATAGACAACGGTCTCATAAACTCTCAGGAGTTTCGACATGGTCATGTTGCACGATCTCAACGTCAGCGTCATATTTTCACGGTCAACAATGGAAACTTCACGGACGTAGGACATTGTTTCTCCTCCAACTATGAAGGACAACCATTTTGGAATTGGCTGCTTACAGGTGATTAGTCTTTCCGTCGTTAGACTGCCTGCCTTTTGATCAAACTCTCTTCGTAGTGTGTCAACTCCAACAACATGAACGCTCACCTCGTTTGGGTACTTCTGCCAATTGGCCGCACTAACGTGATCCCAAGGATAGTTGAACGTTTGCACCGAAGAGAATATCTTCATCTTATTTGGGGGGTGGGTGTTGTGAAAGGAGTGTTTGAGAACAGACGGCTTTTCAAGGATGTTGATCTTTAAAACTTTCAAATGTTTTGAAAAAGACTAGTCGCAATGTAGTGGTTTGATAGTCTATGAAATGTGGGAATCCAAATAATGATGTATTGTCGTCTTCGAATCAGATGATATGATGATACTAATAAACGAAAAGACAGGTGATCGAAAGTAGGAAATAGGTTGGTTTAAGATAGAAAACGTCTACAGACTTATAAATATATCTAGGGGCAAAAGCGTAAAAGAAGAAAAAAAGAAACTGTAGCGCACAGCCTGTGGGTCCCCGGACGGGTTGGAAATCTGCCACCGGCAGCGGCGGGCGGTAGCTGCACTGCCCTGTTCACAGGCTTCCAACGTTGATGTTCTTGAACCTTGTATCTCCATCTTTGAACCTTTGAAGAACAGGAAGGTTGGAACTTCCTCTGGGTCTAAAGAACTGTCGTAGTATATTCTTGCCGTAGTTGCCAGAGTTGAAAGGAACCAAACAGACATCCTTCAAGAAAAAGTTTCCTTCTGTTCTATCAACGTTGAGATACTCCCTGGTTGTGATTCCGGTCAGTCCCATCATGGTATGGCCAAAGAGTAAGAGCAACGGATAGACAATGCCGATTGAACAGTAGATTCCAAGAAACAGGGATAAAGGTGTTGCTGTTACACCTTGTCTGTGTATTCTTCTGAATGACATTCCAATCAACATTGCACAGTCGGCAGTGGTGAAGATGACAAAGTTGATGAAGAACCAATAGTTTCTCTGGCCAACACAGTTGTTCAACCAAGGACAGTGATGATCCAGGTTTGAGATGCAAGCGTTGCATCTCGAACAGTGGGACGATCTAATTGGTCTCCAGATATAGCAGGAATTGCAGTACTTTAGATGTACCACCTTTGATATGTCCGACGAAGGTCCAGGAAGAGCGATTTGGCTATGGTATTCCTCCGGTAGTCCTTCTGTTGTTACGCTGTCTATGAGATGGATGTTTCGAGGAAGAACTCCTGGATCGAGAAAGGCAGCCTTTATGAAGTTAAAGATGGTCTGTAACCAGGAGTATACAAACAGTATGACTATTGCTGGAGAGATGTTATGCCAACACCAGGAGGCATCAAAGATGAGATAGATGACCAATGGAAGGATAAGAAGGGGCAACATTATGAAACAGACTGGAATCTTGAAGTCTGACTGGTCGGATGGTTTCACCGTTCGGAATCTACCTCCAAGGAAAAACCGATACCTTGACTGTTCGAACGCTTGGTAGTTGTACTTGATCTTGTCATGATCCAAATGTTTTGACGGGTCGGTGATTATCCATCCTTTCAGTCTTGTGATCTGAGATTGCAAAGTTTGAATGGTGTTTGTAAACTTGGGGCTGTTGCTCTTCTTGAAGGTGTTGCACGGCGTGGAGACTCCAGTGTCTGAAGATACGCTTGCCATGGTTTGAAGGATGAGGACTTGAAAAGAAGCGTGGCAGTACAAGCAGGTGGTGTGTTTGATGATACTTTGATAGTAGCTAATCTAGATTAGATCTCACTCTTCTATTACTTTCCTTCTTTGAGGCCAACTTTCCGGAGTACAAATAATCGAAAAAAAACATGTCCGAGTATGTGGAGTAAATAACCATCGTGCCTCTAATAGCAAATGATTGCAGCAGAGCACACGTTGCACTGCCCGGATCTACTACGAACAACGTTTCGGCTCGGTTAGATTCCAATCCAACGGCTACTCTTTTACACGTTTCAACAAAGCAATTGCTGATAGTTCAATGTGATCGTTGCGTTCAATGTACTATCCGAAATGACAAAGAGTAGAAAATATAGCAGTATAAGGATGAAGAAGCTCTGATCTTGAATCTGTTGTTGTGTTATTCTGCTGCTACGCCTGGCGCGTGCAAATTGTCTCTGTGGCTGGGCCCCGTTTCTGTACGGGGGTAGTAGGAAGCGAGCGCGCGTCAGTTGATTCAATGTTTTGATGTTTTGACGGTGTACTGTTTGGTTCTGTGAGTTGGAAACTGGCAGGAGAGAGTATCAAAGAGATCGTAGATACTGAGTGTAACCAGTCATAATGATGATCATGAATGTGTTCAAAGAGCAATTGCTGGTACTACCACAGAGATGGTTGAGTGTTGCTGGAAAGGGCGTACCGGGAATGCCCGCCCGCCCAAGCAGGCAGCCCCCCGCCTGGCCTGGCCTGGCCTGGCCAATGAGCAGCCGGGCAGGGCCACAGCGGCCTCTCTCGCCTCTCCCCCCAGGCCGCACTCGCAGTGGTTCTCCTGAAACTGGCCATTTGCCTGGTGAAAACAGGGTACCCGCAGTGTCCCCCGTCCTTACTTCCCTCTTCCCTGTTGACGCTCTTTTCTCCCTTGCAATCACTCTGTTCAACACTCTCTTTTCCCACCACGCCTCTTGTTTACCTACACGTACTGGTATATTTCTCTCCCTGGTACCATCCTGTTTTCGTCTCACTTCACCCTTCAGACTCTCCAACTAATCAAATTACATCCACAACAATGTCTGACGATCTAAGAAATACTAAAGAAGCAGTAAGTATACTTCTCATTTATTATTGGTGTCTCCACCCTCCCGTTCAGTCAGACCATCACCCCCCTGGTGTTTTGTTTGTTTGTTTACCTTTTTGAACCAGACTTTTCGTTGATACAACATCAAGGAGAAACAACGACACACCATGCTTTCTTCAACAGAGTTATCATGACTTTTGAAAGGTGGTACCGTCAAATCTTCCTTTGCTGTTTCAAGAGAAAAAAAAACAAAAACAAAAACAAAAACAAAAACAAAAACAAAAACAAATAAATACAACAGAAAAAGGGAGCACCACGCGCTAGGACATCAACACTTATCTTTAAACCAAACACATGATACTAACCTTCCATTGTAAACCCCTCCAATCATTATTCAGGCACAACAGTTGATTGCATCCCTCTTCGAGTTGTCCAAGGCTGCCAGCGAAGCCTCAAAGGCCGCCGTTGACTTCTTCAACGTTATCGACGATAAACCAGGTGACAAGCAAATGTTCGACATGATCCCAATGCTTTCTGCCGATGGTGTTCTGGTTGAAAAGAAAGACGACAAGAAGAAGATCAAAAAGATCAAGGACCCTAACGCTCCAAGAAAACCATTGACCTCGTTCTTCCTATACTCAAACGCAATGAGAGACGTTATCGTCAAGGAAAGAGCACTCACCGGCGAATCCGTCCTTTCCCAACCAGAGATCGCCCAAGAGACTTCAAGAAGATGGAAGGACCTGAGCGAGTATGAAAAGTCCAAGTGGAAGGAACTCTACGAAGAACAGAAGGTCATGTACGAAGAGGAAAACAAAAAATACTTGTTGGCCAAAGAGACAGGCCAACCATACACCCCTCCAAAGAAACCGGACGTTGCTCCAACCCCTTCGTTGACCAAGAAGAGTGATCACGATTTGAAGAAGAAGGATAAGAAGAAGAAGAAGAAGGAAAGATCCATCGAATGATCAATCTCTACCTCGTCTTTTTGTTACTATGTTTTTGGGACTCTGTGCGTTGTCAACTGGATACGCAAACCATCCGCTACCTTTTGTACTATTTTACCGGGTATTCTCTCTCTCCTGTTTTTCTCGAGCTTTTATTGTCATTGTGATTTTTTAAGCTCTTTTCTGTTCCCTGTTTGTCCTGAGAGATTTGCCGTGTATTTTTAAATATATTATTACTCTTTTCTGTCTTCAATGATGAATGTATGTTACAGTAAAACTTGGTACAAATAGAGAACTCAGGCTAGACACTGCTGCTCTCCGAAGGAATGGTATCAACAGGTTCAACCTTGATACTAACATCGGACTCTTCCCGTTTGACTTTTGTGTCTTCGGTTGGAGGAACAGAAGCTTCACTTGGCTCTTGCAACTCACTCGGCGTGGCAAGTTCACCGGTGTTACCATTGATCTGGTGTGATCCGTTGGAATTCTCCATTTCAACGTCCTTATCAATACCGGTTGTTTCTGCCTCGGCCTCTTCTTTTTCCTCCTCCTCTTCTGGTTCTTCCTGCTCCTGTACCTGCTCCTGCTCCTCCTCTTCCCCTTCCTCCTCTTCCCCTTCCACCTCTTCCCCTTCCTCTTCTTCATCATTATCATCTTCTTCTTCTTCCTCATCGTCTTCACCAGCATTCTCTTCTCCATCTACCTCTTCTCCATCTTCCTCTTCTTCCTCTTCGACATTGTCTTCATCCTCCTCCTCTTCTTCCTCTTCGTCCTGTTCTTCCTCCTCTACCTTCGCACGTGTCGGTTTCCTGACCCGCAGTAGACGAGGAACACGACGGGGACGGCCTGGACCACGACGGACCGGAGCAACTATGGTATCGTCAACAGTTGAAGCATCACCATGCTTGTCCTCGTTCAGCTCGTTCAATGCCTGTTGTTTCAACAGTTTCTTAAACTTCTTTCTATCGCTAAGTTTGACCTTTGTCTGAACAAACACTCCTGTTTCGGGATCCGTATGGACATTCTTCAAATGGAAATAGACACCATGGTAGGAGGTGAACGTTGTCTTGCAAAACTTACAGCGGAAATTCTTGTCGTTCTCCTTGACGTACATGTCTGCCATTCTGATGTTGATCGGACCCGTTGCGCCTATCTTTCTAGATGGTGCTGCTGCTACAGTTGTTGTTGATGGTGAAGACGAAGACGATGAGGATGCTGCTGCTGTTGTTGTTGCCGTTCCTGGAGATGGGGATGACGATTCGGACGGGGTGTCCCTGTACGACTCACTGGTCCCACCGTTGGTCATTGTTGCTGGGGATGAGACTGAGAATGTTATTTGACCGTTGGTATTGCCATTCTGGGATGCTCCTGCCGTTGGTCTGTTTGCGGTAAATTCATCCTCGTGGAAGTGCCTCTTGTGTTGGTACAAAGCCTGGTAACTGCTAAACAGGTTTGATGTCTCATCGTCACAAGCGTCACATCTGTACAAACCAGTTCTTGTCACAGAGTACTTCAACCATCTCTTGGAACCCTTTGTTGAGGAGTTGGTCTTGACTGCTGGTAATTCTTCGTCATCCAAACCACGCTTTGTTGAGTTTCTCGAAGATCTTGAAAAAGTTCTCTTTTCCGAAGCAGTAGGAGCTGAAGCTTTAGGCTTTGCAGCAGCAGCAGCAGCAGCAGTTGGAGGACGAACGGTACCATCCTTACGAGGCCTTCCTCTTGCTCTTCCTGTTGGTGCTGGTTTCTTTGCTGCTGTTGAAGGTGTAGATTTTTGTTTTGGCACGTAGGCAATATTTGATTTCAACGATCTTAGATAGGTCTTGTTGCTACCATCGATCGATTTCGAGACTTGTTGTAACTGTTCCTTTGGAATCTTGAACCTGTTTGCAAGTTGGTTCAAAGTCACTTCGGGCCATGGCTTGGCAATGTGTTGTCTTTTTGAAGGCCTTTCAACGATTTCGGATTCGGACAGTGCAGGAGTGCCAAACATTGGAGAAAAGCCCAAAGGTGTCTCTTCCTTTGAATCATTCTTTGACAATTTGTTAACCTTGTGAGGTTTTTCGTCCGTTGGGATAGGCTCGTCGGATAGATCCTCTCCACTTAGTAGGGTGTTCAAATGATCATATTTTTCGATTTTGCTGGTCAAGCCTTCCACTTGTGACTGTAATAGAGAAACCGTTGTTAGAAGCTTAGCAATGATCTCGTCTCTATCGGGAGAATTTATGTAGTTTGTCTCGTTCAACTTTTTCGGATCTGTGATGGTCAACTCTTTCGACACAGAGGACATACTGTTGCTTTCCATTGATTGATGGGTGGATCCTGATTGATGATCTGACGATGTGATTTTTTTTTCGATTGATATACACCAGACAATTAAAACACAGAGATCGTTAGGGGTGTCGTTGAGTTTGTGATAGAATGTCTTCCTTGTTGGACTTGATTTTTGTTAAAAAAAAGATTGTGTGTATGTACGTGTTGGTTGAAAACGGCTATGCCTGATAAGCGATCTGTTGTTGATGTTGCAAGATGTTGATCTGGCGATACTGATGGTGTTGTGTGAAGGGTGACTTTGGGTGTTGAAAAGAGGGAAGGTAATGAAAGCTAAGAAAGAACAAGGAAACAAACGTTGGGTTCTTTTTGTAGGTAAGTAAGTAATTAACAATAATGTTAACATTAAACAGGTATATGTTAAAAAAAAGAGGTGAAAAAAGGAATGAAAGTGCGAGACAGCAGAGCAGAACAGGAGCAGCCGTGGCGAGTGGCAGCGGCCGTGGCCGTGGCTGTGGCGGGCGGGTGAAATTTCTCCCTGGCACGCGGTTACGCTGGACGGTTGCACGTTTATCATGAACTCAACTGCTGATCAATGGTGTCTATTTTGGAATTGGATTGATACTCAGCAGTGGTGACAGTTCACTGTCCAAGAAGTTGGAAAAAGAGAGAAAGAGACAACAAGGTCTGGCCTTCCACTTGTAAACTGGTTCTGCTGTATCGCTCAGTTTCCTACAACTTTCTGTCGTTGGCATTCTCTTCTATTTATTTATCCGCCAATTACATTTTAAACTTTTCTATGCATCTGTAGGTAGCAACAGTAGAATACTCTCACGTTCTATCTACCGTCAAACAGTGTGAGTGTGTAGAGCAACGAAGCAACCAATCATTTACGGTATCTTTATCAACGTTAAGTGTTAATTTCAACGGGCCATTGACTATCAGGGGGCCCCCCATGCGTGCGTCCCGTCCCTGGCCCTGGCCATGGTCCCCTGGTGAGAATTTACCCCCCTTAATAGTAGTCAGGCCGAGACATGGCATAATATACGCCCAATCCATGCCCAATTCAATTCTCACACACTGCTACTCAACAGCACAAGCTTTAGTTTTATCAGTAAGGCATTTAGTGTATACAGAATAGGAGACATATATATGCAAGTCATTGAACAGTCAAAACCAAAACATACCAAATGTACATTCTTCACAGTACTTCCCCCCAAAAAAAGGGGGGACCCGTCCCTTCCCCGGAGAGCACAGGAGCACAGCTGTAAAGCGGGCGGCGCAACGACGAGGCATAACTCGCCTGCACAGGGGAACGAATAAATTGTGACACTGCCAATGCCTGCGTAGTCACGTGACTATATCCTCCATTGGACATCCAAAACTTTTCTGAGTCTCCAACGAGAAGCACAACAACCTCCAATATTTTCAGTTTGGAAAGGGTGTAGAAGTTCCATCGAATATATATCATTCGAGTAATCTAACCCATACCCACTAGCATTTCTAAAGACAAGTAGATTGACACCAGACTGACCCAGACTGACACGATATGTTTGCCAGATCACTCGCTTCCAACATAAGGCTGGTTACCCTGTTGAACCATCGCATTTCCACTTCCACATCCATATCCACATCGAGACACTTTACAAGATCTTCAATCCTACGCAATGAGACTAATCTGGATGACGAATTGAACCAACTCACGAAAAAGTTGAAATCGGTGGAGAGAGAGGCAGAGTTCAAACTGGACGACGATTCGTTGATCCTAAGACCAGACCTATGGAAGGGCCTACCTAAGGATACCATCCTTCATCTATACAGACAGAGAGTGTTAACCTTGGGCAACAAGTACAAAAGATCCAACGAAGAATTGGACGCCCTACTATCAACAACAGATAACATAGCAGAAGCAGCAACTGTTCAACAGATGTACTTTGACACAGAAGCAGCACACTTTGAAGCAGATGCAGACATCAACTACGAGAGTTTGCTACAGACGGGTGACTACATGGCCGAAGAGGAAGAACCTAGAGAGTACGACGAATATCCAACAAAGGCCCAAGATATAGTGAGAGACTTTAGAGACCAGTTGGAATTCAACAGAATCGCAGCGTACGAACTACCATTCTTGGCAAAGTATAGACAGGAGTACGTTCCACAGCCAAGGACAGACAGCCCTGTCACCTACAGATACACCACCTATCTAGGTGAAGACCATCCTGCCGATCGTAAGGTTGTTCTTTCGTTGAAAGTTGCAGATTTGCAACTATCCGAAGTTGAATCACACAAGTTGAAGCTCTTGGCAGGTGTCAGGTATGACCATACAACAGACGAGTTTAAGATGTCCTCTGCCAAATACCTCGAACCAGCACAAAACACATCCTACCTTTCAGAAATACTCGACGACTTGATCACAGAGTCTAAGTTACAACCTCAAGAGTTTGCGGATGTGCCTTTGGATACAAGGCATACCGATGCCAAGTATGGCAAGCATGCAAAGAAGTCATCGAAGAAGTACGACTTCCCCGAAGAATGGGTCAGACCAATCGATAAATCTGAAAGATCGTACAAGTTTGACGAGGACTTACTGATGAATGGTGTCGACAGCACCAAGCTGTTCTAGATTTCTCCTTGGTTTCTGTTTACCTGTAAATAAATATATACAAAACAATAATCGATATGAAATAGTACTATCATCTGCTACTGATTGATTCTGGATTGATAAATAAGGGCAGTGCAGCTGTAACTTTAATAAAATGCATCTCTGCACCACCCGAAGCAAAGCTACTCTGTTCTGCACAGATTCCTCTTTAACCTCTATCTAACGCATCCTTTGTCTTTCTCGAAACCATCAACCTTCTTTTAGTATCTCCGGCTAATGTTCTCCTTAACTGTTCAAAATCTATACCTACCTCTACACAAGTACACAACATACTACCGCATTCCACAATTCACATCGCTGAACTGGCTATATCAACCGGCTGCATAAAACACAGGTCTACTCTACAACAACCTTCGATCACCCATCATCGTTCATACCTTGATCGCCTTGTTCTATAGTGTTTCCCTTCCCCACATTCAATCTTTCGGCAGCTTTACAAAGTGAACATTTTATTGTCAACAAACTAGCAACACCGGTACCACAAACATGCCACCAAGGGCCAGTGCAAACAGGAACAGAAAGGGCAAGATGCCTCCAAAGAAGAAGAATGACAATCTCCAACAGAACGCGCTCATGCTCGATGGATCCAAAAACCCTTCGGACACTTTACAGGCAATCATCAACGAGATCGGTCTAAGTTACGATTCAAGTTTGGGGTTGTTGCAAGGTGACACGATGTTCTCAACACCTGGTGATTTCAAACTGTTTGCAGTGAGGCGACTCTTGGAAAAACTTATTGGTGAGTTGGAGTTGGGAATACAGCTCGATGCAGACTTGCTTTTGAAAGTTGATGCTGAGATTAAAACGTTGAAGAATCAGGAAAATGGCAAGGATATGTCTTCCGTCAGTTCAACAGGTGGGAACATACTGAAAGTGAGGATAAAGAAGGAGGATTCCGTTGGACTAGGTGATAGTTTGGGATCCGATTACAAGAGGAGCACCAATACTGGTACCAGCATCAACAACAGGAAAAGAGGGTCTCGAAATACCACCAACAGCAACAACAGTGATGATGAAGTGGATAACGACAGAGAGTTCAAAGAGGATGGTGATGACGATGACGATCTAGAAGATGATGGTGCCGTTAGATTTCCCAAGAAGAAAAGAAGGAAGGTTATCGTCACCGCAAATGGGTCCAGAAGGGACGTTTCTCCTGCTGTTGATTTGTATAGCGACACTAGGAGAGGCCGTGGCAACAGAAAGATGGACAAGAACAACAGCGAAGAAGAAGCCGATATTAATGACGACGATGACAACGATGACGAGGATGATCCATACGATGATGAAGAGGAAGGAGTTCGCGTTGGGAATAGAAAGAGTCGCACAGATTTGCCCACCTCTACCGTTAGTGTTGATATCGGCGATGAGGATGATGACAATGACCTTGAGGATGATACCGAAGATGGAGAACTTGCAGAGAGACAAAAGAAGCGCTTTAATATCAACGATGAGGATACCGATAACAGCAACCGCAAAAATGGAAGTAACCGATCAGATGAAGACGACGATGCCGAGATCGTTGTCACTGACAGTAACTCAATGATGAGAAACGATAGAGGCAACGATAGATACATTGCATCCGTCTATACCAACAAAGAAACAAAGATAAAGTTCCCCATTGATGACATGCTCAAACCTGCTGTTGAGGCATTGGATTTATACGACGAGGAGAAACTCAAGAAGGAAATAACCGATGAGCACGAATTTTTGAAGAAGAAGTATGCCGTTGAGGTGTACCCGGAGAGTGACTTGAAAGACCTACTACCTGGTGAAATACCAATGGTTGACTTCTCCACTGCCAAGCCTTCCAATCAGATAGCATTCACCTCATTCCAGGCATACGTGGATCCATTCTTTAGAGCATACAACGATGAAGACTTGAAGTTGCTAAGGACAAAATGCATCTTGAGCAGCAACTTACCAAAGGATTACAACGAGAAGGTGACCCCATATGAGATCCCCAAGTTGGGACCCCTATATTCCGACGTGTGGTTTGAGGACGATCTGAAGAAAGGTGTCATCAAGGATCCTTCATGTCCTAACTTCAGTGCCAAAGCCCAAATGGAACTGAATATGAAGGCAGTCGTTGAGGCTAAAGGATCCGCTGAGGAAATAACGAACGAGATGCTAAATACTGAAGATGTCTCGTGTGGTCCATTGGCCTCAAGGCTATTAGCAGCACTCATAAAGGAGGACCCAGAGGGTAACATGGATGAAGATGGTGGTGATGGTGATGTCAATGCTGTTGGTGATACGAGCACCAATACTGAAACTGGCGAGAACGGTTCTGGTGCAGCAACTGATTCGAAGGATGAAAACGGTTCTGCTTTCACCGATCTTGGAGGCTCGTCATCGGAGCTTGCCGATCAGGTTGGTTGGACAGCATCACTTGTGAAGGCAGACTACAAAACTCTTGATGAGCGCTTAAAGAGGGAGTTGAAGTATATCGGTGTTTACATGAACGTTGAAAGAACCTTGAACGAGCCAAACTTTGAACAGAGTTGGACGGAGACCAAAGAGGACGATGAGATTTCGGACGAGCTACGTAGGTTGCAGAAAGATTTGAAGGCTACCCAGATCAGAAACATGACTAGAAAGAAGAAGGTTGTTTCGATAGTGGAGGAACAAATAGCATGGCAGGAGTACATGTCCATCCTCGAAGATTTGGACAAGCAGGTGGAACAGCACTACAGGAGAAGAATCAACGTTACCCCCAAGAAATCCAAAAAGAGGGGTCCTGGAGCCCATCACAACCATCATGGTAGCAATGCAAACAGTGCCAATGCAAAGAATGGATCCGCAGTGGGTGGGTTCTCCACAAGTGGGAACGAGAATGGCAATGCTAGTGATAACCAACATCTGGTTACCAGTTCCTCCTTCAAGAGTTTGTTGGAAAAGAGAGAAAAATGGATAACCAAGATAGGACCTCTGTTCAAGTCACAGTTGGAAATGAGAAGAATGCCTAGGGAGTCCATCTTCAAGGATTCCAACTTGCTGGAAGGCATTGAGGACGATCAGCTGGACGATCAGTTGGACGATGGTGAAGGGGATGAGGTTGACATGCTGAGGAGTGAGGCTAACGGTGGTGTTGACAATCAGGCAGGAGAAAGCTTGGAGGATATTCAATGATTCTTTGTATTGTGTACTATTATTAATCTTGTGGATTTAAATGGTTCGTAGTAGAAGAAGTAACGTCTCATTATGATCTGGCAGTAAGTGGTGGATAAAAAGATTAATTACAAGTTGTGAATACCAAAAAACGGGCAGTCTAACAGGCGAAAGTTGCATACTGAGAACAGCTCCATGCATGCACGCATACTAGTGTGATCGAGTACTGGTGTCTTTGAGGGTTCAACCTTGATGGAAATTGAAGACGGAGCATCGAGGTTACACTGTTTGGGATTCACTGTAAAAGTACTATCGTTGGCCAATTGCATACCATAAAGGACGATTCATTCTTAAACCCAAAAGAACACTTCAAGAAAGCAGAGTAACGTCCCAAAAATACCTCTGCCATATTCATTTGAACTCACTCCTCGCTGGATCTTGAAGAACAACAATGGCAACAACCACGATCCCAGATTCAATTCTTTGCCATTTGCAAGATCTAACGTACAACTCTTTTAACACGTTGAGGAACTCGTTGGATAGCTCAAGGTATCCCGAACTTACAGACTCACAATTCGCAGATGTTCTTGAGCTTGTAGAGATATATGCATTTGGTACGATCTCTCACTGGTTGAACGAGAAGAACAAGCTACAAGGTTCGATCATACTAGGTCAATTGGAACTGTTGAAACTTTCACAATTGTCATTGATCAGTATTGTTGAAAAATCAGGAACTACAAGGGTAAATTTTGAAACCATTCTGAAAGAGTTACAGCTTGACAATGATTCTCAACTGATAGCGCTCTTGGTAAGATTATTGACCTTGCATGGTGGATTGAATCCATCAACAAGAAAGTCGAGGAGGTGTTTAGTGTTTAAGATTGATCAGTTGAACAGATGTATCAACGTTGTGAGCTTTGAACCAAGGGATGTCTTTATCGACGGTGTTGATAGGCCTCTTCTTTGTGGTCTTGGTAAAGAACTGACCACTGTTGAAAAGATGTTGGAGTATCTGATTGGCTTTAGAGATGGTGGATTGGCAAGGGCTTTGAAACGAGCAACCAATGATGAAGGGTCAATTGGATCAGATGGGGCTATGCACGGTGTCGGATCGAGAGGTGATAGTAGCGACTCAGAAGAAGAAGAAGAGGAGGAGGAGGAGGAGGAGGAAGATGAAGAGGAAGAAGAGGAGGAGGAGGAAGAAGTGGAGAGAGAAAGGGATGGGAAACGCAATTCACGCCATGATTTTGATGAAGAGTATGATGAAGTTCAGGATGAGGAAGGAGATGAGGAGGTAGAAAGTTACGATAGCAGCAAGCGAATAGATATGATGTCACAAGATTACGATGATTACGACGAGGATGTCGAAAACGAAAACGAAAACGAAAACGAAGAACATGATGATGAACGTGCTGTTGAAACGACAATGAATGCTATGGGCAAATACAACGTTTGGGATGAAACATGTGCCATTGTGAGTCCAGCTTCAAAGACTGGTACTAGCGTTGCTGGACTTAGCATTGCCGATGCTACATTTGGCAAAACGAACGATGCAACCATTGGTACAAAGAGAAGATTGGAAAGTTGAACTAGGTCAGTTTTTCTTCATTTATGGCAATAATGATAATGATAGCTATAGGAATATAATGGTAGTAATAATGATGTGATGAATAAATAGATGGGTAATAAATAGATGAGTTTTTGTACCTCAAAAACAGAGAAAGCAAAAATATAAAGAAAGAGAATCATAGTTGTAAAGAGCAGAGGCAATCAATCAATGCATGGCCCATAGCTTTTTACACATACCAACCAAACCTTCCTTTTCTGTTGTTTCGATGATATAGATACCATAGATACCAATGGCAGAACCCAAACCAAGGATGGCCATTGCAACCTTATGGTAGACACCATAGACTCTTAATGGAACGTAATCGATGATACAGGATTGGATACCGGCATAGCAGTGATACATCAATAGGGTTCCCATGATGGAATCGGCGAGAGGGTATGCGACGCCAGCAACCAATGGGGTAACCATCAATGGGGCCATCATGATGGTGACGATTCTTTCGGCTGTCCAATGGACCGAACCGTGTAATTTGTGAGCTGGTGGATGCACGTAGGCTTCATTCACTGTTCCAACGATGTATCCTGGGGGTTGTGGAATGGTCTTGAGGAAGAGCGATCTATGCTGTAACAGCTGAGATGAGGCTGCTGTAAATCTTGAGAAATGTTGAGGTCTTCTTGTTGAAATGCCTAGTCCTAGTCTGGTTGTTGACGAAAGCATTGTGATATGGTACTATATGATATTGTGGTTTTGACAGTCTAGTATCTGTTGAATGAAACGTTAAAGTGATATCTTGTGAATAGAGAATATTTGTGTTCTACTTTTAGATATGTTGATTAGACGGTGTATTCGATTGTTAGTGGATGAGATCGATTGCTTCTTCATGTCTTGGTTCAACCTTACTTTGAGATGGTAAACCATCACATCACGGATACAGACAGCCAGAGCAAACTGTCAGTGCAAAGGAAGAAAGGAAGCTGTGAGTGATTGGCAAATCGTGCCCTGTGATTTGCCAGTGTCCCCTGGTGGATGGCCACTGTGGAG
Organism: Ogataea rishiriensis; assembly: GCA_030569615.1. Lineage (NCBI taxonomy): Eukaryota > Fungi > Ascomycota > Pichiomycetes > Pichiales > Pichiaceae > Ogataea > Ogataea rishiriensis. Next base: position 309,989 of record JAJMLH010000006.1, on the reverse strand, counting down.
AGGGCCGCCGTGCGAGGAAGTAGGAGAGTCGGGACCCGGGACCGGGGAAGGGTGATTTGGATGGGAGATGGATAAATGTCGGCCTTTATCCGATTCTGTATCATGTGTTTATTTGCACGTGATATTAATTTTTTGATGGTGTACGGATGCTGCTTTCTTACTTTTTCTTGATGATCCCATGTATTTATATACCCTTCAGCATAGAAGAAGGGGCAGTACCGTCGAAACAATACAATACAATGCAATGATTCCCCTTTTCCACAGCGATTAGTTGTTTTTGCTTCTTTAACATCATTACCACACACTCCGGCCATCAACATCATCACTATAATACCGCTTTCCTCTTTTTACATTAAAAGAACAAAGGTTTGGATTGGTTGATTCATCGTTCACAAATTCTGTTCTCAAATGTCTATAGTATCGTTGCAACCAAGAAAGAAGAAACAATCAACAAAGGCCAGAAAGATTACAGGGAAGATAACAGATGACGACGGTATCCCTTATAACTATATCATCATTATAGATGCCGGTTCGAAAGGATCTAGAGTATACATCTACAACTGGCTCAGTACTGAGTACCTACTTGCCAATGGGAAACTCCATCCTTCTCAAGAAAGCTTGAAACTGGTAAAGAGGATAGACCTTGATCATGGACAACTTCCCGAAGTGGAATCCGGTAAGAAATGGTATAAGAAGATAAAACCAGGAATCTCAGAATTCAACGAAAACTCATCAAGAATAGGTCCAAACTATCTCAACTATTTACTTCTCAAAGTATACAACGTGATACCAATAGAGCAGCACTACCGAACCCCAGTCTTCCTACATGCAACAGCAGGGATGAGGCTCTTACAGCCAAACGAACAGGATGAAATTTTGGGCAACATTTGCTCCTACTTACAAAGAGAAACGTCGTTCTACCTACCAGACTGTCAATCCCATATAAACGTCATAGATGGAGATATCGAAGGCTTATACGGATGGATTGCAATGAATTACTTAACCGGTTCTTTAGGCTCAGGCAATCAAACTGTGGGATTGCTTGAAATGGGAGGTGCTTCAACGCAGCTATCGTTCCAACCAAACCCACAAGAAACTACAAAGCATTTGAATCGGTTGATCAAACTCCAGCTGAGTAACCTTGCAAGCGACACCACAGATCTCAACTACAACATTTACTCAACATCCTTCCTTGGCTATGGAATTCAGCAGATCCATTTGAAGTATATCAGCAGCTTGGCCAAGTCATTAGACAACAAAATTGATGATCCATGCCTACCAAATGATTACACAGAGTCCGTCATTGTTGACGACGTTGAATATCAGCTCACCGGTAAGGGCGATTACCAGACATGCAATGAACTTGTCTATCCACTGATTGTCAAGGATGTCCACCAGTGTGACATTGCCACACAGCAGGAAGTCTCCACCTGTCTACTATCCGATGCAATTCCTTCGTTTAGTTTTGATGTTCAAAACTTCTATGGGGTGTCTGGCTATTGGGATACGATCTCGAAACTGCTGGACCTTGGTACGGATGATCAATCGGAGGATAGCTATGGAAAGATATACTCGTATGACGCCATCGAAGCAGAAACATTAAAGATCTGCTCGTTGAACTGGCAACAGCTAACGTCATATAAGAAACTATTGGACCAAGACGAACTGGCAGAGCTATGCTTCAAATCGATATACTTGATCAATTTGTTGCACAACGGGTTGGGCCTGAACAAAAACTCTTCATCCACGGATACCCTATCTGCAGCAGCAACCCCATCTCATCCACACTTTCAAGTCACCGATAAGATCAACGGGTTGGAATTCACTTGGACATTAGGGCGTGCCTTGCTATATGCAAGTGATGAGTCTTCAATTGAGTACTATAACTACAAGCATAACCATGATGAAACATCTCCAGAGCATTATCCCAAAGTTGGATATTACCACACCTCATCTCCAGGATTATTCTTTAGAGGATCAGAAGCACCAGGTATAGATCTACGTCCTAGCTTTGAGCTCTTTGATAACTATGAGGAACCAGGTTTTTTGAAGTATGCCAACAATGAGGACGACGATGGCTCCACCCCGTCGTTCAACTTTCCATCTGGTGATGCTCATGATAGTTCACTGGCTCACTCGCATGGCCATGACGATGATGATACATACGTTGTTGAAAATGTTGACAAGAAGTCAATGTTGAAAAAACACCCACTGTTGTTTGTTCTGTTGCTTTTACTCTTTTGCATCTTGCTCCTTTCCAACAAGTCGAAAGTGCTGAGACTACTCGGTGAGTTTGTTCAGTTTGGAGTGAGTTTGTTCAACAGGTATTTCAAAGGTGATAAGGCCGCCAAGATTTATTGGCCTCTAAAGAAGAGTGGAAGGAGGGCAAGATACAAGAGGGTTAGATCGATGGATATACCAAATGACGACTTGGAACTTGCCGGGTTTGTTCTTGACGACGACAACAATGATGATCCTGATGATAATAACGATGGTGGTGATACGCTCAACAGTCAGTCCGCTTTTACCTCCTCGTCGGGTTCTTCCTCTGAAGATGGAGGTGCGCCTTCATCCTCTTCTTCGGCTGGTTCTTCCACTCCTGGAACTAATAGAAACAGTGATAATGGTGACAGGTTGAAGGTTGAAGCAGTAATGGCGTCGAGACATACTCCTTCTAATCACCTTGAGGAGGATGATGAAGTTGATGATACCTATAGTGGTGATTCTTCGTTTGTTGTTGATAGTGATCTGTCTGCTTGGGGGTTGAACGATGTTGTTGATAACGACGAACTCTCTGTAGACTATGATCTTACCGATGATGATAGCGATGATGGGATCGAGCATGCTGCGCATTGATCGATTGTTTTGACTAATGATGATAACTATGTTATATGTTTGAGTGTTTTTTTTTTCTCTTTTGTAACCTTTGGTTCTCTTCATTTCTTGTTCATTTCTCCTTGTTTCATTAGAATGGAGGCGGTATAAACCTCCATTCGGACGCCCTGGGCGTCTTTCTATTAAATTTAATTTATTGTCTTCTTGTGTTCCCATTGCAATAAACATCTTATAGTACAAGCATAAATATACGAAACAGAGTGCCATTCTGAAATATCTCATGACAAATGCCAGCTCTTTAGGTCCTCTCTAAAGCGAGACTCGTTGACAGGCATGAATTTTTCCTTTCTCTCGTCAACACCACCGCGACCATAAACAGGGTCGGTATCATGATACTGATGGCGATGATGATGGTTATGACGCTGTCCCTTCTGTGGGCCTTTTCCCGTTTCACCTGCATGCAAACCCTTCACAACATCCTCCATATCGGACCCATCATCACTTCCCGTAGAGCTGTCTCCAATGCTATCGTCATCATCCGATCCAAAAACCTGGGTATAGTCAAACTCATCATACTGCTGTTTCATCGGCCCTATCGTGGTTGGTGGTTGCTGCTGCTGCTGCCTCTTTCCATAGTTGCCACTACCCATAAATCCACCAGTGGATCCACCACCGTATACACCGCGTCCGCCTCCGAAATCGTCAAGGATGAGATCAATATAATTAACACCTTCATCGTTCTTCTTCCAACCGTTCCCGTTGAAATCAACAATGTCCCTTATGCATTCCGTTGGGGTATATTCATCATAGTGGAAATTTTTGAACCTCCATTGGAAACGGAACGTCTTGTTCACAATGTCACACAGGATCGTATCGTACGATGGGGAGAACTGCATTTGTGATGAGTGGGGTTCTGGAATGACAGCTGAAGGTGGATCGGACGATACAGAATTGTGTCCTGGTTTACCGTTCGTGGAAGCCACCTGAGTATCAGTGGAAGAGGACCCAGATGGGGTATGATGATGACGGTTGAAAGAAGAATGGGATTTATGCGAAGAGTTGGTACCGTTCCCACCTAAAACACTGTTGTTACTCGTGCTAGGCATCAGCTGAGACATCATTGGGATCTCCAGAGATTGCCTTTGGGATGACCCGTTACCATTAGAAGGCGGCCTGATGCGTCGATTCGCAAGCTCCGCATGACCCGTCGCTGACTGGGGAGAACCTGGAGACTTTGTGGAGTTGGTAGCAGCTTGAAGCCTTGAAGAGTCTGTTCCCTTTGAAACTGACGAGGATCCGGCTCTATCATCCATTGACCCTTTGAAGCCATGGTAGATCTGACTTGTTGATTGACTTGGCACGTTGTACTGATATCCTTGATTCGTTTGGAGATGCTTTACAAAAAGGGATAGCTTCACAATTGAGTTCGTTTTTGAATCCTTTAACAAGTACCGTAGAGCCTTTGGGGATGGTTCGTTGACATACTCTGTTAGATTAACCTCCATGTGTCCCAACTTTTCTTTCGTATGGGTCCTAGAGTCTTCGATGAAAAACGTTACAAAGAGCCACTTATCTGACAGACCAAAGTTGTTTTTCGGATCAGCGTACAGCTTCATAGGAATCACAGAGGAGCTATGTTTCCCGAAGGTACACCTGTGAGCCTGAACATCGTATTTGTCCGAAGTAAGGGTATCTTGGTGGTGCAATTGCTGTTTGAAATGGCGTATCTTGTGGTTGGAGATGGACCTCACCATGAAGCAGCGGTTACCATCCAACTGGGGGATGTTTGTCAATTCATCAATATCAAGCGCCAACTCAAAATGAACCGATTTGTACTTCAGTTTCATCATCTTTGTCAAATAATTGAGTGTTCTTGTTGTGTGTATAGAATGAACCTGTGTTGGAAGCAATGGTTAAAGTGTGTATGTTAATCACTTATCTATAGAGATATATGCTAAGCGTGCGTGCACTCTCCGGCCCGCCACTTCCACAGCAATAGTAAGGAGCTGCGCAGCGTGAGTGACCCCAAGTACAACAGAATACTATTATTAGACAGACCCAAACAATCAATCCATCAACAGAGTGTTCTGATATATTTCGATCAGAACCAGCAACATTGCACTGTTAACCATACAATCTTATCACACATTTGCTTATTCGATCTGCTTGTTACTGCTGTTGTTGCCGTTGTGCCATCTCTTACAATTCCTGTCCTGAAATTTGACCCAAACTTTATATATTCGTCCATCCTGCCAATTGCCATCCATCAACAAGAATGTCTAACTGGAAGAAGCTTTTCAACAAGGGCTACAAGAGTAACTCCAACTCTCCAGTAATACTATCTACAACAATATCAGACTCGCCTTCGCCGTCTGTGTCTTTGAACCAAGAGCAGAACCATCATCATAACAACACCATCAACGATAGTTACGCCAGTTCGGTCAAAACCTCAGCATCGTCTCGAAGATTGTCAACAGACGTTACAGAAGACTTGAAAGATCCAAGAAAGACGCTTGTTGGATCAGACGTGAACGCCATTACCAACTCTGTCAACAACATGACCATTTCCAAAGGCACTGCCGCATCGTCACCACTGCCAGATACACCGTCGGGCCCTACAAACACAAACGAACCGAACGTCATAACAACGAGCTTGGAAAACACCGATCCGGTGATGGAGAATGGGGACGAACTTGTCAACACGCCAATGAAGTTGAAACCGGGGTTGTTGACGGTCAAGGTTTACTCTGCAAAGGATCTACAGATTCCAGTTCCTTTAAAAATCAGCAAGCAGATCCTATCCAAATTGGCCAACTTGGGTTCGAACATCAACGAGGAGGATCTTCACAAGCGTATCGACTCGTTGAGCGAAGGATTGGAAGAGGTTGACGATACCAATCTTTCGTACTATCTTCCATCAACGTTAAGAATCAGCGGTGCTGCCAGTAGCGGTGGGGCTGACGGTGGAAGCAAGGCCTCTTCCACCACGAGTTACAACCTGGTGTATGCCATTATCGAGGTTGAAAACTCGAGTGAGAGGATAAACTCGACGGGGAACACAATATCGAGTACAAAGTTCAACAGTGTGACCACCTTTGACATCACCAATCCAAACACGGCGAACCTGAGTATTCACATCTACGTGAGGATTCCAGGCTCGTTGTTGGAGTCGGACAAGCAGGAGGACTGTCTAATTGGCTCGTTGAACTTCAAGTTGAAGACTGCAAAGATTCAGGATGACAGCCATCAGGTGAGACTGTTGAACCACGATTGGAAGAATCTTGTCAATGCATACACGGATGAGGAATTGCTTGGTGCTTTGAACATCACTTTGGACTTCAAGCCATTGTCTCCAACTTCCAAAGGTTTGTTGTCCATTGACGATTTTGATCTTTTGAAAGTGATCGGTAAAGGTTCCTTTGGTAAAGTCATGCAGGTGCGCAAGAAGGATACCGGAAAGACCTATGCGTTGAAGTCCATCAGAAAGGCGCATATAGTGAACAAGATGGAGGTGACACATACGCTTGCCGAGAAGTTTGTCCTTGCAAGGGTGAACTCTCCGTTTGTTGTTCCTTTGAAGTTTGCCTTCCAGTCGAACGAGAAGCTCTACTTGGTTCTTTCCTTCATCAACGGAGGTGAGTTGTTCTACCATTTGCAAAGGGCAAGAAGGTTCCCGTTGATAAGGGCCAAATTCTACATCTGCGAGTTGTTGTCGGCCATTGAGACTCTTCATTCGATGAACATTGTCTATAGGGATCTCAAACCGGAAAACATCTTGCTCGACTACCAAGGCCACATTGCACTCTGCGATTTCGGATTGTGTAAGATCAACATGAAGCTGGACCAAAAGACAAACACCTTCTGTGGTACTCCCGAGTACCTTGCTCCCGAGTTGTTGATGGGTAAAGGGTACACCAGAGTGGTTGATTTCTGGACGTTGGGTGTTTTGCTGTACGAGATGTTGACCTCTCTACCTCCATACTACGACGAGGATGTCAATGTGATGTACCGTAAGATTCTGAACGATCCGTTGGTGTTCCCACAGGACATTGATATCCATACGAAGGATTTGATCACGAGGCTGCTGCAGAGGGATCCAAAGCAACGTTTGGGTTATAACGGAGTCGAGGAGATCAAGAGTCATGCCTTCTTCAGGGATATCGATTGGGACAAGTTGAACAACAAGGGATACATTCCACCGTACAAGCCTCAGGTCAAGGACTCGACCGATATTTCGAACATCTCGAGTGAGTTTACCGATGAGAGGCCAATGGACTCTGTTGTTGACGATTATTTGAGCGAGTCTGTTCAAAAGCAGTTTGGTGGATGGACCTATGTTGGTAGCAGTTTTGCCGGCAACAGCTGATGTTTCCCCCGTACGTACCGCGCATGTTTTTTGTCTAATGCATTTTGTCTTGTCCTATGTTTTTTGTTCTTCCTCTTTCTATATCCAAAATGGTTATTGCCGATTGAATGTTGTTGATTTGTAGCAATGTGGTGAGACTCTGCAGTGATCAGTCAAGACCCCCCGGACTTAATTGAGAGAAAAAGAAACGTTGGCATCACGGAAGAATTTTAGGTTTGAGCCGCATGCATGCACACGTTCTTCTATTTTATTTTCCTTCAACGTTCGCAATTGGCGACGATCATACGATTAGTGCTATGATTGATCAAGTGAGGTTTGATATATTGTGTATAAAGATATTAAGACTGATGATAAAGCTAGATGAATGTCGGTAAGGATGTAGTGTACAAGGAAGGAAAAGAAAACTCAAACGAAGAAAGAAGGAAGAAGCAAGCTGGTTGCATTCAGTAGGAGCAGCTTCTTTTGTATAAATGCGAATATTAATATTAAAATGTTTGGGAACATCAGAAGCTGAATTACCAGCACTGGTAACCACCATCAACGTTGATGTTGGCACCGGTGGTGTATGAAGAGGCAGAGTTGGACAATAGGTACAAGATGGTACCGATGAACTCCTTTGGCTCTGAAAGTCTCTTCATTGGAGTCATGCTCAACCATCTGTTGTACATGACATCGTTACCGTTGATAACGTTCTTCGTCAATGGGGTTAGGATGTAACCTGGGGACAGGGTGTTCATTCTAATGTCGTACTTGGCCCATTCGACAGCGAGGGTTCTAACCATGTGGATGACACCAGCCTTGGCCATGTTGTAACCAACCTGTGGTTGAGGATCGTTTGCAATTTCGCCCGACATGGAGCCAATCATGACTGCAGAGCCACCTTTGATACCGTTCTTGATTAGAGGTCTGGCAAAGGATTGAGAAACGTACAAGGAACCTAGCAGGTTAACCTTGATCAACTTTTCGGCTCTATGTGCTGGGTAGTCTTCGGCAGGGAAGTTTTCGCAGTATCCTGCAGTGTTGACCAAGTGTAGTGGGTAGTGGCCAAACTCTTGGTAAACCTCTGCAAACACGGTTTCAACGTGATCGGCATCGCTGATATCACAGACAAAAGAGGCCATCTTTGGAACGGCATCAGCCTTGATCTTCAACTCTTCGATGCAGAACTTTGTTAGTTCAGCCTCTGTCTCCTTGCAGCTTTGCAGGTTCATGTCCAACAAGGCAACCTCGGAACCGTATGCTAGCAAACCCTTGATGATGGCGTTTGCCAAACCACCGCAGGCACCGGTAACAACCGTCAACTCGTTGTCTAGTCTGAAAGATGGGATGATGTCAGCCATTGTATGTGTAGTGTATGTTTTGGATATATTAACTTATATGTTGCAATTGATGTAACAGGGACGAGTGAGTTAATGTTGGAGTGTGATACCAGCAAAAGATGACAGCAGAGTATGTTTGAATTCAACAGACAAACAGGTTGGTATTTATAGGATGTTGAAGGATTAATAATTGGGAGCAGAAAAGAAAGTGTGTGTTTGTTTTTGTTGGTTCCCCTGTTTGTACATTTTGATAGTCAGTCAAAATCTTTCTTTTTTCCCGCGATCGGCCAATGGTCACCATACGGTCACCATAATACGGTCAGCCAGCAGCGGCAGCAAGCAGCAGCGCGGAGGGCGGAGGGCGGAGCGCGGAGCGGAGAAGTGTTACAGGGGAGAGAAAAAAGAAACAGCCGTGCGGAGGATGTATTAATAGCAGCCAGGGCTGGAATTCCGCTTGCTAGTGCTAGTGCGTGGTGGAGAGATATTTTGTTTTGGAGGTTTTGGAAACTTTTTTTTTCACGTCTTTTCTTTTGGAAGGGCTTTGCGATTGCAGATAAACTGTTGGGAATTTGGCATGGACTTCAGCTTTTTCAAGAGAGAAGGTAGCACTACCACTTGGGGAAGGATGATGGAGCGTGATGGAGTTGCTCTGTTGCTCTCTCTTTTGATAGACCAATTTGAAATAACTCTACTGGATGATGGAGATGGAACACCATCGGGAAAGACAACCTTGAACAACGGATTCCCCCCCACATCCTTCTGTTAGACCTCTCTACAACATGCCCGCGTAGTATAGGATAGAGCAAGACTGAAAGAGACATATCAAAAATCTGGGGTAGAACCATATCATCTCCGCCACTCATTCCTCATCTTTCCATATTTCTTGTCAAAAACTGACAGCTGACTGAACCAGCCATCCAAACGGCCTAGACCGGCAGCATCGTAGATCTCCTCGAGACACCCACTCAAAAGATGATCGAAATAACGCATCGCATCGCATTGGACTGACTGACCCCCCGTGGCCAAGAAGTACGAGCGGGTTCTTTTTTTTCAGGTGGAGTGACCATTTCGACTGACAGATCGAATCGCCGCCAATCTTCAATGGCCTACAGTTTATCCGTCTGCACCCCGTCTCTCCTGCAAGGTATGCTTCGATAAGTATACCAGAACTGACCATGTGGCAGCATTCTGATGGATGTGTGTTGAGACTAACAGTGGTGAGCAAGGAAGTAACAACAGTGGGGTGTCAACAAATTGTTTCCATCTCTCTCTTCCTCACTCAATTGTCACTTGATCGCTCCAAGAGGCACTCCAGTGGTGGTGATCACCCATTGGTTCATACAACACTGCTATTCTCCAATTGTCATCAGCAACCGAGTACTCTAACCGCTCAGGCTCTTCTCTGCCTTACTCTGACTACCAAAAATGGTGTGTAGCGCCGCCACCGGCGTTAAAGATAACAGAAACAGGCCCGGGGGAACCCACTCAGATCTGATGGCGCGTAGCGCCACAGCGAGTAACCGCTAACAGGGAGAATAGGGTACCTTCCAACTCGATTAAAACTTTTCATTATAACCATCCTGAATCCACATATATGATAACCATCAGGATGATGGATATGCAATAGCATTCCTCATTGCTGCAATTGATCTGTTTCTAAATCAAATCCTCAAGAAATGACAAAGTTAGAGTTTGGAAAGGTTGAATCCATTGCAGTCATTGGAGGAGGTCCATGCGGATCGGCATCGATCAAAGCAATGGTCAAGGAGAACTCTTTCAAAAGAATCGTTGGTTTCGAAAGAAGGTTCCAAACAGGTGGTCTTTGGAACTATCATGACGAAAATCATAACGATCAAAAGTTCCCCGTTCCATCGCTGGACCCTCACGATGGATCGCTCTTAACCCCGTTCAGGAAGGATGAAAAGAATTACATCTGGCCCAGCGCCATCTACGAACTGCTGGATACAAACGTTCCTTACAAGATCATGGAATTCGGCGATATCAAGTTCCCCAAAGATTCCATACTGTTTCCAACAAAGGAACAGGTTTTGAAATACATCAGGGATTACTCCTTGGAGGTTGAACAGTACATCAGGTTTGGAACGAGCGTTGTTGATGTTAGCTATCTCCCAGAGAGAACGCACGAAAGATGGAGAGTCACCTATAGACCGGTATGTGGTTCAACCAACGGTGGCTTGACACCCAGCGAGCTGGATCCCGACATGGTTGAATACTTTGATGCCGTCCTACTTGCATCTGGCCATTACGATCTGGCCTATATCCCGGATAGACCAGGACTTACCGAATTCTCAAAGAGGTATCCAGGCTCGGTGCTCCATGCCAAATCGTTCAGACATGCAAGACAGTTTGCCAATGTCAAGGGTAACATCCTACTCGTTGGCAACTCAGCTTCAAGTTTGGACTTGGCATATCAACTGGCAACGATCTTGAAAAGACCCATCTACAAGAGTGCAAGGTCTGCAAGCTCTTTGCCTGGTGGCTCTAGCGAATTCATCAGGACGGTTCCCGATATCGAATCCTTCGATCCAATGACAAAAGAGGTGAAGTTTGTCGATGGCTCAACTCTGCAGGATGTTGGACAGGTCATCTTTGCCACTGGATACCTGAGACACTATCCTTACCTGAAGTCACTCAACGGCTCGGACAAACCGTTGGTGACCAACGGTGAACGTGTTCAAGGCTTGTACAGACAGCTCCTAAGTTACAACTATCCCGGATTGGCATTCATCTCAATCCCAAGGTACGTCCTACCAACAAGATTGAGCGAGACCCAAGCAGCATGGTTGGCTAAGGTGTTACAAGGAAAGATCGAACTACCACCCATAGAAAAAATGGTTGAAGAAGAAGAAGAACTTTTGAAGCTAAAAGGAGATTCGCCAAAGTACCACAACCTGATGTATCCCGATGATGTCCTATACTCGATGCAGTTGAATAGGGAGATCTATTCGGTTGAGAACTGGGACAGAGGTATGGTTCCATGTGCCTGGACCGACGAAGAGATCACACTACGTGCCATGTCTGTTCCGTTGAAAGAGGCCTACTTGAAATACAAAGAGTTGAACGGTGGGAAATGTGCAACCACCGTCAAGGAGTTGGAAGATGGAGTTGGATTTGTGGTCCCAGAGATTGACTTTTCTATTTTTGATCGGAGTTAAGTTTACCTTTTTTTCATTTACCCTTCCTTATAGATGTTCAGCCCTGGCCTGACAATTTCAAAGATTCCCATAGATATGTACACTGCTTCCACCCTAGCCGTACCATCTCAGTCGACATCGAACAACAGTAAGTGTAGCAGCGATGTACCCTGACTTTTTGCATGCCGACCAACCGACCGGTCGTTCCAGCCCCCGTGCCCTTGCCAGTCCTCCAACCACTTTGGCCAATCAAGATTGTCCATCGGGGAAGATTGGCAATGTTGAACCCTGGAAAGAGAAAGAATCACGGCGAGTCCGGTTACTACAGGTGAGTTACATGGTTTATCTATTGCTCTATCTCTACGGTTCGCTCGATCGCATGCCCAGGAGAGATGGCCGCAGCACCTTCCCGATTCGGACGTACGCCTAGTGGTGGTGCTATCTCTCTATCTTTGGTGCCACTACAGCGCCTAAGGTCAATGCTCACACTGTGATACCCAATGGGGTAAGTATTGGGGCCATATTGACCTGATGCTTGCCTGCTGGATCGATTGAACATATGAACGACGTTGAATTTCGTCAGTAGATGTGTTTCGTCATCCTATAGGAAGTGGCGTTGGCCGATGGGTGCTTGAGCAACTTCTCAGAGCCGCTTAGGATACTGATATGCTTTATCAAGATTAAAGAACGATCCAATAGGGTAGGTGGAAAAAACCTCTGGTAATTCAGGACAACAGTCTTGAAGATGTAAGGATGTTGTAGGATTCACTCGCTTTCAACACCGAAAACGACCGATTTAGGAAACTATTAACGGCCAGTTTCTGCCACCTGGTTCCAACTTACCCTTCTTGTCCTTCGAACGAAGCTTGGAAGCTTGGAAGGATGGAAGGTGAAGGAAAGAACGTTACGGAGTTGTCGTATGTGCTGGTAGATAACGTTTGTTCAATCCTTCAATGGTTGATTCTAATCAGTTCTAATCAGTTCAGGGTGCACTCTCGACGTACAGTCTGAGCAGAGCCTATGAAGCAAGGGTCTTGCATGTAGCGGGGATTAAAAGGAATGGGCCAATGAACAGACGAATAGAAACTGTCTCACGGGATCCAATGGCATCATCGTACTTACATACAAGCACTGGAGAAACTTTAAGGGTCCAACAGCAACCCTCAGTACCTACAGTAAGAAGTTTTCTTCGGTACAAGGACCCATTGAGTTGTAGAGAAAGATAGGGGGAGTTGGTTCAATCCAATCGTATCTTTTTCACTCGCCTCTTTGCATCAAAGATACCTTCTGGTTGATTAGTTGGTTTAGATAGGTCACCATCAGACGCACCTGTTAAATCAGTCGATTATGACTGTCTCGACCTCAGTTACAATCGCAAAAAGCCGTCGAGAACTTCAGCCACTTCTTTGTGTTCTTTGTCTTCATACCGTACTATTTATGCCGTTGGCTATTGTTGGACTCCAACCGATGGAACCATCCTATTGTGTCGAACCGAATCAGCCAGACTAAAGCAGTAGTGTGAACGGCCAGGTGTACAACTTTTGCCCCAATATGGTACTAATTTTCCTCGACTCCACACATATTGATAGAGAAAGAGTGCTGCCATTTAGGGAATACGTGTCAGCTTTCTCATATCGGCTGCAAACGCCAAGCCATTACGTTTCCATTTATCACAGGTTTAGATAAGGAAGGCTGAGGTGATTTTCAAGGGTGTGTGTTCTGTTTGTTCACTTTTCAACAATCCCAAACCGATGCCCATCTTTCAGTTGTATATAAGTGTTTGATGATCTCCCTCCTTCCTTGACCGATGCCATTGATGAAGGAGAGGCAATTGGGTGAAGTGGAAGTTCAACTTTTGAAAAGCAACAAACCGTTCAGCTGTTACGTTTATCCATACTCTTTCTTGTTCCTCTTAGTTGCTGGCTGACTATTGACTAAAACATCCAAGGGAATTCGATACGACAAAACACGAGAAGCTTCTTACACACACACACACACACATACTAAAACATGGGTGCAATTGCAGATGCTTCTGCCAAGCTCTTAGCGGCAAAGCGTGATCTTTCAACGCTTGCCGATGAAACGGCAGCCTTCAGTACGAGTGACATGGGATACGTCATGTTCTGTACCGTTGGTGTGATGATCATCACCCCTGGAATTGGTCTATTCTATGGAGGTGCTCTAAAGAGAAAATCCATCATCCAGATGCTCTTCCAATCCTACATGACAACCGCAGTCATCACGATCCAATGGTTCTTATTCGGCTACTCCTTGGCAGTCTCCCCATCTGCCTCCAGTGTCATGGGAAACTTCAAACTAGGTGCTCTACAATCGTTGAGTGCAGGTCCATTCATTGAAGGTGGTACCATTCCATCCATCATATACTTCACCTTTTCTGCCTTCTTTGCAGTTGCCACGGTGCAAATCTTCCTCGGTGCAATTGCCGAAAGGGCAAGAGTGATGCCCTCGATGGTTCTTGGATTCATCTGGGCCACGGTCTGTTACTGTCCGTTTGCCTATTCGACATGGTGTGGTAACGGGTTCTTGTACAAGTTGGGCTGTTTGGATTTCGCCGGTGGAGGACCTGTCCATATTGCATCTGGTGTTTCATCCTTGTCGTTCTCCTTCTTTATCGGTCCTAGAAAGTACTGGAAAGATCCAAACACCGGTAAGGACTACAGACCTCAGAACCCAGTGGCCACGTTTATCGGTGTTTCCTTGATCTGGTGTACATGGTTGTGCTTCAACTCTGGTACCTTGTTGGCAGTCAACGTTAGAACCGGTTACATCATGGCCAACACCCAGATTGCTGCTTCTGTTGCCTCGTTCACCTTTGTTGTTGTCGATTACTGCTACACCAAGAAGTGGTCCCTAATATCTGCCTGTGAGGGTGCCATCATTGGTTTGGTCAACATCACACCATCGTGCGGTTTCTACTCTCCATACTGGGCATTTGTCACATCTGCCCTTGTTGCTGCTGCCTGCAGAGCCTTGTACGATGTCAACGAATGGCTGGGTGTTGACGATACCACCAGATCGTTTGTTGTCCATGGTATTGGTGGAATCTTGGGTTCGATCTGTTTGGGGGTGTTTGCCTCTCCATACATTGCCGGCTTGGACGGTTATACTGTGATTGAAGGTGGATGGATCTTCCACCACTGGAAACAGATGGGTTATCAGTTTGCCGGATGGATCACCATTGCGGTGTGGTCGTTCGGTGCCACCTATGCCATCTGCTACCTTGTCAACTTCATTCCTGGCTGTAAGTTGAAGGCTGATTCCGAGGCTGAAGAGATGGGTATGGACTTCTTTGAGATGGCTGAATTTGACGGTCATACCTTCCACGAGATA
This sequence comes from Ogataea rishiriensis, assembly GCA_030569615.1. Taxonomy (NCBI): domain Eukaryota; kingdom Fungi; phylum Ascomycota; class Pichiomycetes; order Pichiales; family Pichiaceae; genus Ogataea; species Ogataea rishiriensis. Next base: position 294,963 of record JAJMLH010000006.1, on the reverse strand, counting down.
ATGGAAAGAAAAGGTTCTGACAGTTCGTTCAACAACGGTGTTCAAGTGATTGAAGGTACAACCGGTTCTTCGAGCGAGATTCATGAATCAAAGGTTACACATAATGTCAAATCCGAAGAGCTTGTTTGATCAACACGGTACGCTTTTCTTCTGCGGAGTTTAATCGATAATTTTTTAAGTGTTTCTAGTTACAATAGTAAAAGTATAAGTGTCATCAGTCGTAATTGGTAAGAAAGAGAAAAAGGAAGAAACTCACAATTGTACAAACTGGTTGCAATTGTGTCATGAATGACGCTGATGGTTCAGTAACAGACAAAGAACAAGAGTGTTGAAAAAGATACCAACCTGGAAAAAGGTGGGAACTTTATAACTTATATGATTGGCATGGATTTCAAATCAATGTTAACATACGGATTTTCAGGGTTACATTCGATGTCCAAATCCAACTTCCAATGTCTATCAATCTTATCAAACTCTTCTTCGTTGATGCCATGATCTGAATAATCTCTAAAGTGGAACAACACTTTACCATCTGGCTTCTTTTCAATGATGGCCTTTTCAAAGCTATAATCAACCCCTGAATAGTAGTTGATGTCGGTTAACAAGTGTCTCTTGATATGGTGGTTCAAGTTTCTAATGAACTTCTTTGATCTGGAATTCATTGTTGGTTTGATCTTTTCCAGGTTGTTATGGATTGTGTTTAGAATAAACGGTGGCAGGTATTGGAGACGTAGATGGTAGTAGTCATAGTCGTTGTCCCAAGTCTCATCCTTTAAGAATTCTTCAAAAGATTTCAAATCTTCAAACGTTCTAATCTGAGGTTCTTGCAACTTGACAATCATTTTTTCCTCGCCGTCATCGGACACAATGGATTCTGTAGACATGACCGAGGATCTACGGACCGGTGGTGCTGAGAGATGGTCAACGTGGGTTGGTTCTGCATTGGCAAACGTTTGTGAAGGCTTCTTCTTAGTCATGATGGGGTTTTAGTCTTTGTATACGGAGGTTTTGATAAAGGAAAATGAAGAATCAAAAGGGATTCAATTGATAGAAGAGCATAACCTTGAATCGAATTGAATCGAGAGAACCGACTTCTGGAAAGAGGGGGAACCATCAAGGGTTTTATATCTGGGAATGTGGAGTAGTCAAGATGAAGCAACATCGTAGCCCTGTATGGACACCTAACCTGGAAATGTGATTGGAAACACCGAAGACCAATGAGAAGAGGAAGAGTCTCTTTCTTTGGTAAACAGTCAGTTGAAATGACCTCTCGGTGTTTCTTTTCTTTGCGGTTCTTCCCGTCTTGCATTCTTCCTTTCTCCTTTGCTATCTCTCCGTCTATCAGGAGTCCGAATCTTCTCTGTCCATTTGGCTACCACAATTTTGGGGCAAATTCGTTTGTTGGTTTGCTTCTGTGGTTTCATTCAATCAACCGGTTGATTAATAGATTGATTGAATGATTGAATAAATGATTGGTTGGTTGGCTGCTTGCAACCACTGAAAGTATGGGGAAGCTGCGTGCGGCTCATCTTTTTGCAACCACTTTGCTGCTCCAAAGTGTTGCTGCTGATGTTGGTTTACACCGTTTGTGCTTTTGTTTGGACCCAACAAGAAGCGTCTACCCAGGAATGTGCTTTGTCTATTGCTTGTCGTTGTGGTTGTGTATCACAACAGGGTGGAGAGAAAGACCCATCTTATGCTGTGTAATAGTGAGCGGATTGTACGGCAGCAGCGCCGGATCACGTGATAGTCCAACTAAAGCTCTGTAAGGGAAACCCCGGCATTGATAGTTCATTTAGTTGCTTACTTCGAGACTCTTTTAACAACTCCTACCAGCGCAACCATAGATGAAAGGAACTGTAGTTGCATCAGATACACCCAGATCGCAATCATACAGGGTAAATAACCATACTACAGCATACCATGGCAAGGTTCTTTGACAGAAGAGTGGGGAATCCATTCTCTCTCGCTCTAAGCTTGGTCAACGTCATATGTGGATCCATCAACTTCCATTCCATCATGACGTTTCAACTGCCTCCAATCTTGGAAAAGGCCGGTCACTTCCAATTCTTGACTAACCTAGGATTACTGCTGACAATGGTTTACTTCTCCATCAATTTGGTAATGCACGCTTTCCATCTGGATCAGCTGGCATTGGCCACTACTCTTAGGGCTAACCTCGGTGCAGTTGTCACGTCGGTTGAGTTCGTCATCAGTTCGGTCTATTGGGGATTGAGGTATGCATGTAGGGATCTCATCATGCTAGGCCCTGGAATACCCCTCTTGTTAGACTTGGGAATTCATGCCTTACCTTTGCTTTCTCTATGGATCGAATACTTCTGCTTTACAGATTCATGGCCAATCTCCAACCTGCGTGCTCTACAGTTGGTCTATATTTTGGCAGTCGCCTACTGGTTCCTCTTGGAAAAGTTGGTCGATGGTGGTGTTTATCCATATCCATTCTTGAACGTTGAAAGAGGAGAAAGAATGGTGATATTTGCAGTTGTTGGATTTGTTGGTTATCTATCCTTTGCAGGAACTAGATTTGTTCACTCGATGTTGGTCAGACCAAACCAACAGAATTTGAAAAAGGAATGACTGGTACTAAGAGATGTACCGATAGATATATATACATGAAATTTGAATGGACTACTATAAAGTAGATTGAAAGATATAAAACGCATTGAATAGACTTGTTGCAAGCTGGATGAAAAGTCAAATGTTAATGTCTTTACAGCTCATCAAGATGAACTCAGCTGAAACAATTGCATTGAAACTTTCTTTTGACATATCACAACCAATAATAACACGTATAATAATGGTAATTTGTTAAGAAACCAAAAAGGGGGTTCCGCCCGTCCATGCAGCCACTCTCGCTCTGCAACGCTTGCATATACGCAGCACTCGTAATTGTTTGCTCTCTCTTTATCTGACCTATCTTGACTATTTAGCACCAGATTAAGCTATCACTGTTTACTTCTTCTCCTTATACCTAACTCTCACCATCCAATTGGTATTCCTCAGCAATACCGGCACATTCTTTTCCGTCATTACACTCGCTACTCCGATCAGTCTGACATGAAGATAGACATCTCGCTGGCCGTGATGGCTGTCACATGTTTGTCAAGTGGTACTGTGACTGCATGGGACATGGCTTCTCTCAACAACAGGGTCTCCACCTACTACCGTGCAATTCAGCAGCAAATACCATTGCTCAACTTCAAGCAAGGTAACACCATCATCAGTCCGAACAATCTAGATACTGCCGTCGATAAGTTCCTATCCTTGGTGGACGATAGCAGGGCCAGCATACAACTTGCCAAGGAGGCATCATCATACATCAAAGAAACGGCAGAAGGTTACATCCACTATACACAACTATCAGAGGAGGAACTGCCTATTGACTTGACCCAGTATGAAGACCAGTACGTTCTTAGGATAAGCAACTGGTCTCTTTCCCAGACGAGAGACTTGATGATGTCAACAGCAAGACGACTAGGCATCAAGATATGGGAGACTTCAACAACCCATCTATTCATGGACTTGCACCTCACCGAAGAACAAGGAGTGGCTCTGTTGAACAATATTTACCAGTCTGACGAACTGGCATTGGACGGTTTTGAAATGTCCATGCTTGTTGGGGATCTACCTCAGACCATCTTTGAAACTTACCCCTATCAACCTCCCAATGTCGAGATGGATATCTTCAACAAGGACAACGACTTCAAGACAACCACCGAGCTATTCTTTAAGCAATACAGAGACCTGAATACCGTCTATGCCTGGTTCGACCTTTTGGAAGCCACCTATCCGGAACTGCTGGTGGTTGAACGGATAGGACGTACCTACGAAGGTAGAGACATCAAGGCAATCAGACTAACGGCACACAAAAACTCAGAGGCCGATTCCAAATCGTTAAAGACAATTACAATCACCGCTGGAATCCATGCCAGAGAGTGGATTAGCGTTAGTACGAACTGTTATCTGTTGTACAAGCTCATCACCGATTACGAAGCTGGTAACCCCGATGTCATTTACTACTTGCAAAACTTGGATTTCCTATTCTCACCAGTTGGAAATCCGGATGGTTACCATCATACCTGGAATGCCGATAGACTCTGGAGAAAGAACAAACAGGAAACTTTCAATCCTAGGTGTTTTGGCATTGACATTGATCACTCTTTCAACTTCCATTTCACAAAGAGTGAGGATTCGCCTTGCAGTGAGGATTATCCCGGTGAAGGTGCTTTTGAATCGTTGGAGAGTTACTCTTGGGATAAGTATCTCAACGAGACGAAGCATAACCATCCCATCTATGGATACATAGATCTACACTCCTATGCACAGGAGGTGTTGTATCCGTACGCATTCACGTGTGAACAGTTGCCAAGGGATGAAGAGAATCTACTCGAGTTGGCATACGGGTTGAGCCAATCCATCAGGTTGAAGAGCGGGAAGAACTATGGGGTTGTTAGTGCCTGTGCCGATAAGAATGCCGACATGCTTCCTTTCCTTGGTGCTGGATCTGCCTTGGATTACATGTACCATAACAAAGCCTACTGGGCGTTCGTCTTGAAACTAAGGGATAGTGGATCCCACGGATTCTTGCTGCCTCAGAAGTACATCGTTCCTACAGGCGAAGAGATCTATTCGTCAATCAAGTACTTCTCGTCCTTCATTTTGAGTGACGATTGATTAATTGATCAATTCAACTTTTGTAATTCTTTATCTTAATCTGAACCATTGTTGGATTGAAAAGAGAAAACGGTATATAACTCTAGTAAGCATTGAACTTTCAACATGCAAATTGAAGGTATGGTGGTAGTGATCAATCGGCCTGACCAACAAGCGGTAAAGGTCTGCCCTTCTTGACCATTGTTGTTATGATCTCATAAACAACCTGGGCGGCATTGGTAGCTGTCACTTCGGCATGATCGTACTGTGGAGCAACTTCGACAATGTCTGCACCAACCAAATTAACGTCCAGTCCTCTTAATAGATAGATCAACTCTCTTGGTAACAATCCACCAGGCTCGGTGGTACCAGTACCAGGTGCAAAGCCAGGATCCAAGCAGTCAATATCCACCGATAGATAGACTGGATAATCCTTTGGAATTCTACTGTTGATTGTAGAAAGGATCTGTTTCAAACCAGCGGCACCATCAACCCACACATCATCGGCACTAATCTGGATCCATCCTTGCTTGGTATCATCATCATAATCTTCCCAATCCTTGCCACTAATTCTTGTCCTTAACCCAACATGAACGTTAAAATCATCACTCAACAACTCCTCCTCCCTGGCCATCCATAGCATCGAACCATGAGTGAACTTGGACTGTTCCGTTGACCAGAAGGAAGGATACTTGGAAGGTGCCCAAGTGTCAAGATGGGCATCAAAATGAATCACTGCAATCTTACCGTACAGGTTTTTCAATGCTCTAACGTGGGGTAACAAGACAGAATGATCACCTCCAAGTGCAACGTATCTGGGTGGTTTTGCAGCATCATCACTCGACGATCTTCTCCACAATAGCTCTTCAAACCCTTTAGTCATCTGTTCCAAGCCTAGTTCGTTGTCCATTGGCGACACTGGAATGTCTCCACAGTCCATCAGGGTTGCCCAATCATCGTACGGGTTGATTCCAGCCCTAGTGTTGAAACCTCTTAGGTTTGTCTGTCTCTGTGAAGCATCTCTGATTGCCCTTGGGCCAAACCTTGCGCCTGGTCTATATGTGGTTGCCGTGTCGAATGGCACCCCGATTATGCCAATGTCATAGTTGAGTTCTGGGTGAATGAGACATTTCGAAGTGTTCAGGTGTGCAAAGGTTGGAATGTCGTTAAAACCCCAGCCTTGTCCCCATAGCTGTTCTAGCGTCGGTGGATGCTTCTTTGCTGATTCTGGAAGGAATTGGGACAATTGCAATTGCTCATCGTAATGCTGTTGTTGCTGTTCCTGTTCTTGGTAGTGTTGAAGGGTGAACTTGTTAGGGTTGCTGTTGATTGATGGGATGTTGAACGAAGTTGCCGATGTAATGCCACCGAGAGCAGCAACGATTGAGATGAGAACTGACAATTGCATCTTTGTAAGCTTGTCTATCGAGATGTACGGAACAGTTCAATTGAGTGGTGATTCAATTGTCAGGCTCTGTCTACTAGAGAATGAGAAGGAATTGTCTTGTCTTTTATCTTGAGGTTTAGCGGGTAATAATAGTAGCAATGGGGTAGTAATATAGAGACAATAATTCCAATTCACTAAAAGTGCTCGATAAGTGAAGCGATAGTTCCCAATTAGGAAATGATGATAAAGATTGTCCGCCAAAGGCCATTTTCTCTCTCTCTCTCTCTCTCTGGGTCTCTCTGTCTTTGGCTAAACCCGGCAAACAAAACTTTTGTTTGCAAATAGTGGATGGGTCAATGGTGTGATTGAACAGCATATAAATATATTTGTTAAAGAGAAGTAGACCAAAACACAGCGTTTGATGACGACTGGCCAATTGCGCTCTATGAGGCAAGCACTGGCGAGTAGTCATTTCCACGCTGTTCTCCCTAGCGAAACATTTATGAACCGATTCGAGCCGCCAGAGCGATTGATTGATTCTTTTAAGCGGAACCGTTTGATCTTTCACAACTAGAGCAAGGCTGGTTAGAGTATATGGCTGTATATGTTGAAAGTTCAAGATCCAAAGCGGAAGCTCAAACCTGCTGGCTTCTGATTGCACCTCTGCACCACAGTGGTAGTCTGAATCTCTGAATCTGAAAATATATTTTTCCAGGCAGTGCGTTGAATAGTAGCATATGAGGGCTGATAACCCTTGTACATTTCACGTGATCAAACCTCTCTGAAAAATACACTGAAAAATCTGAAAAGTTTCCGTGCGTAGCTCTTCCCCTTCCCCAGGCGGTCTCACCACGGGGCATCCATTCGGTACAGCATCTCATACTAACAGTCTGAGTAACTAACCGTCTGTCTCTGTCTGTACACACCAACAACTACTGTCTGTATACTGTCAAACAGCACTAGAAATCAAGGGTAATAGGTGATTAAAAGCATCCCGTCTGTACTAGTATAACACTGTCTAAGAAACCTTGATCCAACATCATCTTATAGAACTTCTATACATCACATCACAATGGGTATGTCAACTTTGAAACCTCGACAGCATCGTCATTTGGGAACGAGGAAAGGATAATGGATATATCACCATGGAGAGAACGGTCTCAAGAGACTGACCGACAGAGACAAGCGGCAGATACATTGAAACATACATACAGGTCATGACGAAATCAGGATCGGACGACAAACTGTTCTAAAGATCTAAATGACCGTGCACCTGAGACACAGTTGAATACCAACAGATAAGCAAGACAGACAGCATAGGCTTCCAAATAGCTCTACGAACAGAGAAATATCTTCAATACAGTTTGAAATGCTGAACTTGTAACTCCACGCAGTTTCTTGGCTCACCAACGAAGTCGTATTGGTTACGCTGGAAACATCATGAACATACTGGATAAGCCAGAAGCGAACTAGACGACCAAACAACGAAGTGTCCAACAGAGGATGTAACATCCACCACAAGTGTACTAGAAAGTATCTGAATATCTCGAAACCGGTCAAATTTGTAACCGTGCATCAGCAGTCTTCAAAACTAGACCCGTTCAAAAGGGTATAAATGTCAGATCAGCATCTATCTCATCCATCATTATCATCACTATCCATCCTCAATTCCTCATAGCTATTTCAACGGACACAGTAATACTAACATAATTCGATCTTGGGAGTTCAAACCTTCCAATAATCAACCATAATTATCACAGGTAGAGTTATTAGAAATCAAAGAAAGGGTGCTGGTTCTATCTTCACCTCTCACACTAGATTGAGAAAGGGTGCTGCCAAGCTAAGAACCTTGGACTATGCTGAGAAGCACGGTTACATCAGAGGTGTTGTGAAGCAGATCATTCACGACCCAGGTAGAGGTGCCCCATTGGCTAAGGTTGCCTTCAGAGACCCATACAAGTACAAGTTGAGAGAAGAAATCTTCATTGCCAACGAAGGTGTCTACACCGGTCAATTCGTCTATGCCGGTAAGAAGGCCTCCCTAAACATTGGTAATGTTCTACCTCTAGGTTCCTTGCCAGAAGGTACCATTGTTTCCAACGTTGAAGAAAAGGTTGGTGACAGAGGTGCTCTAGGTAGAACCTCTGGTAACTACGTTATCATCATTGGTCACAACCCAGATGAGAACAAGACCAGAGTCAAGTTGCCATCCGGTGCTAAGAAGATCATCTCTTCTGATGCCAGAGGTGTCATTGGTGTCGTTGCCGGTGGTGGAAGAATCGACAAACCATTGTTGAAGGCTGGTAGAGCATTCCACAAGTTCAAGGTCAAGAGAAACTCATGGCCAAAGACTAGAGGTGTTGCCATGAATCCAGTTGATCACCCTCACGGTGGTGGTAACCATCAACATATTGGTAAGGCTTCTACTATTTCAAGAGGTGCTGTTGCCGGTCAAAAGGCTGGTTTGATTGCTGCTAGAAGAACTGGTCTATTGAGAGGTTCTACTAACAAGAATGACGATTAAATGTTTTGAATCAATAAAAAATAAAAATACAAACATTTCTAAAACAAAAAAGCAATAATTGGTAATTTTTTTTTTTTTTTATGTTAACGTTGTCTTTCTTTTTTAGTTCTTATCTAGTTCACAACCATACACTCATACAACAAAAATCAAAATATAAGATATATTTATATTCTCGGGTTCTTCTTTGCAAATAAGTTACCATAGTAGGGTAGATTGAGAAGTAATTGTTTTGTTACTCAAATTACTCAATAATTGAATTGTATCAGTATAATGCATTTTGAGAATTGATTTTTTCTCTGGTTCGCTCGACTTTGCTATGTTCATGTTCAAATCTCATATTTTGTAGAACATATTGACTATTGATCAAGAATATAAACCATAATTTGAAGGCTATCGATGAGGTTTATGAGGGGAAGGGGTCTCTAGGAACAAATAGGGTGCATTTTTGCAGCATCAGAATAGTCTGGGCCTCTTTTTCCTCCCTCAATGCAGGCTAGGAGGGAAATTCTTATGCTTTACCCCTTCGAAGAGCTACAACTGTTTTGGCTGACCCTCTTGATGAGACAAGGTCATCAACTCATCAGATAGGTTCAGCTCAACTTGATCTACAAGATTACATTGCTAGCCTCGATGGGCTACTAATGAAAGAAAAAAAACTCAAACAATTAAATTAACCACCTTTTTTGAAAGAAAAATGATGAATGAAAAGACAAAATTAACCAATGCAAAGACTCAAGGTCACAAGTATGGGATACAATCATGATCCATCATCATAAATGTAAAAAAACAGTAACTATATTTTATATATATAATGTTATGTCATTGTAATTATTTATTGTTCCTTGGCGGCCTTGTCAGCAGCTAGAGCCTTAGCAGTACCGTGCAAAGCGTATCTGTGGTTTCTCTTGAACTTAGAGTCAACACCCTTCAATGATGGGTATCTGTTGGTCTTTGGCTTCTTGATACCGTTTCTGTGAGCCTTCTTGGTCTGGTTGTGAGCTGTGTGGTTCTTAGACTTAGACATTTCTGTAGATAGATAAAAAAGGAGAGGATGAGATGTTAGTAAACTATGTTGAAGGGTAGATATTTTTGTATCACATGTGAAGAGATCATGATGGTGATTGATTGTCTTGAATGAAAGTGTAGCATGAAGTTTGTCCTGGTTGAATCTTCCGTGTGGAGTTATAACCTGATTAACAGTCTTTTTCGGATCCTGAATGAAGTTGTTAGACGAATATTCACCACAATGAGATGCTAAATGTAAGATGATCGATTGTTGGAAATGGTTGTGTAGCTGTAATCTTCGCTTTGAAAACTTCTGCTCAATCTGTGTAGACGCTTGATGTAATAATGGGATTCATGGGACCTCTCTTTAACAGGTCACTCGATGTTGTGCCTTTGAGCAGGCAGTTCTGATACTAGACAACGTCATATAGTCTCTTTGAAGCTATGAGCCATACGAAGGAATTCTGGATGGGATGATGTTGGAATCTTTGTGTCGTTTCTATGTTCTTGAATAGCACTCTCAACAATTGTCTAGCGTGATAGGAGTCCATAGAGATGCTGCTTTTGATCTTGCTCTTGCTCTATCTAACGTTTGTTCATTTCACTCTGATGGTCAACCTCTATGGGTTTGTCCAATCTTCAATCAATAATCAATGACAAGTTCACTCTCTCAACGGTATGTGTCGGTTTTGATGTAACCACTTACTTGGATGTTATTATAATGATGAACTATAATGCTGCTACTTTCAAATCTTAGAATCAAACTGAACAAGGTATTGGCAGTAATTTCAACACTCTAATCAATCAACTTCTAGTCGGTCAATGAATCAAACGGCCACCCACTCTCCTCCTGTTGGACAAGCACAAACTGCTGGTGCCTGTCATTGAACCTGCCCCCGGTTTGGGAAGAGAGTGAGTGTTACCTGCCTACACTGTAGTTAGTTGGTCTCTCTGATTGTTACTCTCTCTGTTACTACTCACTGCTCACTCTCACTGCTCAGTACTCACTACTGCTCGCTCTCTGGCAGCGTCTCGCAATGAAATTTTTCACCTCTGCCTGCCTTCCTAATCGGGAAGGTGCACATTATCCGGTCACAAAATTTTTCACTCCACAAAACGCTTGAAATTTTTCACTTTCCATGGCTGTGCTACTGTTCCTCTCTCGAATTGTGTGCAGCTGCTCTACTGATGATCAATATAGTAATAGAGGGTATGGGAGAGATAGAGGCCAATTCTTCCCCTTCTTTTAACAAGCCGCTGGGCCACATGAACATACGGATTATGTTTATTATCATAAATGAAGATTCCCAAAAATTCGCAAGTAGTTATTATGTTCTAAACACGGTTATACACATCGTAAACTTATTTATTTACTTGGACCACTGGCAACAGCGGAAAGCTTATCCTTCTTAGCTTGCTTAGCAGTAGCCTTGGATCCCAAGATACCACCACCCCAGTGTCTTCTTGACTCATCATACTTCTCGACAAAGTTGGCGTTGATGGTCGAGACCAACTTGGCTAGGGCAGCTTCGTCTTCTGGCTTCACCTCTGTCAAGGCAGCAACGGATGAAGTCTTACCGTGAACCAAGGTACCTAGTCTAGCCTTACCCTTCACGATGGCGTATGGAACACCCATCTTCTTGCACAATGCTGGTAAAAAGACAACCAACTCGATTGGATCGACATCGTTAGCAATAAGGACCAACTTGGCCTTCTTGTTTTCAATCAATCCAACGACATGGTTCAAACCATACTTGACAACGTATGGCTTGGAAGAAACATCCTCCTTCTTCTTACCTTCTGCAATGGCAGCGGCTTCCTTTGTCAAACGTTCCTTCTTTTCAGCACTGGTTTCTGGTCTGTACTTGTTGAATAGCTTGAACGTTTCAGCAGCAGTGTTTCTATCTAGAGTGTTGGAAAATTGAGCAATTGCTGGAGGAACCTTCAATCTCAAGGACAACACCTTCTTTTGTCTTTGTAGTCTCACGTAACCTGGCCATTTGACAAACCTCGACAAGTTTTTCTTTGGTTGAACAGCCTGTCCAATACCAAAGTTTCTTGGGGTGGAGTCAAGCAGTGGGTTCTTGGCAACGACAGATTTGGAGTTCTTAGTGGCTAAAGGAGCTGGGGCAACTTTCTTTGCTGGCTGTATCATTGAGGGGGAAGAAAATTGAAAGTGTTCAAATTGTGGTTAGTGAATGTTTATTTTCTTTGAAACTCTACTATCCAAAACAAAAAGACATCATTTGCAATGAAGATATCTAACGTTTGAATCCTAAGCTCTTTTGGAAAAGAGCAGAGGGTCATCGAGTAAAAAACAAAAACAAGCGTATTCCTTTTCTTTCATTTCAATTTTTTCATTTCCACAGTTCATGCTGATCTAAATGTTTGGCAATTCAAAACAAATCGATCAACAGTTGAACCTCTAATGGTTCCTCCTTCTCGCAATTGAGAAGTAACGAACCCAGCCTTACTCAACACTATGGTTGAAACAAAGAAAGAAGTGTATATAGATACATCATTCATAATTCTGAATATTGCAAATATAGATACATCTCTTTGGAGAGAGAAGGATGGTTTGGTTCTAAAAAAAACAATCAATCCTTTCAATCAAACATAAATACATAAGGAATATAAAGAACGAGAATGGTGTAATGTACCTCATATACAATCTTCTTCCATCATTTCAACCCTTTAGTGATTGGTAAAACAACTTTCGGGGAGTAAAATATAGAAATAAAATGTTTGTCATGTATACGTGTATTTGTTATTACCCATAAACGTCTTTAGATCCTTTAGCCGATGCCTAGATTAGAATTGGAGAGTGTGAAGCAGAGACCATTACTGGCAACGGATCAGAGTTATGCTATTTGTATTGTAAAGACAACTTACCATTTTGAATGTATTGATGATTGATTGATTGTTTGTTAACTGGTTAGTTGGTTGATAAGTTAAACGCTAGAGATACTTTTGTCAAGAAGAAGACCAAGAAAAAGACTGTTAAACGTTAAACAGATGAACAAACATTCCTTCCATGAGGTTGAAAAGTTTTCCATTGGAAGTCCTGTGAAATTTGCCTGTCATTTTTAACTACCGTGTAAAGTGCATTTTAGTGGTGTACAGGTGTGTATTCTCTCTGCTTAACGCGGTTAAAGAGTAGCCATTAGAACTGCCGTATACAGTAATCGCAGTTATTTATCGATGTTACTCATACCTATTTTTGACAGGGTCTTTTCTTTTCTTTCCTTCTTTTTTCTTCGTGTCTGTTTGTTTTTCCAGTTAGTTTGTTCGAGCAAATCGACATTACATCCAGTTCAGGCCCAAGATATATCATGCTGTCGCTCATAGCATCAGTCTCCTTGCAAGACTTTCTCACTGAATCTTCATCGATTCATCCATCGCCCCTCCGCTTACAGCTCTCAGGAATCGCTGGCTCAACCTCCCTGGCTTGCTGGTTTGTCCTCATTCTTCCTCAACTCATAGAACAATGGCGTCTCAAATCTGCAGAAGGAGTTTCTGCAATGTTCCTACTCATGTGGTTTGTCGGTGACGTTTGCAACCTTATTGGATCCATATGGGCTGGGTTGTTACCTCAGGTGATACTCTTGGGAGCTTGGTTCACCGCAACGGATGCCTTAACTTTAGGGTTCTACTACTACTTTACAGTCGTGTATCCCAAGAAGCATAGACACCACCATAAGCATCACGTTACTCACACTACCAATGAAGAGTCTCCACTGTTGGAAAACGGCGAGCGTAGAAGATCCTCGCGCAAGAGTACTAGGAGTGATAGGAGAAGATCGTCAACCATTGAAGACATCATCATGGAACCAGAAAATCATTCTTTGTTTGTCAGATATGCCCTACCTATTTTGTTTGTGTTTGCCGCAGGATTGGTTGGATACCTTTTGTCTTCTGGAAACTCATCTGCTCCAGACGATGGGGATGGGGATGATGATTCCGCTGGTGATAAATTGAAGCTTACCTTGGGACCACAGGTTTGCGGTTATCTCTCCGCTTTCATGTACCTCACTGCAAGATTACCTCAGATCTATCGAAACTATACAAAGAAGTCATGCGTTGGATTGAGTTTGTTGTTTTTCATGTTTTCAACAATGGGTAATGTTTCATATGGTATGTCCATTATATTCTACAGAAGTGACTGGGATTACATTCTCTTAAACATGAGTTGGTTATTAGGTTCATTGGGTACCATTGCTGAAGATTTTGTTATATTTGCTCAGTTTTACTATTATAGGGATAGCGGGTCACTGAAAACTGTCTTTGCTGAAGATGAAGAAGAAGAAGAGTCGTATCAGACCGTATAAGCTGTACCACTCTACTTACCACTTGACATTCTTCGCTCATCACCACTACCACCTTCACCACCATCTGCATTTAACTAGCCTCTTGTAAGTTGCTACGTTTGTTGTTTTATTGATCTTTTATGTATCGTTTATTTATAAATTGTTTGGATTTTGGCCTATTAGGAGTAGTAGAGGGAAGTGTAGATGTAGGTACATGTTGCTGGAAAGCGATAGTACGCGTACGCTCAGGGGCACCTCTGTTTGGAGAGTCTCGCCTGAGTAGCCGAGCAGGTATATAGCACAACACCGCAAACACTCCAAAAGTGCTCAATTGTTTGTTTATCTGTCAGTAATCAAAGCAGCGGTATATAAAGATTAGGGGTCTTGGAAGAACAATAAGTCACTCGTCAGCATCCCCCAGTGTGATCCAACTATCTACAAACAGTCAACGCCATGTCGTCTTCAGACCAGTCACCAAATCCAACCAAGCCTCAGATAAATCTCTTGGAAATATCCGACAAACTAACGGCTGTCCACCATCCTTTCAAAAACCCTCATCATAAACAACCAAAGAGGAGATACAAACCATTCCGTCAAATAGTGAACGATGAGGCCAAACGTATACAGCAGATACAGATGGAATCGGAGAAGCACAATCCCAACTTGATCAGCTATCAAACTTTGACTGCTCCACCTTCCGTCAAGCCATTAAAGAAGTACTGCGATTTGACGGGGTTGCCAAGCAGCTACAAGAGTCCACATAACCAACTGAGGTACTATGACAAGGAATGTTACGAGGTTGTGAAAGGAATGGCTCCTGGTGTCGATCAGCAGTACCTAGCCTTAAGAAACGCCAATGTTATATTGAAATAGAGTACATTTGTTATTTCCCTAACTTTCTTCCTTTCCTTTCTTGCTTCTTACATAAATATTTACATACATACGCATCTAATTCATTCACGCTGGATAAAAATAACTTGTCAAATCAATGGGCATCGTTCCATCTTTGAACTATTCTTTTAATCTTCCTGTCAAACCCAGGACTGTTGATTTCTTCACCATCGGTATCGACACCTTTGAAAGGATTACACAGTAACACAAGGTACGCCTTGTGAATCTCCTTGAAAATATCGTTCAAATCTTGATGTGTCACACCACCGCTCGGATCCTTTCTAACGGTCTCAACAGGTGGCGGTGTCCCTGTTGATGTCACTGTATCAACCGTCGTCGTCGTCGTTGCGGCAGAGGTAGTCGTGGTTATAGGTTTCACCCGATTCTCATCACGGGACGTTCCTATCACTATCTTTAGCCCTGTGTTTGATTCAAATCCGTAGATTGAGATGCCGTCCTGTACAAACAACAAGCCGTAAATGTTGTTGCCTGGTTGACCGATCGACTGTTGTGCTGGTCCAGTTGCAGCTGCTGATGGTGATGATGCGGATTGTGCAGTCGATAAAGATGTTCCTGCTGTGGTTCCTGACGTACCCATTGACAACTGTATTCCCGTCTGTGTTCCTGTTCCTGATGCCGTATTGAGTGGTGAGAAGGGTGATTCAAAGATGTCTAGGGCCATATGGGAGAGAAAGTTATACTTCAATAGTTCGTTTGCATGACGCTCTTCAACAAAAGATAAATCCTTTTCATTCTCAGGTTTCGATTCTTCTTCCAGTTGTCTCTCATACGGCGTGAATGGTTGGATGTATAGCGGGCGATTCTGGATAAGGTTAGCTAGTTGTCCTTTGGTTTGGGAAGAAAACAGGGAGGAAATTGACTTACTTCTCTTGATATGAGCGAGACAAAATAGATCATTTTTGATTATGAACGCTTACTCGTGGTTTGCTTCTTATAGTGCTACACAATTGAGGAGGTAGAATCGATAATACATAGATAGAGATGATTGATAAAGCAAAAGGTTCTCTTCTACAGCTAGCTGCATTGGCGTGTGTGTAGTTACTGCCTCGCACAGCCCTATTTTCAAAGGTGTCTTTTACATCTTTCATTAGTTTCGTTTCGTTTCGTTTCGTTTCGTATATAATATTAGATAAAAGATCACACAACTTAACTGTTGACAATCATATCACCCACAGAAATGGCTCCACAACCCAACTTGTCCATATTCAGGTTGATCCCAAAATAAACCTTTCCGTTAACCTTCCTACTCTTTGACAACTTCAAAAACAACGAAGGGTCAACTTTTCCATCCTCAGATATCGTTATCATATGGCATCTATCACAATCGTCAATCTTGTTCAACACCAATGGATTCTTTCCGTCGCCCTCATGGAAAAACTGAACTTTGCCCCAACTGTCTTCTTCGAACGGTTTCTCACCACAAACGACAATGTTGGATCTAAAACGCTTGATCAAACTCGCATCATCATCTAGCGCACTGAGACTCTTGGAGTTGACGAGCAGAAAGGAGGATTTGTTCTGTAGTGTGTTTCCCACCTTGGCGGATTTTGCCAACGCGCAAGGCCTGCCCAAAACATTGGTGAAGAAATCTGTGTGGTTCTTAGACAGTAGAATGATGTACTTGCCATTCTCGGTGGGATGAAGAGTGATCTCGCTACTCTGCTTCAAGTGTTCCAGCTCTTCGAGATCGATAGGGATGGAGATTGAGTTGGTGTTTGTTAATGTTGATGATACTGACGTTTCTTGTCTGGAATCATAAATGGTTAATGATCTTTGAGTTCTGTTGATTGTTGGCTTCAAAAAGCACATCCTTTTGCAGTTTTTCAATGCTAGTGGAGTGTTTGTTAGAAGATCAATAATGAGGAACTCCCTGTCAAACTCTAAACCTTTCCATGTAACGTTCCAAGGGGTGTTTTTTGGAACGCTGTATCCCTGGCAGGATTTAATAGGGTACACTGTGAGTTGTTCGACTTGTAATGAGGGTTTGGGTGCTGGCTGTTTGAGCAAGAGTGAAGTTAGAGTTGCGTCGTCAATAAGGAATTCTTGAATGGACGTTATCAAGGTGTCTATTTCTGACTTTGTCGTCATTGCACCTATCGAGATTCTGATCACACCTGTTGGCTGGTCATCTATAATGTCCATTGCGTCTCCACACTTGTGACCCTTCTTGTAGTTTTTCTGTATTTGCTCGTCAGTCTGGTGTAGACTGGTTTGGATTCCACCAATGTTGCACAAAGTTCCTGTTCTTAAAGAGATGTTCTGCAAGGTGATTTGTTTCTCAAAGTTGTAGTAACCAACGTATGAGCCTGTCGCTGATTTCAAGGAGAATGATACTATTGGCCCCGATCCCGAAGATGACGAAGAAGAATGGATCTCAACCATTGGTGAGCCATTACTGTAACTCATCTCTTTAAGTTGATCATATGCGTATGTTGAAAGATGCGATGTGTAATGCGAAATGTTTGCGAATGAGCCGTATATGCTGAGGTGGGTCGACATTGCTTCTGAAAGTTGAATTATCGAATGTATAGGAAGGGTTCCATCTTCCACTATTGATGTGAGTTGATTTTTGAATGCTGAAAAGCTGGAAGTTGCAGAGAGCGCATCCACAGTGCCTCCCCCAAAATACTTCTTTGATTTGAAGATGTTTTTTGCAACATCCTTCTTGAATATGAGTCCTCCCAAATCCGGCATTCCAAACATCTTGTAAAAAGAGACAACCATAAAGTCTGGGCATTGTGTAGAGTTGGAAAGATCTGGAGGAGACGTTGTTGATAGTGAGGCTGCATCAAGAAGAGTAAATGTCTCAGGCATGGATTTGAAAACACGGTTCCAATCCTCTATTGGGAAACGATCACCGTTAAAGTTGGACTGACCTGTCCAAGATATCAATGCTGGCAGGTTGACCTCTGGTATCACATCTTGAGCAGTTGTAAAAGTGTTGAATTTGGTAGCCAAATTTCTCACCCCAATTAATGAGGTATGAGAGTTTATGTTGTAGAAGTATTGAAACTTGGTGAAACAATCTTGAAATGCCGAAGATAGTATTTTGATGGCATGTGTTGAGTTTAAGGTGAATGCAACATCGTACACTAGTGGATCTGCGTTGAATAGACCAAGCACTTTCAATCTTGTATCTGTTATGAGGTCAGTTGTCCGATGAGAAGGCACTGACTGTGAATGTGGATTCCCATACAAGTTACCGAGTAGTGATCTGTTTGATGCTTCAAGAAGTGACTTTGAATAGACAGTCATGCCGGCATGGTCTAGATATATCTGGTTTTGAAGATGTGGATATTCAGTCTTCCTGATGGAGTCTATTGAAGTTGGATAGCATCCATCCTGGTATGGTGATATGCTGTCGTCATCGTCCTCATCCGACAAGCCAGATAAAGATGTTTGAGGGGAATGTGATGGTGACAGTGATGATAAAGATGGCGACGAAGATGGGGATGAGCAGCACGAATCCGAAGCAAGTGAAGAGTCTGCTCCAAAAAACATGATGTATGTAGGGTATCTGTTGGATGGATTTAGGAGGTGTGATGATGAATAGATGTTAACATGATCAAAGACTCTTGAGAAGAGATGAAGGGCAGCAAGAAGATCCAGATATGTAGCAAGACAAAGGATCAATGTATCACAAAATGGGGTCAGCAAAAACGAAAAAAGAAAAACAGCTGCTAATCACCACTCTGTATTGCCTCTTTGGGACGTCCCCGGCAGCCGGTTCGAACTTGGCGCCCTTGAAGAGGTAATAAGGGCTGTATACCTCATGTTGCACAGCCTTGGATTGAAGATTGACACATTTTTTTTGCTCTCATACTCTCACGTAAGCAATGACATAATTCACCCTAATTTCATCCTCATATCAATTTCATGCACAATTCCTCAAATGGAAGCTAAAAAATTTCAGCCAAATCTCAACTTTGGGCTTCCGTAATCCAAGACTTCCATACGGCCCATCACTGCCATTACCAATACAATCATCAATCAATCAATCAATCAATCCATCAATCACTCACTCAATCATTCAATCAGTCAGTCTTGCCCTGACGAATCGGCTTAGATAAGATATTCACAAGCTCATTTGCTGTTGTAGCTCCCACCCTGCTCAACAGATCTTTCAAATCATCAATTATTATCTCGATTCACACACACACACACACACACACACACACTTCTAAAGATGACTTCAGAGATTGCAAAGCTGGCAACAGAGCTCAAGTCCGCACTCCACCAATACCCAAACTTCCCTGCTGAAGGTATCCTTTTTGAAGATTTCCTGCCAATCTTCAGAAATCCACAGTTGTTCAACAAGTTGGTGAAGGCTTTCAAGCTACACCTCGATGCCAAATTCCCAAACCAAACCATTGACTACATCGTTGGTTTGGAATCAAGAGGATTCCTATTCGGTCCTACATTAGCATTGGCCATCGATGCAGGTTTTGTTCCAATCAGAAAACAGGGAAAGCTACCTGGTTCATTATACAAGGTTGGATACACCAAGGAATACGGTGAAGATTTCTTTGAGATTCAAACAGAGGCCATTCCAGCAGGTTCTAACGTTGTCATCGTTGATGATATATTAGCCACCGGTGGATCCGCTAAGGCTGCTGGTGAATTGGTCGAATTGACCAAGGCCAACATCTTGGAATTCGCCTTTGTTATGGAGTTGGACTTTTTGAAAGGTAGGGATAAGCTACAGGCTGGTACTTTTACCTTGTTGAGCGGACAGACAGAGTCGTTGAAATGATGAGAGATTATATGATTGGCTGGGCTACGTTTTTTTCTCTTGTTTTGCAAATGCTCTTTGCTCCCGCATAGTTTCTCTCTTCTTGGTGTGTACAATATATATATACATATATACTTTCCTTCGTTTAGCTTTTGAATCTTAAGAATACCTATATCGTTAGATGGGAATATCAATTTCCTTATTGTTATTGCTATAAATTACATCATCTTTGCCACGTTCATCTTCACTTTCTCTTCTTGTAGACGGCACTCTTACCCATCTCAACTGGCTTCTTTCTCTTCAACTTTGGAATATCATCAACTTGAACATATGGATCAAACGTCTTCCTCTTCTTTTGGTTGGCCTTTCTTGGATCTTCTCTTTTAACCTCTTGAAGAATCTGCTTTTTCGTCAGATCTAGCTTGATCTCATCCTGCTGGAACGTGTTATCCTTCTTCATCATTGGATGCTTCTTGTGGTGTTGACGTAATGTAATAATCTCATTTGGATCCTCCACCTTCGCACTTGAATCTTCCTCCTTTTGATCTTGTTCAATCGTAGTCTCTTTTTCTTCCTCTTCCTCTTCGTCATCCTGTTCTGGAAGATCAACAATGACATCCCTCTCCGTCTTGAAGTACTCAATCACTGAGGACAACCTGTTCTTCACCGTATTCAAGCTCACGTAGTTGACACCTCCTTTTGAAGGATACTCCACGGACCACACTTCGCCAACCGGTTCTCCATGAACACCCGTCTTGAAACTTTCCACAGAACCTTCACCATTAGAACTTGTACTGGCAAAGTTCTTGGTACAAAAGTCTTCACTTAACTGGTTGAAATTCTCCTCGAGTTTCTCCACATCCTCGACGGACGCATAGATATCATCCAGGCCGTTTTTCCTCTTACCAGACACGCCCTCACCACCATCAATTCCAGAAGCTCTATTCCAAGCATCCGCATCCAACTCCTTCAATCTCACAAGTGTCTCCTGAATCAAGCCAGTCAACTCCTTAACATATCTCCTCACAAAACTAGACCCACCAAACTTCGATGATGCATTCATCACCTCCAACACCTGTCCTTCGGTTGGTAACAACGCTGAATCCTGATCGAAACTGCTCACCAATGAGACAAGCATAAAGTCAGACATGACATACCTTGCCGATTCATCGGCCTCTCTTGCCTTTGAATCTCTCCATTTGAAGAGAACCTCAAGTAATGGTCTCCTGGATGGTGGAATACCGTTGGAAAACACAAGGTTTGTCCAGGGGAGATCCTTGTCGTATTTAAGCGAAAATAGATCCTTTTGGAATTCTATCGTTTGTGGAACCGATTGGTTTGTGGAGACCACGTTAGCTTTTTGGGCTCCAAAAGATGAGTTGTTTGTCTGTTTTCTATCCGCTGGGCTGAATGTTGAATATTCAAACCTTCTGTTTGACACCTTTCGGGAATCATACAACACCTGTTTGAGGCTCTCTGGGGATTTTGTGAGGAGTTCTTTGTGCATCTTGTAGAAAATTTCAACTAGGAAGTGAGTGTCTGCTTTGGCATAGTTTCTCATCTCTTGATTCAATGGTCTCAATCTCCAGTCTGAAAGTTGCCATTTCTTTGAAGTTTTGAATTTGACGTATTTTTCTAAAAGATAAGCTAGTGAATACTTACCCAGTTGCAATTCTTTGGATGCATGGAATGTGTCAAACAGTGACACTATGTATAAGCCCAAGTCTCTTTGCAGCCAGATTATATCCATGTATGCTCCATGGAAAACTTTGACAATGTTAGGATCGGTAAATACGATGTTAAGATCGACGAGGCGTGGTCTCAACTTCGGACTCAAAGGATCAATCAAATAGTCTCTCTTTGAATGATCCGAAGTAATCTGCATTAGGGATGTTAACCCATGGTATGTTCTGAAATCGTGATGTTCGAGATCTATTCCTATCACTTTACACTGTTGAAGATCTGTTAATAGGTCATCCAGTTGGATAGGATCATCGATCCACGTAGGCTCTGGACTATCGTTCCATGGTATAGACTCGTAGATTTCTTGTGATTGCTCTAAAATCCACTCTGGGTATTCTTGGTTCATTATTTCATAAGAGTATGGGTTGTCATAGTGCTCTGGAATGGATTCGGAAGATGGTACCAAGTGAACGCTTTCTTCGAACGGTTTGAGAGCATTTGGTTTGGTTGTTATGAGTGGTTTGAAAGGTGTGGATTCTGTATTATCCACTGGAGATATGAACTGTGTCTGTGGCTTGACAATATTTGTTGATTGTGTCGTTGGTCTCCTTTGCTCGTCCGATGTGTCTTTACCATTCAAATATGTGAATTCACCTCCAGCTGCGATTCCTGTAGTGTTTGTTGCTGCATGTCCCCCAGATCTCTTGAACTTATCATGATCTGAAAGGGCCATTTCAACATTTTCAAAAAGGGAATCTAGCACATTGCTGACAATCTTCCAGTTCTCAGTCTCATCCTCTGTAGTTATAACGTTTTCGTCAAGATCTTGATCTGGCACAATTGAAACTGACGATTGAACCAAGTCAGTGAGAACTTTGACAATGTTTTCATTCACGGCTTCACTCCTGGTCTTGACCTCTTCATCTACACTTTTGAAAAAGTTGATATCCTTTGAGTTGATTGCCGTGGAGAGTCTGATCAACTTGACCAAACTAGGACCCAGTTGATCCAGCGGATTGCTGGTGGCATTAGATTCGTTCGACATGACTCTTAGTGCTCGATGTTCAGTCTCGTTGTAGCAGAAAACCTTAATATGCTTATAACAGTATACCTGAACGATTGATTTGTAGTTTCAGTCTTCAATAAGTGTACTAATAATCTCTCCAGGTGCCCTTTTTCCCTTGCAAATTTTCCAAATAGGCAAATACAAAAAAAAAGCCTGAAATATTTGAAGGAGGGCCAATTGTTCAGGGCTGTGCAATCCAATTTCTACAGCTCTGCACCGCTCACCCAAAGGCTGCTGCTGGCACTGATGGTAATGTAATGTTGATGGTGACGCTGTGTGGCAAAAGGTCCCAAGTATCAAGCAGTAACTGAGCACAACAAAAGTGACAGACTGTTTTGGCGTCCTTCCATACTTTATTCTGGCTAAAGCGAACACAGTTGAAGATTGAAATATAACAGTTAACAGTCAATAATACAACAATGACAGACGCAATGGATATAGATACAGACCCATTCACGGTGTTGATCACCTTGAGAGAGGCGATTGAACCATCAGAAGATTCAGATTTAATCAACCTTTTCTACAACCTGGAAGACTTATACGAAAGGAAACTATGGTATCAATTATCTGAAGTCATTTCGCAACACTTTTACAAGAATCCAAACTCTCAACCAATTAGATTGAAATTCTACGAGAACTTCATCCTCAAGTTCAACGAAAAGTTGAATCAGTTGAAATTGATTGAATTTTTGTTACTCTCGTTGGATGACTCTTCACTTGCTGACTCATTGGAAAAGTTGAACAGTCTAAAATCTTTGATCCAAACCTACGGAAGAAAGCAAACAAGAAGGACAGACGTTGATGATGACATAAGCGACCTTGAGATAATACAGGCTTTAATCTTCATTGAAATTGAAATTGCAGGCGTTAAGTTGAACCTTGGTTTCGCTGATGAGGCATCAGCCATCATTGACGCTCAGTCCAAGAAGATTGATCGTTTGAACTGCTCGGTTGACAATAGGGTCAATGCCAGCTTTTATCGTACTAACTCAACATTGATGAAACTTAAGGGCGACTTCACCAGTTTCTACTACAATTCTCTATTATTCCTAGCATGTATTGATAGCATCGATGATTTACATAACAAGGAAGTCATAGTCAAGGATATCTGTATAAGCGCCCTTCTAGGTGACAAGATATACAACTTTGGTGAGATCATAATGCACGATATTTTCAAGTATGTTGAAAGCAATGTCTTGAAGAACTTGTTGGTGTCTTTGAACAACGGTGATCTCACAACATTCCAAAAAATAGTTGACTCTGAGGAGGTTAAACAATTGCCTGAAATTTACTCGCACATTGGTTTTTTAACAGAGAAGATTTGTATAATGACACTTATCGAGTTGATTTTCCACAAGCCTACACAGAGCAAGATCTTGAAGTTTGACGAAATATTGAGCTCCATAGAGTTTTTGAAGACTGATAGTGAGGTTGAACATTTGATAATGAGATGTTTAAGTTTGGGACTCATCAAAGGTTTGATCAACCAGGTTGACTCTGAAGTTGAAATCAACTGGATTCAACCTAGAACAATGACAGTGGAACAGATCCATGCCATGAAGGATAAGTTGACCGTTTGGAATGAGAAGGTTATTGACTTGAACAGCTACATGAAGGACTCGGGTAAAGAGTTGTGGGTTTAAGGAATAGCTGTTATTCACTCTAGCTATATAGCAATACACTCTATAAATCAAATAAACAATTGACCTAAACTGTCATACAGTCAAGCAAAGATGAAATCTCGGCACTCCCCGACACAAGCTTTATGGCCATGTAAAAATGCATATGGTGCCTTAGGTGCACCAACAGCAGAAGAGGCTCTTTACATTAAACGTGGTGCCACCATCCCACATCTCCATGGACAGTACAACGTACTCTTATCAAAGGCAGATGGGCCACTGGTTGACACTACACCTCAGCAGTGTACTCTTCAACACTTTCACAGCGACAGTAACTCCATAAGCTCTTTTGGTTCATCATCAGCTGATTGTTTCACATACAAACAACATCACACGTAAAAGAAACTGAATCTCCTAGAAACATTGCGGCACTGTCTTCCGCAGTCTTCCTAACGAATGGTGTATTCCAGAAGGCAGGGGTATTTTTGATTGAAGGTTATAGCCGATAATCTTGCACTTTCTGTTTTTTTACGGTGTCGCCATGTATCAAGATTGTCCAGTCTCTTCAATATGGCTAGCCATGGTGATGGTACCAGCCAAAGCTTCATCTTCACAGGTTGCTACCCGATTGGCACACAGAAAAAAGGCTGTGAGTGGAACAGACTCAATACAGTAATTTATCACGTGATTGGCCGTAAACATTTCCTATTTGGGACACATTTTAATAGCAGGGGAAATTTATAAACTTAATAACTCTTCCTCCAAGGGTCCCAGTGTCATCAAATTATTTCCAAAAGATGAAGACCGTTTCATTCTATCCAACGATACCAGTTTGGGGTTGCCAGTGTCACTCATACGGCCACAAAATGGATTTAAAAAACTTCTCAAAAATCCTAACTTGGGTTTTTGAAAATGTTCGATTTATGCACTTTTGAAAGTACTACAAAATACTAGATTTTTTTCTGAGTAAAACCCCAAAGTACGAGCCGGATCAACGTAAAACTGGTGCCAGGAGATTCAAAAACGTCCAATTCTGAAAAGCTAAAGCTCAGATGCGAACCTGGGGCATGCATTTTAAGGCGCATCGCCTCTTTCCACTAGGCCATATGTCCCTTTTTTTGAAGAGCATTGAATTAACTTCAGCGGCCATTTAGACCACATTCTAGCCCATATTTTACACTTCCGAGCATATCGTTGGAATGAGAGAGTCCAGCTCCTTCTAATGGTGTAACTTAGAAATCCGGATTCGCCCAATAATGTTTAATTTAAAGCATATTTTTAAAGGGCATCTGAAGGGCACACTTTCAAGCACAAAGATGAGCAATGTCGTCAAATTCAAGCAATATCCCTTGCAGTCCACCCACTCCGCTATATTCCACATCAAATTCTAGGACGATTGGATCCCTGGTGCAGCAGAAATCAATGATTTGGTAAAGCTACTTATTTTCGAGGTGGCCGCGCACCAAAACATTGCACTTCCCCAATGATTATTGGTCACTGTACTTTGCCGATCCCATAACGATAACCAATTCTTCAATATATCAAAGCTTCAGATCCCAAGCTTCAAGGATATCATAGGTTTCAATTTATCGAGGTCCAACAGGGTCATAGTTTGGAGACTTAAAAGCTATAGCTCTAGCGGACAATCGAAGTGGACAGATATTGCTCGTGATCTTTAATTGATAAGAGACAGCATTAACGTTCAATTCTATAGTTCTAGGAAGTGCAGTCATTGATGTTGGTGTTGGTTGCTCTGTGACAGTAACAGTCAGTCAAGAGTTAGGGTAGTAAAGCTAAGCATAATGCTATCACAAACTCAAAGTGAAAGGTCCTGATCTTTTGAGCTTTCATTTATCTCATCTGCACTGAGAATTTGTTTGCTGTTATAGAGTCTATCAATTGTGATAATATAGAGTATAATTGACAACGGTGAAGAAGATCTAGAGGGGCATTTGCTTGAATGTCAAAGGGAAAACACAAACTCATGTGTAATGGATGCGTCCTAACAAGTTCGCTCGCACACTATTTGAGACTGTTTACTTATTTTGCCCTTTACATCTCAACTGGTGTATATCGCTGCAATTGCTTCTAATTGACATCCATCCCTTTCTATGATTCTTTAAACGATTGCTCTGTGATGTCTCAAATTATTAACAGGAAGAGCCGTTGAAGCACTGCTCATAGTAGAAACAAGGTTAAACCCTTTTGATCAAATAAAAAAAAGACTTGCAACGGGAGCTGGATTTGGAGGTTCGTGCTGCACTCGAGAAACAGACTAGCAAGAAGAGAAATTGCTGCAAAAGGCATTACGAAAAGGGAAATTGCTGCAAAAGACACTGTTTGACAAAACACAACGGACGAACTTAGGGATCATATCAACCTCATGATTCCCGATGGTTGTATTGATCAATGGGGTGATACGCAGCATTTTCCCACAGAAAGCGCACAACAACGGCATCAACGGAAACCGCAGAGGTACATATCTTGACGGCTCAAATATTACAGATATCTTGCAACATGAAAGCTGCTCAGTCGTCAAGGGTCAAGTTTTTACTACAAACGGGAGGGTAGGCAATGGACCTGCAAGGACAGTCAGATTAGAACGATGGGCCATTGTGGTGCAGTTTCCCACCAAACTTGCAAACGGCACATCCAGGAGCAGCTACAGTCGAGACACAACGAGCATATAAGTTGTGAAGTAGTTTGAAGAAGCAAGACGGGTGTTTCAGAGGTGTCGACCGTTGATACTTGACTTCGAGCATGATGCCAAAATTGAAAGAGAGTTTTCCTTGACAACATTTGACCGCCTATCCCGTGCTGAAATGACACTCAAATCCTATCAAACGTTGCTCCAGCTCCTGGGCGTCAATATGATCATTTTTTCACATCAATTGTTGCCCAATTGCGGCGTCAATCAATACAATTAGAAAGAGGGGTCAAACGCGTACTTTTGGAACGTCGCGACAGAAAAAAAAGACAAATTTTTCAAACGTCTGCTTGGAGACCTTCCAAACGTGTTGAAGCTTCCTTTTTTCTCCACAATATACTTCGATGAATGAATGTTGTTGGGCGCTACCGGTTATTTGTTAAATAATCCTTGGAGTGGGTGAAAACCAGAGCTCAAAGCTAGGCAATTACACAAACGCATCTAAAGTCGTGATCCGACCAAACCAAACTCTGAAACAATATATCACCAGTAGCTCTAGGATTCGCTGTTGATGTATACATAGGTTGTAGAGGAATTGTACGCCGACGGTGCTGTTATATAATCGTTTGAATATAGCAAGTAGGTCGATTTTGAGAGATTGTTTTCAAAAGCTAAGATGAACCCCTTACCGGCTCACCACCAGCATCAAATCATATTTGCAAGAATGCTCAATAGCAGAAGTCTATTCTCATAATAAAATAGTTTTTCAGAAAACTCGTTAAGGTACTCCCAGCAGCCCTCAAAGTCAATGCTTAATTTTTGTCTCTAGAAAACAGACTTCTTTGGCACCCCTAGCATAAGATTCAAGATTACCGGCCCTTACCATTAAAAACTCTAGGATCGGCTTGTAGAAAAGGTCTTTCAACCTGTCAAATTAGAGGCCGGCAAGGTGCCCAAAATCGAGCTTGAAAAAATAGTTTTTTTTTCAAAAATGCAAAAACTTTGATCGTTCATCCTAGGCTCAAATTTAAACCGAACCGGACATTGCATATGGCATTGAGTTGCTTGAAGTGAGAGCTTTCCAGTGTATGTCTCAAAATGATGAAAATCGACGTTTTCAGAATTGCCAACTTTTCAAAAATTGAGTTTGTTTTTGGCGTTTTGTGGCCGCTACAAGGCAGCCGTGTGCACCAAAATGGCTTTTCTGGATAGTCCATTTTTCGATCCATCTTATGAGGGTATTTGGTCCTCATGGAGGTACTGTAGCGTTCACAAATGAAGAGAGAAGAAATTCAATTTTCTACCGGGCAGCCATTTCCGTGGTAAAATCGCACAATCCCGTGGTGGACAATTTGCCTACCGGGCAAAATACTGGTTCTTCCGATTACTCTTCGTCCACCTGCCCAGTGATGTTCTAACAGGTCCCATAAGAAGCAGGACGGCTGGATGTTGAGAACAGTACCCTTGGAAGCAAATTCGGAGCAACTGTGGTGACACAATGACAGGGTTTGTTAAGGTCCAATTTTTATCCGCGCAAACGCGTATCAAGATGGTCCAACGTCCTCAACATCGCCAGGCATTGCGGG
This sequence comes from Ogataea rishiriensis, assembly GCA_030569615.1. NCBI lineage: Eukaryota > Fungi > Ascomycota > Pichiomycetes > Pichiales > Pichiaceae > Ogataea > Ogataea rishiriensis. Next base: position 266,821 of record JAJMLH010000006.1, on the reverse strand, counting down.
TCAGCAAGAACACTTTCTTCAAATAAAGTAGCATCATTCTAATCGTCATCTAACAGGATGTGAAATGATGTAAAATGAAATGCTCGATGTCTCCAGGAAGGCCCTGTTTCACCACGTTGAAAGACTCCACGTTGAGAATTTATTGTCAGGCCAAGTAAGGCTGGCCAATCCTTTATGCCCTATAGGTATCTGCCAAAGAGTACCAGAAAGTGATTCATAGCCTTTAAAATGTCATTATCAACGAAGAATGTCCGGCAATGTTAAATCATTGTCTTTTGCTGAGAACGACGGATCCTGTTGTTGATCTTGGATGCACAATTCTGTTCATCTGTTATCCTGTTGATCTGTTCAACTCAACTTTGATGTAGCTCTGAGCTGATAAACCATCCGTTTTCAAGCATAATAACAATCCACTAGATTATATTCTTTCCTGTATCGATGTAATGAACATGGCACCATGTGGAGGTATATATCAAGAGAAAGATGAGGGAAAGGTTGATGGGAGTGTTGTGATGCTTGGACCAAGCTGAGATTTTCAGCTCTGACACTGCTACTGCCACGCACTTCTTGCGGGTCACTAACTTTGCAAAGGTGTACGCTCCAGCATAGCTCATACTAAGGCATATCAAAGGGTTTGCCGCTCCCCGTAGAATGGTTAACGGTTTATTGTCAATGACAAACTGTTCATTCCACTTGATTGGCCATACAAATTGCCAGGATAATAGCCAAATGATGGAGAACTAATTTCATTGGAAGAAGAGATTCAATATGCTTCCGGACCAGAGAGCGACTGTGAAAAACTGTTGTAACAGTTTTCTACGGTCCTACATGGTGAAGGCAACAGGAATGATACTTCGGTAACTGAGGTTCCAGAATCCTTTGTTGATGAACGTATTATTTTCATTTTCAGATGGCAAAAGAGTGTCTTTGTTGACCATCTGCGCGATATCCTGAACTATCGATAGGATTTTAGCTAAAGCACGTTCATCAACAGAGGAGTCTGGAACCTGAGTTACGGATAAGGGGCTCTCAAGTCAATTTTTGGCAGCCTGTCCTGAATTAAAACAACAGCCGAAGCCCATTATGACGACCACCAGCTTTAGGGCTTCAATATGAGCATCTTTTCTGGCTCATTGCTGCAATTGGGCAACGTCAATAAAGGTCGTTAGAGAGAGATGTCGAACTGAGAATACTGTTTAGAGGTATTACATAAACGCTTCTAACATGAGGATGCAAGCAAACAATATTCTGAAAATTCTCACCAATGGAATCTCTAGGATGTTTGGTTGATGTTGATGTAAGGTTTAGACCCATTGCGCCTTGCTGATGCTGTTGAGATGTTGTTTCCAATCAACGACTCAAAACAGGTTGATAAGATCCGGCCCACTTTTTAAAAACATTAGATTGAACCCCTTTTAGATTTTTCACCAACTCCAAACTGTGCTTTTACGAGACCTCAATGGTGAAAGTTTATGATTTTGTTTGATTGGTATTTTTAAAAAAATTTGAAGCACTCTCAGCTATTTTTCAAGTTGTTGCTTGAATATCTCCTTATGAAACGTATGAAGTGGACGGGAAACATCTCAACTATTTATAGATTGTTTGGTGAAGGTTTAACACAGGCAAATAGTGTAGGACTCATTTAGTGGCAAACAGAGAGTTTCATCCTTTTTCCAGTGGAAACAAGTTCACCAGAGAACAGAGGTAAAGAATGGGTCTAGAAACTCTTCCAAAAGATTATCCTACAAGCGGCTTTGCGGCGGGCCCTGAGGCGGCCTGGCGGCATGGCTCTGCGGCGACCCCTGCTCAACTGTCAATTTTTAAACACGTGTCGCTATTAAGTATGGGCACAGCCTTGTTTTGAAATGTTTTTTCCAAAATCTCCTGAAAAGTAGAGTCAAAACTTGCATGGTGGCTAATGTGTTAGTGTGCGGCTATTGTTTTCTATTGTTTGAATTATAGAAATTCAGCTAGGAATTGGCCAAAGGTGACTCAGATCTACATTCAATAATTTAACATCTAGATGACGGATTTATGTGTTGTAAAGCCATCGAGTCCTCCTTTTTTGATAAAAGTCTAGAAGGGGACTCTTAGCTGGATCAGGTGAAGTGCTGGTTGACTGGCAAGATACTTTTTCGTTAAATTTATCGGAGGCAGACATAGAAAGTTATTTCTAGAATAGGTCAGTCATATCATCCTCCTCGTCGTCATCGTTCTCCTCATTGTCCAGCAGAACATCATTTCCGCCTTGCTGTTGACGCTCCTTTCCACTTTCCTCCTCCAAATTTCCTTCTCTCTTAGCAATTTCACCATCGTTGTCATCGCCATCATCATCACCATCTCCGTCGTCGTCATCGTCGTCATCTAAATCTAGACCTAGGCCTTCATCATCATCGTCTTCCTCTTCTTCGCCCTCGTCGTCGTCGTCGTCGTCGTCGTCGTCTTGCTTTTCAGATTGGCTTTGATCCTTTTCATTACCAGAGCCTGCTGAGGGTTGTGCTTCCTTTATCTGTTGCTTCTTAATTTCCAATTCTTGTTTCAACCTGTTAACCACATCGTTTATTCTGTTCTTCATGATTGGATTGTTGGCCTTCGCCAAATCCTTCATCTTCTGCTGGATGGTTGTTTCCAACTCCGTGATTTCTTCTCTCAAAATGGCATTATGTTGATCGATCTCGTTAACTTCATCCTCATCGTTTACAGACGGTCTCAATGCATTGGCCTCATCTTCATCGTCTTCATCGTCATCCTCTTCATCCTCTTCATCGTCAGACGAGTCGTTCTGTTCGTCATTATCTTCTGGAGCACCTTCAATGATTTCTTCTTCTTCCTCGTCTTCATCTTCATCTTCATCTTCACCGTCTTCATCCACCAGCTTGGCTTCCGCCTTCAAAGCCATCTTTGGCACCGATTGTTTCTCCTCGAAAGCAGCATCAAACTCCATATCTATATCGCCATCTTGATCCATCAACTTATCCAACTCGTTATCTATATCCATATCGTCATCCTCATCGTGACTCTCGTGAGCGCGTTGATGATTAAAGACGGGTTCGTCGGTCATAGCGTGAGCCTGGTCCCTATCATGTTTGTTCTTACCCTTGTTCTTGCTCTTCTTTTTCTTTTGTGGCGCCAGGGTAAATGGTAGAGGAGTAGAGTAATTACTCGATTGATCAAAGGATTCAGGGTCAATAAATTCGAATGCACTCGTTTCTGCTTCTTCGTCCAACCTCAACAACTCTTCAACCTTTTCCTCGACGCTCTGCATGATTCGACTCTGATAGCGCCTTCTGAACCTAGGCTTGCTGTTTTCCATCGGTGGGGTTAAACCATCTAGATGAGTCTCACTCAAGTCCATATCCACCTCAATGTCATTGATTTCCTTTTCACTTTGGAGTTTTTTCACGACAAGTAGCATCTGGCAGATATCTATGGTTTTGAAAATGTTTTTCTTATCTATTGACTTATGTACCTCGGTAATCGTGGGTAGCTCTATCAACTTGCCCCCGTACATCATTCCATTGACTCTTACTATGGCCCTCTTTTTGTCTTTCCATTTTATGCTGATCTCGCTCATGTCCCCGTCGTCGACACATCTCTTTAAGTAGTCCAAAGACTCGTCGGGTAACATTCTAAGCACTATACCCTCTTCTATCAGAGGGTCGTCCTCTCTGTCTGGATCTTCAGAGTCATATCCATCTCCAGGTTCTCTTGTGGGTTTCACCCTTATTGTATGTGTCTTCTTTGATGTGGTTAATTTCAGGGTTGGAAACGAAGGAACCGCCAGCTGTGGCGGCTGCTCAATTGACTCGTCGATTTCAGACTTGATCTTTGGTGGTGCTATCTTGAAAACCGTGGAAGGTTCTTTGGATGTCTTGAGTTTGATTCTTGGAGTTTTCTCCTTCTTCGATTTCTTCTGTGCATTGTGTAATGGAAGAGGGGAGTTGCCGTTGGTGCCTTCCCCTCCCGGGGTGGAAGTTGAATCCTTGGTGGAGAGCCTAATCTTGAGTTTGGCCATCTCGAGGTGATATGATGAGGAATTGTAGTTAGGTAATAGAAAAGTTAACGTGCTATATGAGTCTTTGAAAAGTTCAACGCCAGAATTCCATCCATCTGTTTGAACTTGGTTGCTGTTTTGTTTGTGGTCAAACAAATAACGCTAACGGTTTATTCTTCATCGATTCTTTCATCTTTCGTCCTCTTTATCGAGAGATGCGTTAGTTCTCTACAGAAATCATGTGATCACGTGACATACTATTTTGCTCCAAAAAAAATTCGAACCTTTTTTCATTTTGAACTTCTTTTTATCTGATGGATCCGTTACCTTTTTTTGGGGACAGTTGACTTCAGAAGTGGCACACTTTGAGAAGAGCATAGTCATATTTGTTTCAGAATAGTCAGTTAGAAAGCATGACAGAGTTAGTGAAGGCATTGCCAATAAAGTTGAGGGGCTTGCGCAACTTCCAGGATGCCTTTGCAAGTATGAAAAATCTCACGACGAACTTCAAGGTAATGTATGACACGGACATCAATGAGAGGATCATCGAGAAACTAGACTTGAAGAATGTTTACAAGAATCCAAGTGAAGATCTTACGATACTCGATTACAATACCTCATACAATTCTATGACATATTCGTTGAACCAAGTCTTACGACCTAAAGAGCACGTTGTATTTGCAAACGGAAAGACGGGGTACAACTTTTGGAATTTTATGGTTAATACTGATCCAACCTGCAGACATCTGAATTTGATAGAGAACGAGGGAATGAGCATGACGCACATCAAATTACAGGAGCTCATCGATACTGGAGTCATTGGTGCCAAGGTGGAGACTGATCCATCAAGAGTTAACCAAACACTGCTAGTCCATGCTAATTATCTGGAGACGCAAATTCAAGGTCAGCTTAGAACATTTTTCTATTTCAATAATCTCGGATCATCCATATTTAGATTCAAGAAGGTGAAAGCGTTGATCTGGGTGAGACCGGAAGACTCTTTGAAATATCTGGCACTTATGGGAACGAGGTATAGGCGTACAAACTCGGTGTTGGCAAATCTCAAGGCGGATGTTAGGGTGATTGCATACTCTAACGGAGAAAAGCACAAAGCAGTGGAAGAAGTGATGAAAAGTCTTGATGCGATCAAACTACCAGCTGTCGAAAAACAGGTTGACTTGTGCCTACTGGAAATCCAGTCGGATGAGTCAAAGTGTCCAATAGACAACCTTGACGATTTGGATTACATCGTTCACAAGATTTTCATCCATGCCTCCAAACCCTTGAGAGAGAACATTTGCTACCTTGGTCCACAGGCCGGTGAATACTTTGCGAGTGTGCTATCAGACCGTCTACTAGACCGTACACCTGCCATGTTAACCCATGATGATGTCATTAAGGTAACCGAGGAGTTTGGCAAATGGGCGTTCAAGCCAGACACAAGGCTCGAATTATACTCCTCTGAATGATTTGAGTGGGTATGGATGGAAACCTCTGTATATAGAAAAGTAGTCATGTTTATCGTTTAATTGCAATGAGTAAATGAATAACACAACAAACTGTAGAGCATTCAGAGTGAAGCAAATTGAAAGCCGTCGAGTCGACCCTATATAGCAGAATAGAGGTCGATCGACGTTTATGTTACACGGCTGTGCGAAGGTAAAAAAGCCCGAGAGCTGAAATGTTTCTTTCCAAGGACGAGAGAGCAGAGTAACTGAGTCGGTTAGTTTGTCAGTCTGTTGGCTAGTTGGATAATAGATGAAAACAGGTCTTGCCTAAGTTCACATCACTACAGTTTCCTCAAAAACAGATAATCGACAAAGCCTAGTTCTTCTCAAAGTTCAGCTCCTTTGAGAGGAATAAAGAGTGCGTGAATAGAGGTCTAACAGTTCACTGTATAGCTTTTACGTCACCTTCACTTTCGCCATATCAGGATATCCTCGTAGAGGTAGGCTTAAAGATGACATCCAGCAGCGTAAGTATAAGTCTCATTGCGAGAACACATGTGCATTGATGAACTTAGGTACTAACCTCACCTCAGCAGAAACACAAGTATCACCTACTCATAGACCCAAGTGCGTTGGTCTCCGGGGGTATAGGGAAGATCAAGCAATGGAAGGCAAGCTACAACATTGTCCTGTACGTTCCACATTACACCTTGAGAGAGCTAGACTTTTTGAAGAAAGCCTACAATGCATTGGTTGCATTGAATGCCAGAGAAAGTATTAGATTCCTTGATCAATCAATATCAGGTTTCGATGACAATGAACTCAACAGTGATGATCTTGACGATCTGGATGATTTTGAAAACTATAACAAGAGCAAAGCTAAGAAGAAAAAACAACAGAAGTCTTTTCAGATTGTTGTGGAATCTCCAGATGAGTCAGGTCCCGAGTGGTCCAAAGTTTCAGGATACAGAAGACGTACTCCTCTAGCTTCCGAATTCCCCGCCAATGTGGGCAGCACAGGAGTCTTTTCATCGAGAATTCCTGGAGCCACGATGAATCATCAAACAGGTTACTCTGCAGATGGCCATTCCAAGCCTAATCACAATGCCAAAGTTTCTGAAGATCAAGCTTATCAAATGACAAACGGCAAACCGTTCAAGATGTACGACCAAGGAATCTCGAACCAAGACCAAAAGGCTGAAATTCCAAAAAGATTGAGATATCTTGTTAGATCATGCATTCAAAAGCAATTTATTGAAAACAAGGAAAAGTCGGCAGCTGGAAAGATCAACTGGATAGTTGTTTGTGAAGATTTGACTACCTCTATATGGTTGAAATGTTTCGACCTAAAGGTGGCCACTTTAAACGAAGTTGAGTCATTACTGGAACAGGATTCAGGCATCGATGGTGAATCACTGTTTGATCCTTCATCTGGTGTTTTGAATGCTAAACCAAGAAATCAGAGTCCCGATTTGGAAGTTACCGGCAAGAGGCCATCTAGAAGGGAGAGAAGAAGCGGTTTGTCATCAGTTAATGGTCCAGCCCCTACTGCTGCTTCTGAATATGTCTCTGTTTCTGATGGTACCAATGCTTCATCCATTGTCAAGAGGGAGAGGTATGATGCCATGACGTATGCACCAAGAGGACAAGGCCAATTGTGGAAGCCATGATTGATGCGTTGCTTGCCATTTTCATGCTTTATATTAAGGTGGCTATCTCAAAATCGGCTAGGTCAGAACATACTGTTCCAGCGGTACTTTGTATCCTTTGCAGCAATGCGGCAGTTTAACTCCTCTCCGACTCTTTTTACTCGGACGCTGGTTGTTGTTCTTTCTTGAATTTTCATTCAGGGGTAGAAACAAAAATCATCTGTGATTTTGTGTCACAAAGTCATATAGTGATGGTCCATCACCAGACACAATGTCCCACGGTTGTAAACTCAGCACTTCCCGGATGCTCGGTCACTCAAAGTTTCTCGTTTGGCGCCAACGCTGCCTCTTTTCAGAGGCTCTTTTTATTATTGTTTCACACTTCCCAGGGTTTATTTGAATCTAATTACTGGTTGAATTGTGTTAATGTGTATGTGATAAGAGTCAGACCAGATGTGTCTTTGTGAATAAAGCATATCAAGATTTGTCATTAAAACGAGAAAAATTATATAAAAGAAAAGAGCACAAAATGCCAGTCACATGAATCATGCAAGACTGAGTCAAAGGCCGATGTAGTAGAAGAAATGATACGCCCAATCAACTGACTGGAAACGTAAACCCATTGCGTATTCAAATTGCTGAAGCGAGTTTCAACAACCGATATGCAATGAATGGGCCATAAAAGAGAAACGACCGATCATATTACTGATAAAGCTCACAATTGGTAAAAAAATTCAGTGCTTGATATTCTTCTTCTATCTCTTCTCTTGCAATAAACACCATTCATGAAGTATAATGTGAACTATCAGATAAGTGTCAATTTTATATTCATCGAGTTGAAAAACCCTAACATTAGAGATGCCAGAAAGAAAAGTTTAAAGTAATAGGAGGATCATCATTAGATCACGTTATAACTTCATGTGGATGGTTTCTGAGACAAGAGTTGCAAGAAGAGAATATGAGCTAAATTTGTTGTAAATGTGAGTTGTATCATGTTATAATATAGTCGGAAAGTTTCCAAAGATGGTCTAACGATCATACCGTTTCCTCTACCCGTGTGTAAGAATAATATAACGCCATGCTGTTGGTTCAAATGAATTCCATATTGACTTGAATGAACGGCGCTTGATCAGAAACAGTTGAACCTTGCAGTTTTTGAAGCATGATTGCTCAACTCTCAAAGATGAAGAAGAAAAGAAGTAAAGAAACTAATAAACTAACTGTTACTTGAGGGTCAAAGAATGAAAAATTTTCAAGTAAAGGTTTTATAGGGGAGGGAGGGAGCTCTGGGATAAAATGGGCTGCCAAAGTTGGCTACCGGCTTTCTAATGCATGGGAGCATCTTTTTTAAGGGTTTTTCTTCTCCTCTTCACTTTACTTTCACTTTACTCCGTCGAAGGTCCTCTTGAGTTTGTGCCTAGCTAGAACAAGGCATACCAAAAGGAATATTAGTTGATATATGAGTTGTAAAATCATAGATAAATTCTATCTAACAACCTTGAAAAACTCGGTTGTCTTTGAGTTGGATTCGTCCAAGTCAACGGACGACTTCAATAGTCTCTTTTGGATCCATCCTGAGAGTTTCCTCTGAATGTTCTCCTTTGTGTATCTAACATCAACCAGGTATATCACAGCATAATCATTAATGTTTCTAATCGCTCTACCAACACTTTGATTCACTGCTTTCATACAGATGTTCTCGTAAAAATCCTTTGCGTTATCCTGTGCCTGCTTCTGCGTTCCTCCATTTTCTACTGTCTTCATCTCAATGTACTTCCTCTTGGCTATCAAATCTCCGCTGAAAAAATTGGGGAATGGTAAGCCAACCATTACCACTGCCCTTGAAAGATCATTGGAGAAGTTAATACCTTCTGACATTTTTCCTCCAACAACTGCAAATAGTATGGCTCCTTTTCTTTCGTTCAAAATCAAGTCGGAGTATTCGTTCAAAGTTTGTTCAACGTTTGAATCCCTTGGCTCAGTAAATATCTTCTTCAACTGGTTAATCTCAGCAAACAAGCCGGATGCCTTCCAATGGATGACTATCTGCTCAAGATACTTGTAGCTGGGAAAAAAGACAACAACACCAAATGGGACAGAGTTCAAAATCTTTACTAGTCCTTTGCCTAACGCCTCAATCATTCCCCTTTCGTTTCTCTTCTCAAACGAAAATTCAAACCTTTGATTGCCAAACCTTTCAATGGGGTAGACGTTCAAGTTTGAATCGGGTATAATATGATCACAGTTGAATCTCTTGATCTTTTCTGAGCTTAGATATGGAGCAAGGAAGTTTGTGAAATCAGTGATTGGTTCCATGGTGCCACCGGCCAAAATGACACATCTAGATTCTTCCATGACATCTTTGAAAGCTTCACTTGGATCTAAAAGCAAGTACTTGAGTATCGTTTCCCCCTTTGAGTCCTTGTCAAAGAACAACTTTCCGCTTTTGGACGGGTTCGATAGGCAGTACAGGAACGAGCGTATTTTGAACAGTAGAGGTGAGGAAGAATGCCTTGATGCGGCCGCTGATGGGTCTGTTTCTCTTCTCAGCTTTTCCATATACCCTTCAATCTTGTAGGCTATCTTGGATTTTGTTAGGTACTTCTCCAACGAATGGATGTTCAACAGATCTCCTGTTGTATCGCTGAATATATCAGCTGCTTTGGTCTCTGTGCCCGGCGATGTTCTTTTCAGTTCTGTCTGTCGAATTATAAACTTAGCGATGTAGGTGACCATCTTGAGAAGCTTTGATAAGTTGATCCTATTACCGGCATTCATTCTGGATGCAAACTTGGAAGTGTAAAGCTTCATTGCTCTCCTTGTTGCAACAAGTTCAGGAAGAGAGACGGAAGCAGAATTTAAGGAAGTGATGGTATCGATCAAATTGTGAGCTTCATCGATGACTACAATTGAGTCTTTCAAAGTCAAATTCAAGACCTCTCTTGAACTTTTTTGTAGTAATAGTTGGTACGGCAGAGAGATAATCTCTGCATTTTCGGAACTTCTTCTTGAGCTATAGTATGGGCATATGTTGTAATGCTTTCCTATCTGATGCAACTCTTCGATATCGTGAACTTCGGAAAATGCCATGTCTCTGAAGTTGTTCGCCAATGCATCGTCTAGTGAATTGCCCACCTTTGGCATGTAAGGACAACACTTAGTCTCCTTTCCTGCCTTTTGCATATCCAGGCATGCGTCATTCATCTGTTGTGGGTCTTTCAACTTTGTCACGTTCTCATTGATGCAGAGCTGTTTCCTGGATCCGAGCGGTAGATATTTTGTTCTTTCTTGGATGTTTTGAAATGACGATGGAAACTCAGGAAGGCGTAACTGATCACTAAACTGGTTCAATTGAGAGTGTGTTCGAGATGCAAAGTAGATCTTGGTGGGACACTGATTGATCTTTGACGATTTGTCCAATTGTCCTGTCTTTCCCTCGGCTTGAGCAAGTAATTGTTGTACCTCAGTGTTTATCTTTGTGTATTTTTCATTCTTGGAAGACTTTTGATTGCGCTCATCGTCACTGTAGTAATCATCAGGAGCAAGACTGTCGTACTCATCTTTTGGAGTGGCGTTATGTTTCGCCCTTTTGAGTTTTGGATGAACGTTTTCCTTGTTAAGGTCTCCGAAAATCATCTTCCCTTCACTTTTTTTCATCCTGTCTAGATGCTCTTCGTATTCACGGGCATCGTTTACCAGTCTTCCTATGATCTTTTCCCTGTATGCTTCTTTCACCCAGTCTGGTTCATCATCACTGTTGTCTTCCTCTCCCTGCTGAGAGATATCCATGGCGTTCTTTTCTCTTTTTAAATCTCGTAGCCATGACATAGTGGAACATATGATGGATAATGTTTTGCCTGTACCTGTGGGGCTCTCAAAGATACCCAGCTTGTAGCCATTGTCTATGGTATCGTACATCGCCTCCATGAGTTGGATCTGGACATCGTAAGGTGTGTATGGATGGTTAAAAGTTGGATCGTGCGTTTTCGTCCTTCGGCTGTTCAACTTGTTGATAACCACCTCCACCATTTTCGAATTGAATGCTTCTCTAGAAGTCTTGTCAGTGTAGGAATGGATTTATATGAGAATGGTTGAATAGTTAAGTTTCGATAAGACATTTCTTCAATGTTCACGCGTCAAAGTAAAAAATGCCATATTATTCACGCGCCGCACGGTTTCCCGGTACATTTTTCGCCTATTCTAGAGGCTGGTTCAATTCTCCATACTCATGGTCAATGGTAGTTACTGATATACATTAAATTCATATACGCAATACAAACCTGTTTCTCACTCGCTCAGAAATATCAAGATACTCGTTATCCAATACTCATGTTTGAATCGTCGCTTTCCGCTGCTCCCTCCTGATTTGTCTCCCCCGTTGATGTGGAATCCAACAACCGCTTTTTCTCGGCACTCGTAGCATGTCCTGCTTCATTCTCAGACTTGTCGCCGTCAATGTCTGAGGAGCTGGTCAGTCCGTCATTCTCAGGTTTAGCATCATCGGCACCCCTTGTCGTCTCCATTGCCTGCTCCTGCTTCTGTTCCTGTTCTTCTTCCTTTTCTTCTTCTTCTATGCTTTTCATTTCCTCATCGCGTAATTCCTCCTTAATATTACTGATACTTTTTGTTCTCTTCAGCACTCTTTCCTGATCGCTGTACCTACTCAGTGTTCTCTTTGGCGACTGGTCATCAATGGGTATATTATGGTCATTCCCAACAGAGCCATCAACATCAGGATCTCCATGTTTAGTTCCAATCGTACAATTCTTCATCGTTCCCGATTGTTCTTCATCATCCTGTTTCACCTTGTTAGTGATGGGAGAATCAGGACACATGATGTTCAAGTCCAAGTGTGCTGTGTCGACGGGAGAGGATGAGACGGGAGAAGTCAATCCGTCCTTTGAAAGGTCGGATCTTTCTTCTAACCATTCTATTTTCACCCTGCGTATTGTGGTGCAGGAATCAGTATCTTCTTCGTCGTCCTGGTCAGTATCTCGTGTTCTTTTTCTTGCTTGACACATTGTGGTGTTTTCAGAGCCGTATCTTTTTAGCTCATGATTTATCTCTTCAACGGAGGATTGAACAAGAATGATCCTCTCTAGGGATCGAAGATACTTAAGGGCAAATTTTTCGTTCATCCTTGTGTTTATATCTAACTGTGTACCGGTGATGGCCTCATTGTCATTTGTTGCTGCTGATTGATAGAAGTTGTTCACTGACTCCAATACCGTTTCCTTGTTCGAAACCATGTTTTGGATGGTTGTTGTAAACTTTCTAGGGTCTTTTGTCCGCTCCTCGGTTGAACTTCTGGGCGTCTGGTAACCAGGGGTGTTGAATGTGAGGGTATTTACAAGATGGTATATCGTGAAAGGTGGAGAAGTTTCGAAGTCGTCCACCAATTTTTGGTTCAGTCTTCTGACAAAGTCGCCAATTGACTCCTCAATGATGTTCATGGGGCTCTTATCCACATAATTCAGGTTGGCTTCAAAGATTGACTCCACTATGTTGTTGATTAGTTTTGTTATCTTGGGGAGAATGACGGGCCAAGGATCTCTATGGTTTTCCTCTATGTAGTCTCTGTCTGCTATCACCTGGTCAAAGGCTGCCTTGAGGGATTCTGCATAGAATTAAATGAGCATTTGGCTGTTAGTAAGGCTTGCCGATCTTGCTTTCCAACTCAAACCCAATCTTCAAAACGCGGTCTCGAGTTAAAACAAACATACCTTCCATCAACGATTCAACTTGTGGTTCCGTCATTTGCAAAGGGAAAAGACTCAACTGAAACCTCTGGTAGTTCCTCACTAAACTCTGCCGCTAGAATGAATCTCTTCCTTGTATAATTGTGTCTCCAACCGTTCGATTAGCAAAAGAAGAAGGACAAAACTAGAGTGAAAGTAGAGAACCCATTTCATCAGTTCCATCCACACATGCAAAAGCTGCTCAAGCCACACGGCTGCTTACCCACATATGCACAAGCCACGCACTAGCCACTCTTAATATTTGCCCCGCCTGGTTTTTTCAATCCATCCCAATTTGTAATCTTCCACAAGTTTGCTCTCATTGATCTTTCTTTGCCTTCGAACAAACAACCAAGTGTGATCTCTTTTTACCAGTTATATAAGAAGTACAATTCTAAAGTTACTCTTACAGGTGAATTGATGTTCCTCAGAAGATCAACCGTTAGCATCGTCAGACCATTCCACCAACAACTCCTCAGATCAAGCATGTCGACAAAACCAGCAGCCAAGGTGGAAAAGACTGATTCCGAATGGAGGGCAGTTCTTTCACCTGCTCAATTTGCCGTGCTCAGAGGCAAGGCAACGGAGAGACCACACACGGGAGAATATGATGTCTTTGACAAGTCTGGGATTTATCACTGTGCAGGATGTGACAATCCGATTTACAAGTCCACCACAAAGTTTCAATCTGGCTGTGGATGGCCTAGCTTTTACGAGGCATTGCCTGGATCCATTGAGACTTTTGAAGATAGTTCGATGGGAATGACAAGGATTGAGATGTGTTGTAGCTCGTGCGGTGGTCATTTGGGGCATATCTTCAAAGGAGAAGGCTATGACACTCCAACGGATGCGAGACACTGTGTCAACTCCGTTAGTTTGAAATTTCAAGGTGAATAAATAATGAGCATCGTGTGTCTTTCTGTTCACGTTGTACGTTTTTTTTTTGCATTTACGTTGGGTTTGATTAATATATTTTTTAAAGGTAAAAAATGATGATTTGAACCGTTTCGTTGACACTTGTAACAACAAAATAAGAGAAGGGCAAACAACAAGGTGAAAGAGAACACTACTTCAACCTGGAACATTAGTCCAATCACTTTCAATCAAGCCTCACAATTTAGATCCTCTATTTATTGATGGATGTTGGTGAATAAATGTTAGTATATGATCCAACATTGCTCGCAACGCTTTGATAGGAAATTTTAATACTTACAAAGTGCTCAAGGCAGAGTACGATTGAATGTGGACCTTGTATCCATCAGGATCCAACACCACTGCAGTATCCTTCAATTCTGGGTCTTGGTTGAACTTCGTGACCCATTTGACACTATCACCGATCTCACTGGTGAACTGCTCTGCATCCTTGCATGAGATTGCAAAGTGATCAAAACCAACAACGTTCTCATCCTTACCAAACACATAGTACGAGGAGTCGTCATTTTCGGTACCGTAGTTGTGAGTCAGCTCAATTATCGACTGTCTACGGCTCTGAACCGCAGATTCTTGATCCTTGCCTGTCTGTGCTGGCTCATGCTCGTAACCTAAAAAGTACAACGAGAATTCAGCAGCGGGGAAATCACGTTTGCTGAATAGGGTCATTCCCAGGATACCCTGGTAAAACTTCAAGGATTTGACAGGGTCTTTAACCCTCACCATGGAATGGTTCATTCTGTAAGTGTTGATATCAATCTTGTCTTCCTCCTTGTTGATTTCATTTTCAATGAGTTCCACCCAGTATCCATCTGGATCCAAGACGAACGCAATGTTACTCTGTCTACCATCTTCCAATCTTTTCTTGAACACGACACCTTTCTCCTGTAAGTCCTTCTGGGCAGCAACAATGTTGTCGATAGAGACGCACAAGTGGCCAAAACCCTTGTATGGTTCAGAGTTACCATCGTAAACTTTTGCGGCGGAATTCTTCAAGGCTCTCAATTCGACAACACCGTCTCTTTGGGCAAACGGTTTGCCCTGGTGTGGCTGACCTTCGGAATCAAATGCAACGTAGGCAGAACTGTACTTTGGGGTGTCAACTTCCTTGATGGTCTTCATGTTGAAGGCATCGGCATACCACTTGACCGATTTTTGTAAGTCGGAGACGTGCAAGGTGGTGTGGTTTGTTAAGAACGAGCTGTCGATGGATGGCATTGTTCGAGTTGAAAAGTAGAGTCTTCTTGGTAGAATTAACTGTTTGACACTTGATAGCTTAAAGTATAAAAGTGGGGTGCTGATGGCAGTGAACTTCAACTTGTTTGAGCGAAATGGTTGAGCAAGCGGAAACAATTAAAGAGAGAACGAGATGGTGCCTGAAATAACGATCAATCCCTAGTTAGTAGCTGTCAATTAAAAGTGTAAGAATGAATAAGACTGACCGTTGGTGGATAGCAAGATAGGACAAGGTTAAGTATAACAATAGCAAGTCTTCAAGTTGGGGAAAGCAAAGAGATGTCGGTTGGATCGAAATGGCAGCCGACAGAACGAATCGAAGCCAAAAAAGAGCGCTTATACTTGCATTTGTTTTTGCACTGCCACAAGGAGGAGCGGCCAGTTTGTATGCAATAAACTGTCTGGAAACAAATGTACAAAGTAAGCACAAAGAGATGTTCAACCATCATCTATCATCATTGGCTTTTAAATGAACAAGAGACAACACATCTACTGATTACCAAACCCTTCGAACTTTTCATCCTTTGTTACAGCACCTTCATCTCGTATGTCGTTGGATGTCAAGTCTCAGATCAACCAGTACATGGTGGCGACAGACCCCTCGTCTGCCAATTCCATCAACTCGGTCAAGTCTCTGATCAAACATGTCGAAACAAACCAGGTTAGTCTACTTGCATTTATCAAACTCCTTGGAGACTATCTTACGGAAGACTCAAACACCATCAGGAACAAATCGCTATCGTTGTTGAGCTCTGTACTTGAAGATTTGAACAAGAAGAAACTCTTTGCACAGGACGTCAATGTCCTTCTCGATTTTTACCTCTCAAAACTCGACGATGACAGTTGCACAAGGGAGACACTAAGGGGATTGAGCTCTTTGGCTCTCATGGATCAGTTTGACCCTTCATCTATTGAAAAACTTTTGACAACAACGGTCAAGGGGTACACTCCAAAGGGTCAATTGGCCTTGGTCAGATACGTTGGATTCCAGCTTCTGAACTCAGTGCTAGACAAGCATCTGGACTATTGTATGATCAACTTGAACGACCTTATAATAACAACATATTTACACGTTTCTAGCAGTGAGAAGGATCCAAAAAACTTGCTAGTCTCGTTTGATCTCAACACTGTTATCTCCACAAACTTCAACATCGAGCAGTTTGCAGAAGACATGTTTGATTCCGTCTTTTGTTACTTCCCTATTTCCTTCAGAGCTCCAGAGAATGATCCATACAAAATCACTGGTGAGCAGTTGAAACAGTCGTTGAGAAACTGTTTGAGCAGTAACTCCATTTATGCTAAGGATTCATTCCCAAACTTGATTGAAAAGCTCTCCTCACCTTCACCAAATGTCAAACTCGATGTCTTGCGAACGATCAACCAATGCATAGTTCAATACAACACAAAGACTGTTGAAGAATACTGGATCTCTTTGTGGAATTCACTCAAATTCGAAATCTTGCATAATGAGATTGCTAGTGCAGAGGATTTGAGTTCTTTGTATAAGTACTACGAGAATGCTGAAAGTGAAGACGAAAGAATCATTCCTGTTGTCTTAAACGTGTTTGAATCGTTGGGAAACAAGTTCCAAAAGATTAACGATGATGATGAGAATATGGCAGATTACTTGATGGTCATTCTAGACGAATTATCCAAGTTCTTGAAAGACCCAACCGATACAAAGTCGAAGCAAGCCACCATCATCATCTCTGTCATATGTTCCTCAAACATCAACTGTTATGAGCTGCTCATTCCCAAAGTTCTCCCCCTCATACTGTCTGTGTCAACTGACCCAGAAGTTACACTCAGTATCAAGATGCAGAGGTTGCTAATCGTCAACGTGTCGTTCATACTGGATGCATACCATAAACTCTTCAATGAAAACGGTCTTTCTGTGACTCCGTCGAACCCTCTTTTTGAATTCAAAGACGATCTTCTCATGATGATCAATCAGTCGTTGCTTTCAACTTCACACTTGGAAGTCACCTTGAGGTGTCTTGCCATCAAACTAGTTGGGAAACTATTTACGTTGAGTTCATTTTTGAACGAGCAGGAGTGTCAGTTAATCGTTCAGACGCTAACTGAAGTCCTACTATCCGATGGCAACTCTACAACATACACTCAAACCTTATCCACCCTCAAATCCATTTCTGCATTGTACCCTCAGATAATATTGGAATACACAGTTCCAAAACTACTTGTGTTGTTGCCGGATAACGACTCATCAGAAGACGAACAGGTTAAGGGACTTGTCGTCGAAGACCATCATTATTCAAAGGAAAAAGTCTTTTCGACTCTTCTATCCATCTGTGATAGCAAGATGATTGTTGATGCCCTACTTGTTAGACTATTGAGCAAGTTGGAAGTCCTCCTCAACAGCAACGTTTCTCAAAACTATGTTAGATTGTTACTGCTTGGTGTCTCCAACATCTTGAACACTTTGAAGGATGCAGACAGTACCAATGATTACTTGAGGAAATTTGTCCCTACATTTTTGTCCTTGATTATTAACCAAGTTTCGTTCCAGCCTACCTCGGTCATTTACAAAGATGCAATATCGTTGGAGTTTGCAGGTCGAATCTTGAAAAGGATTTTGGTCAACTGTGATTTGTCAACACATCAGTCTATTGTCAATGAGACATTTGGTGTCTTTGTCGGAGGACGCCAGGAAAGCTCTTTGCTCGCAAGTCAACTTGCACAACCATTGAACATCACCACTGGGAATTTTGAACTGTTTGTTGTGTTTTCAAAAGTGCTTTCCGCCTTTGATAAGTCTTCCAAGTTGCCAATCTCACAGGTCGAGGTATCCGAGATGATTCTGGCTGCATTGAGCAAAGAGACCAGTCTTTCCGAAAGACAACCAACATTGCAGGCGTTGTCGCTCGTCATCAACAAATGGTTCAACAATGGAGATGACACATACATACAATCCAAGTTTGACACTTTCAAAGAGGTTTTATCTGGTGACTCTGTTTCCAAAGTTGAAAAGATCAAGACACTTGAAAACTTGACCTGGATCACAAAGGCATTGATTTTGAAAAATGACAAGATGGCTGATGGACTAGTGTCATATCTGATTTCTTTGCTTGATTCCCCTGAGTATTCGAGCATAGCACCAAAGAGTTTGGAGGTTTTGATTGCAGACTCGGAATGTTTCGACTCGTTCAAGAAACCAGGGTTAATGGGTAAGCCTGCTGTATTCAACGTAAATGTGAGATTGCTCTACAAGCAAAAGTTCTTTGATTCGATTTTGCCGACTCTCATTTCCAAGTTTAAAGAATCAGGATCTGAGTCCACCATGAACTTGAGAAAAAACTACTTGACTGCGTTGTCCTTGATCTTGAAATTTGTCGATACAAAGATCATCCTACCACACTTGGAAGCCATCATACCATTGGTGTTGATTTCGTTGACATTGAGCTCAGACTTGATAGTTGCATCATCTTTAACAATATTGAGAATTGCAGTTGATGAAACACCGGACCTTGTTGTTAGACATATATCGACAGTCATTCCGAATTTGATCAGTCTACTAGGTAACAATGACAGGAGAACACAGGAGGTCAAATGTAGGTCTCTGGAATGTTTGATATCGTTGGTTCAGTTTGATCTTCACTTGTTAATGCCTTACAGATTGAGAATAATAAATGGTTTGGTTGATGTTTTGGACGATCCTAAGAGAATCGTTAGAAAGATAGCATGTGACTGCAGGCAGATTTACTACGAGCTGGGCCAGCCAAAGGCTGAGTCCGGTTAAGTGAGGTGGGGAAGGATCAATTTGAGACTTTTCCTGTCAATTTTGTGTATTTACTCTCAGTTTTATAGATGTATACCAATTCGGTAAGTACAAACATTGTGTGCACTCTTTTACCAGCGGGTGTTCCAAGACATATTTTTCGTGTAACGTTCCCCATAGTTCATATATTGGAAGTTGTAGAGTCATGTGCGTTTAAGAGCTGGTGCTGGTTACCCCAGAGCAACACCTGAAACGATCAATAGCTTAACAATCACCTTGCGGGGCTTAATTTGACATGTGATAGATTACTACAGTCATGATGGACCTACGTGTACTGTTAAACGTGTTGATCAGTTGGCGTTCAATGTTCAAGACGAGTAATACTGAGCGTCCCCGCTTCACAATGTTACATTACACCCACCATTCATTCACTTAGACTTCATATCTGAAGAAAAGTTTCAACTGAAGCAATCCTTTGAAGTCAGAGGAGGCGGGCAGAACACCTTGGTAGCAACTCGGTGAAACGCGCCGCTCGCACTATTCTATTCACGCACCCCGTGTTGAGCCATTTCTAATTTACCTCGGAGTTACTTTGAAAGTATGATACACTTCAGTTCCAAAAGAAATTATTAGAATATATTAGTAAAAACAAACAACGATAAAAGCTAAAAAAACAATTATTGTATTGAAAATCATGGCAGAACAGCATCTCCACTTATATAAGTTACACTTCAGAGTCATTAATTGGCTGTCTCTTTGACATCATCGAACCTTCATGGAGGTCGTCACTGGCTTTGAACTCTTCATCATCGTATAGTCCAAGTTTGGTACCTTCCTCTTCGACCTCTTGATTAGAAAGCTTTGGCATAGTCTCGGCAACTTTGTAAACTGGAATACCATCGGTATATGACTTAGCAAAGATGACATCAATTTCCTCCAATGATCTACCAGCGGTTTCAGGGTAGTAGAAGAAGATGATTGGCACGTATAGGAAGTTGATACAAGCAAAGAACAAGTAACAACCCCATCCTGATTTGTTGATAAAGACTGGAGTGAACATGACAACTGCAAAGTTGGACAACCAGTTGGTACAGGTTGAAACTGAGGTAGCAACGGTTCTGGATCTCAATGGGTTGATTTCTGGTGGGTAAATCCATGGCAAACTCAAGATTGTCATACCGAAGAAGACAATGAACAAGAACAAACCAACAGCAGCACCCTTTGCGTTTTCAGTGGTGTCGTGCACTAGACAACCAAAGGCAATCAAGAATGAACAACCTTGACCAAAGGCACCAATCAAGAACAACTTTCTTCTACCCAAAACATCAATCAAAAAGAAGGATGGAATAGTTGAAAGTGCGTAAACGGTGGCGAAAACACCACCCAAGACAAGGGCCAATCTTCTGTCCAAACCAATGGTGTTTTCAAACAAAACTGTAGAGTAGTAGATGGCAGCGTTACAACCGGTGAACTGTTGGAAGAATTGAGCTGAAGCACCAAGCAACATTCTTCTCAAATATTGATGCTTTCCACCAGAGAGCACTTCCTTGAATCCTAGTTGGGCCTTGTCGAATCTGTTGACGGCATCGGCAATGACAGTGGACTCGGCAACAACCTGATCGTCATCGGCTGGTAGAGAGTCCAACTGACCAATGATGTATCTGGCTTCGGCCATTCTACCTTGAGCAATCAACCATCTTGGTGACTCTGGCAAGCCAAGGATACCAAACAATGCAACTAGAGCAAACACAACCTGTAGGGCAACAGGTAGTCTCCATGAAATAGAGGATGAGGAGTATGACAAACCAAAGTCAATCCAGTAGGCAATGAAGGTACCAAAGGCAATGATGGAACCTTCCAAGTTGACCAAACGGCCTCTGTTTTCAGGCTTGGACATTTCACTCTGCCACACTGGCACGGTGGCTGTGATCAAACCGGTACCACCACCGGTGAAAGTTCTGGCAATGACAAAGTGTCCTAGAGGCCAGTGGCCAACAAATGGGAAGATGGAAACCATAGCACCAATGATAACGATGCAACATCCAAGGATGATCAATGGACGTCTACCAATCTTTTCACCTTTCCACATGGCGAACAAAGCACCAAAGAAACAGCCAATCTCGTAACAGGCTGTAACGGCACCTTGCACAACGGTGGCATGTTGAGTGCCACCACCAACGGCAGGGAATGTGTCAATGAAAGGTTGGGCAGTAATGATACCGGACATCAAACCTTGATCGTAACCGAACAACGAGAAGCAAACCACTGCACAGGCAGTGACTGCAGTACGAAGCTTTTGGCCAGACAGTCCAAAGGTGGCATGTCTAGATTTTGGAGACCATGTGACTGTCTCGATAGGCTGGCTGACAATAACGTCTGACAAAGATGAAGCAGACGACCTTGACGAAGGAGCTGAGGATGAAGCGTCGTTTCCTTCAGGCTTAAAGCTCTGTTGAGTTTCAATAGGCGACGACATAGTGATGTTGAAGTTGTTGAAGTTGTGGAAGAACAAAAATCATTTTGAAGATTGAACGTTAGAAAAAGAAAGGTAGAAAAAGGTGGGGATGAATTGCCTTTTATACCTCGAACCAAGTCCAGTCCAGTCCAGTCCAGTCAACCCTTTCCAAACAGAACAGGTTAGTATTACGTACTTTTACTGAAATGCATGAATAGGAGCAAAAGGAACGTCAAACAAAAGAGTTAGTGTTAGTAATGGTGCAGGCTGGAAGCATCTCACTTGTTTAGGCCATCTTTATTGTTCACCCCTTTTATTCATCAATCGCACCCTTATTCATACTCACACTGTTGCCACTCATAACTCCTCTTAGCATGAGATACAAGGGGGGGGGGAAGGCTAAGACTCGTGCCGTTTGGAAGCCCGGTGTGTGTTGAAGTGTCCCAGAGCAGAACACAGCAAGCTTTGTTTCTTTGCTCTTTTCTTTTCCTGGTGCGTGCGTGCATGCCCGGAAAAACTTTTGCTTTTGACATGCAATGACGTAGCCATTTTGCAATATGCTTGGCGGGCTACTAGTAGTTCCAATTGCGCATTGGCTCAGAGCTGGCTCGTTGCACATGCATGCGGGTCTATAGAGCAGGCCCCAGGAAGAGTTCGACGACCGTTTACGCGTCCGTTTCAAACTTCGGTAGAGCTTCCTAAACGCTGGTTGTAACAATCACAACTACATTATTGACCATGTTAGACAGGTGTGAGGATCGTCCATCTTGAAGCTTTGAAACTGGGGAAAACGAAAGCTTTTGTAGTTAGAAACCAAGCTTTGAATAGATCGAAATCCATGGCATTTGCCAATAGATGGCACTGGAGTTAAGGTTGCTCTTAAGTGCCTAAGGAATAAACGGAGAAATTCTGCACTTAGGCTTTATCCAAGACATAAATCATTGCCTTGGGGTGTGTTTTCCTGTCTGCTGACCGTTTTTCAGTCTGCTGAGAGTGTGTACCTTTTGTCTGCGTGCGCATGCACCCTACGTCATAGGCCAAGCCAGAGCTGTTGGACCTACGATCATCCGCATTGTTGTTCCATCAACTGACAAAAAAAATACATTGAAAAAATAGAGAAGGGGCTATTCTTCATGGCCAAAGAATACAAACTTGGTTATCTTGGTTGGAGTGGTTACTTACATCCGTGGTACTTCTACGATCATCCTGTCAATTCCCTCAAGTCAAACAGACTGAAGATTGCAGCGTGAAAGTAAAATTTGAGGAAAGAAAAAAACATTTGCATCACTGTGTCGACATGGTTCATCTGCCAATACTGTAACTAGAACATTCTTCCATTTAAGACTTATCAAAGATGAGTTACTTGGTCAGTTCGGGAGCCCGTGTATAGTTATAGATACGTATGAGGTCCAATCATAAATGGAATTGATGGTTCTCCTTTTAATCCTGCTACCTAAAGCTTTTTAGAGTCTTTCTCAGTATTCAAAATTTGAAGAATTATAATTTTTCGTGTTACACCAGAGAGGAAAGTTTTTACCCAGGGGTAAGATACATCCCGAAAGAACAAAAACCCTTATCCTCAGGAAAAGGCAATTGCAACTCTGAAAGTTTGTGTGTGGGGCTAGGTGCAACAGCGCAACAATAACATACCAGGTAATGTGGGGAGACTGTTCACTCGGCATTTCTGACTGGCTCTGAGTCCAGAAAGAATACAATCGGCTTCCCTACGAAAATAAGCCACTCTAGACATTTCTGGCATCAGACGTAAATAGAGTCTTCGCCAATCACAAATCATCAAACTTTCTGATTCCATGTTCGTGGGTTTGGAGATTTTTCAACTGTTTGGCGGACAGTTTTTTGTCCTTCTGCTTCAACTTCATCTTCTCCTTCCTGGTCAGCTTGACAGGTTTGCTTTCATCAATTGGGTCATCCAACTGTGCCAAAAGCTTCTGTCTAATGTCTTGTAGTTCAACCACCTTCGTTTCGGCCTCCTCTGTTTCCTCATCCTCATCGTCATCACTATCACTAACTTCAACACCAACATCCTCCTCCTCTTGCTCTTGCTCTTCGGTGGTGTTTCTGGATTTCTTCGTAGCGGCGGCTTCTTCCTCTTGGCCCAGCAAAGTATCGAATCTTCTTTTCACTGACTCTTTGGAACGTTGTCTGAGTTGCTCTGTCGCCTCGCTGTTAGCATTGTCAGAGTCCTCATCCTCCTCTTCATCATCCTTTTCTTCTTCCTCCTCAGACATTTCGCTTGAAAATTCGTGCTCCGAGGATGACTCCACGTCCTCCCAATCATTCTCATCTCCCGCAATCTCTCCTTTTTGCGGGTCTTCGACATCATCACCAATTCCTGTCCACTCCTCTTCCTCTTCTTCAGCATCACTGGCCTCCTCCTTTGTCTTTTCTTCATTGTCGGTATCTTCAAGATCGCTCTCGTCAGAGCTTGCCCTTTCGAAATCATTCTCGCTCTCCTCGTCATCTTCATCTTCGTTCTCCTTTGCCCATATTTTCAGCTTGTCCATTCCACCACTGATCAATCTATACTCAGAATCCAGGTCCAACATGGAAACTTCATCCGTTGAGCTGTGATACCTAGTCTCAACAACTTTACCAGTTCCAGAATTGATCTTGCTGATCAATCCATCGGATGAACCACCCCAGACGAACTTCCCCTCGCTATCCAAAGCAGAACATATCGATTCGATTGATTCCTTGCCTAGTCTAACACGGGAGATCTGGTCTTGGAAAGCGTTCAATTCAGGCTTCCAAATAGTCACTATTCCTTCACCCATACCGCAAAGCATTGTCTTCGGGCTGGTTGGATCCAACCATGTCGAACAGAGTAACTCATCCCCTTGATCATCACTCTCGTTGATCTTCTTGTCCGGCTTACGTATGTCAAAATGTGCAAGCGTTGTTCCACCCGTTGTGATGAACTGGTAGTCTGACTTTGGAACGTAGTGGTTGATCGAATTGATTGAGTCCTCGTGAACCTTTGGCACCTTGTAAGTTTCTGAAAGATCTCTTGAATCGTAACAGTAAACACTTCCACCTTCTGTACCTACTATCAAAAAGTTCTTGTTGGGCACCGTCAGAATTTTTGTTATGTTCGTCTTTAGTTTGGCTTCAATCTTGGCTGTAACTTGGCCGGTCTCAGCGTTGGCCTTCTTGATACACCTGTCGAGTCCAGCAGAGTAGAGATGCTCTCCCGTTGAATCAAACATGATCGACCTACAACTTCCCTTGTGTCTCCTTGTCTTCCAACCTAAAACAACAGCTCCTTCCTCTTCTTCATCACTATCCTGATCTTGAGCCTCGATGGTCTTTTCGGAAACGGTGTACCTCTTCCAAGTCTTCTTCTTTTCGGAGGCGTACGAGGCAACTTTTTCTTCCAATTTCTGAGCGTTATATTTGAACAACTTGACATGGCCTGTTGCAGACCCTGTAGCAAGAAGGTTTCCCGATGGTGATGCACTCATGGTGAAGAGTGGGTCCAATCCGAACTTCAACTCCAAGATAGGAGGAACATCAGAGGACATGGCCTTGGCAACGACTGCCTTTGAAGCTTTCGATTTCTTAACCATAATTAACTAAACAATTGTTTTCAAAACCTGTTGTAGGAAACTGGATGATTCTTTGTTCCAACTATGGTATGGACTGAGGAAACTTCTTAATGCCTTCTAACCTCCGCCAGAAGTACGAAAATATTCAAATATTTTTTTTTCATAGTTTTGAATTTTTCAACCTCCTGTGTTGCACAGCCTTTGTTTTCCCCGGTGTCACCGAAGCGCAAAGGTGGAGAAGGATGAGTTGAAGCTTTGTGGTTAGCTTCAAGAGAATGATTGTTCGTCATCATCAATCAAACTAGCTCAAAGGTTTTAACCAAAAGCACTGAGAGCTGTTACAGCGGTGTTGCAGTGTTGGTTAGGCGTTGACCCTTGACGACTCCCGTGTCCTTGATACGCTTTCATGAAAGATTTCGCATTGTAGATTGTCTCCAACTCCAAATGGACCCTACTGTAAGCGATACTGGTGTGTAGCAACGTTAGTCTGATGATTTCTTCTGTGGTACGGAATTATCGTAGTTCAAACAATAACCCGTACAAAACGGCATCTTCCAGACTAAACTATTGGTTGATAAGCATGATAGAAAAAAAACTCAATTCAAAATAAATAAACACCCTGAAAATAAAAATTAAAGTACTTGAAGAAGTACAAGAAAGGAGAAAAGAAAGAAAGTAAGAAAGAATATAGTAATGGAGAGAGGGGAGGAGGTTCAAAAACAAAAAAATGGATAAAGAGAGAAAATCATGCAGCAAAACACTAAACGAGAACCATCAGCAAGGAGTTAACTTGCCTTTCTTTGCCCATCGTATATTGAAAATGCACAATCATCGGCGAAGTCATCATTAGCGATAGTTTATCTTGTGACCTTAAGTTGATTATTTACTGTGAAAATTGGAGCAACCCCGTAATCACCATCACCCCCAATACCGGTTCCACCGGTAACGACATCTTCTTCTTCTTCGTTTCTTTATTAGACTAAACTTATAAGACGACACACTTCTTCTTCTTTTCTCTCTTCTCCTTGGTTTCCAAGGCAGCTCTGGTGGCAGTTTCAAACACCTCTCTAACACCCTGGTTCAATCTTGCTGAACATTCCAAGTAATTTAGAGCTCTAATCTTTTCAGCCACGGCTTGACCTTCGGCGGTTGAGACTGGACTTTCACCCAACTGGGTCAATTTTTCAATGGTTCTTGGGTCGTTTCTTAGATCAACCTTACAACCAACTAGGATGATTGGAACGCCTTGACAGAAATGCAAGACTTCGGAGATCCACTTTTCTTGAACATTGTCTAGAGTATCTGGAGAATCAATTGAGAAACAGATCAAGATGACGCTTGAATCGGGGTATGATAGTGGTCTTAATCTATCGTAATCTTCCTGACCGGCGGTATCCCATAGGGCCAACTCGACTCTTCTACCGTCAACTTCAACGTCAGCAACGTAGTTTTCAAAAACTGTTGGGACGTAGACTTCTGGGAAGGCACCCTTGGAGAACACGATCAATAGACAGGTCTTACCACAGGCACCATCACCAACAATGACTAACTTCTTTCTGATTTCTGTAAGGCCGGCCATTCTGTGTTATTTATATGGGAGTGAGTAGGCTGATAAACTGGAAGGAAGGGAAGAAAAATCTTGGAATATAACTGTTAGTGGTTATGTTATCTTATGAGGAATATAATGAAAGACCGATAAAGATATTTGTTGATAGATGCAAGTGTTGGTTATTCAGCAATGATAAGTGAGTCTCTGGCGCAGTGATCGATCGTTCAACCCTTCAGTGAATGTATAAATAAACACACCGGCAAAAAAGAGATATGGAATTGTCCACGACGTGCCAGTGTGACAAGTGACAACAGCCAAAGTTTCACCTACAGCCAAGCCATAGCCAAAGCCAATGCCAAATTCCAACTCCATACAAAAAAAATGTTCCATAAAAGTTGTGCACGGTACACGCCCAAACGCCCGCCCACGCAAACAGCAGCAGCCACTAAAGGAAGGGCAACGGCTTAACTATGGGAGAGGGAAGGAGGAGGCGCATCGTGTATTCAGCTTCAATCAAACCATGATCTGATTTGTTTTGAGCCTAATGGGTTTCAACAAATTGGTGATGGTGTGTTGTCGAGACTGCCGTGGATCCCTCGTGTGGTGTGATTGTAAGCTGTAAAGAAGCAACCCAGTGCAAAGAAAGGCAGATGGGGATCACATGTAAACAAACAGGGCTGTTGGTACCCACCAGTATCTCCATCTCGGTGTTCCACTTGGTTGATGAGTATACATACTTTATCAGAGTGATATGTGTAAACTAGTTATCGGAATAGCTGATCGGTCACTGTGTGGGGTAATGTTTATATACCGTAAAGGTTTTAAGAAAGAAAGAGGCACTTTTTGTTGAGATAAAGAGTGTTGGTTAGTTGGTGTTAGATGTTCAATCACTCAACCTATCTCTACGCTATCTCTCTATCACTTGTTATTCCACAGGGCACGTACGAATTTCCACCGCGCACTACTGGGGGCCGCTGCTTCTCCCTCCCTCTGCCCCTTTCCAGGAGTATTCCCCGGTACCTCCTGTCCCCACCGGGGGATCCCTGAGGCCGATCCCGTGTAGCACACGCTCCTCCTTTCCCCGCGAACAGCCCACCGTGTCGGCATGATGTGTGGCGGTGCTATAAAGCTACGCCACATCGTGGAAAGAACGGCAAAGAATCGCTCCTCTTTCTGCCCCCCTTCTTTCCCTTCTCAATTGTTTCCTAGAAACTATCTACAACACATACACTCACTTGCACTGGAGACTGTTCTGGCTACTTCAAGGCATTTTTGCAAGACTAAATAGATTGTTCCAAGTGTCGACAAATCTAGGTCACAAACCTTTCACTGAAACATACTCAAAAAAAACTATTAACTGTAAAAGATATAGAATCTATAAAACAAAGTGCTATCATTGCTTCCTCTTCTTCCTCTTCTTCTTCCTCGGTCCTTCTTCCTCAATCCTTCTTCTCACCATTCAAGAACTCAGAGTATTTGGAAGTGACGTGAATACCACATTCAGTCTTCGCCTTCCCCTTCCATCTCCCACTTCTCTCATCTTCGCCTTCTTTGATCGGCTCGGTAGAATGCCAATCTCCAATGGACTTATAACCCAAATCCAAGAGTTCGTTATATGGAACATTGTTCTCCTTGATATAAGCATGAACATCTTCAAAACCCCAAGATGCCAGAGGTGAGATTTTGATAACGTTCAAACTTGGATCAAACTCAACTATTGGAAGTTGGGATCTAGCACCACCTTGGGATCTTCTCCTACCTGTGAACACAACCTTAATGTTCAACTCTTCATGTGCCCTTTTCAAAGGTTCAACCTTGACCAAGTAGTCGTACTTAAGATCATCCTTTTCCCAAAGTTGTTCACCGTTGGATGATTCAAAATCCTGTTCGTTGATATATTCCAAACCGGTGGTTGGATTCTTAGGTTTGTAGATGTGAAGCTTAAATTGGTTGTACTTCGACTTCACTCTTTCTATTAGTTCAAAAGTTTGTGGGAAATGGTAGAGGGTATCAATAAAGACTAGATCGATTGGATCCTGGTTTGGAAGCTTGCTTAGCATGTCCAATATACAAAGACCAGTTAGACCAAATGCCGTTGTTTGAAACACGTTTGGGAAAGTAATCAACGTCCATTGTAAAACTTCCTGTGGTGTAAGCTTCGTTAGTGTCTTGTTGAGGTGGTTGAGTTGAAACTCGGTGAGTGTGATGTCGGTGTTGGTGCTGTCAGAAGTTGCAATCATTTTTATTCTTTGGATCTATCCAAACTCGAACTTGTAATGAGAGCCTACCAAATCAAACTATTTCAATCTTTTGAGAGAAGTAGCAAGTATCAACGATGGAAAAAGAAGACGAGGATAAATCAAGTTGGTTTACTAATACAAGATTCTTCTTCTTGATCTAAGTTACCCCGAACTTATTCATTGTTTTATTCACTTTTGGATTAGAAATCTGAAAAATTAACAATATACAAGGCTGTGTTACTATATTTGGATTACAGAAACTCACGTGACCCAAAGCTTAAGATGTTAATACGTAACAGTTAACGTAAATACACTTTATTTTTCATATTTTTGATTATATCGTCTCGCTTGTAAAGCGAACAGACATCGTATTGATTGATTGTTTATTTGGATAAAGAAGGAATAGCTCACTTCTTTACTGATAATACAATAGCATCGGGAAAATTGTTCACAGTATCCACTGAACTTTGCAATTGACTCGGCTTACACGAAGTGCCCTTAAGCAGTCATAGAATACAAACCCTTCTCTTGAAGTAGTCATCATCCATCATCACCAATGACAACGGAACAAAGCTATACCGATCTGAACACCCCTCTTGGAACCTTACAAGAGGAACTTTCAAGTATAATTGAAACTTTTATTCATCTGGGTGTTCAAGTTCACGATTTTCAGGGCACGGAAGAGGCAAAGGCAGGACTATCCAACAATATCAACAAGGTTGTTACTCAACTGCAACAGCTATCAAGCAAGGACGAACTGAAGGATATACAGGTACCTTTGGAAATCATCAATTATATAGAAGATGGTAGAAATCCCGATATTTACACCAGAGAGTTCGTCGAGGTTGTTAGGAAGGTGAATCAATATTTGAACGGTAAATCCGTTGCATTTGCCAAATTTAGAGATGTGCTTGGTGATAAGATAAAGCAGGAGTTTCCAGAGTTGGAGATAGAGGTGGAACGTATCAAGAGGCGAACTTGAAGCAATGCCTGTTGATGATAAAGAAAAGTTGAAAGCTCTTCCAACGGCAAGCTTTCAAGAGCGTTTGATGAGATTCACGTTTAGCTCGTGGGAGCTAACGATATGAGACAACTGTTCTTTCAAAGTGGATGAATGAATAACCTTCCATATACAACATATGGATGATTTAAAACGTTTAATGATATGTTCTAGCTTTTTATAAATACAATTAACTCAATATACACCGTTAGACGGTCAAAGTCAGTATCAAGTACTAAGGCTGGGGAAACTCGTTCTAGTAAGGTTGGTGCAGAGGTGTACTTCTTTACTCTGTCTTTCTCACCATGAATTTTTCAAACTTTTCGGTGGAAAAAACTGTTGCGTTGAGTTTAGTTATGGAAGGATCAGTTGAAGACAGAGGTTTGAAAGAATAACACTAGTCTATCAAAAACTGACCTTAGGTTGGCCCATCCTAATCAAGTGTACTTCACATCCTAAAACACGGGTAGCATAGATTAACACCACCGCACGGTCATCATGTTTTCAAAGGCTTTGAGGACCTGTGTTCAGCAGAGAATAAGGACAACTACCCCTTGTGTGGGTAGCCTGACAATAAGTTCCTTGAATGTGATTAGATTTCAATCATCTTCGTCCTCTTCAAAGAACTTTGTTCCCAAGGTGTCACCACAGTACTCCAACATGAAAGAAATGCCTGATTCTGTCCAAAACCTTGATCGTGACGAGGATGGATACTTTTTGAGGAAGGGTACTTATACTGAAAAGGATTTCAAAGAGTCAGCATTCGGCAGAAACCTAGAAAAGATCAGAGTGGAAAAGGAGAATCTTATCAATCAAAAACTAAAGATTCTTTCCAAAATCAACAACGTCCCTGTTGAAATTCTCAGAGCCAAGCTAGACGAAAAGATAGACTTCAAGTTGAGTGGTATCACCTCAAGACAGGACTTTGTCGACAACACATTATCAAGCTTTGAATCACAACTAAGACAACCTGCCCCCCTACCTTCCTCCGAAGCATTGGATACTTTGCAGCACCTCTTTTTTGTTGTTGCCAATGATACAGCTGGTATTGAGCAGTCAAAGGCATTCCAATACATCCAACAAAGGGACTCAGTGTTTGCAGAATTGGTCAAGACTTCAATTGCAAAAAGCACTATTCAACAGGATCTACCATCCATCATTCATCACTACACATACGGTAAGATCTCCAAGTTCAGCACCGAAGAACAAAAGGAACTGCACGAGCTTCTTGGTCCCAAACAACTCATTGAAGAGCAAGAGTCTGGTGAATTGGAACTAAGTCAGGAAGAATCACCGGTTGACGAGGCTGATGTTGCCGCTAGTAACGGTGAATCTTTCTTGCATGTCATTTTTGATCACTTCAACTCCTACGAATCAATTGAAGCAACTGCTCTATTTGGTTTCATCAAGAAGGTTGATCCAGCATTCGCCGAATTGTTGAAGGAGTACGAGTCGTTGGATAAATCCAACGAGGAAATTATAACTCTACATCAAAAGCTACTTCTCGATAGTATCTCCAAGGTTGACTCTGCATTATACAAGGCCTTTGAGGATGAAACCTCGCCAAGTTTTGCCACCTTGCAAGAAATACTAGAAAGTCCTCAACCTCTCCAACTGACCGAACTATACGAAGTCTTTGATGGATACAAGGATTACTTCACATCTGACTTGTTTGTTGTCGTTAAGGAAGTTGATGCAAAATTCGCCAATCTATTATCTCAACTGGAAACGCTTCCAGAAGGTCCAGAATTGGAGAGCAAGAACCAAGAGATTGACGCTTACTTTGGAAATAAGGAATCGCCAATCTACAAAGCCTTAAATGATGTTTCTTCCGAGGGTTACGCCAAGGTCAAGCAAGCCATCACTGAAGAACAGGAAAGAGCAGCTAAGATTGTGCCATTGAGTGATGTGTTGGAATATGCTGACGTCAATGGTGAAGAAACTGAAGTTTTCAGATTGATTCAGGAAATTGACGAAGAGTTTGCACAGTCTTTGAAAGAATTGATTTCCACAGAAGCCAATGATGCTGAAGCACAAGTTGAAATTGTGAACAAGTTGGACGAAATGGCTAATGATGATTCAACGGCAATCTACAGAGCTTTGAACAATTCCGATTCTTTGAATTACAAACTGTTACACAAGGCATTGTATTACGTTCATCCATTCGAGAAAGATTTCCAGCATTTGATTCAAGAGGATACAACTGAGCTTTCCGAAGAGGTGAAAACAATGAACGCTCAATATGATGAGTTCTTACAGGCAACGTTGGAGTTGCAGGAGGAGCTTGAAAATGGTACGCTGGAAACATTGAGTAAAGGTGAAGCTGATGAAACTGCTAAGCTACTCAAGTTCAAGCCAACTGAGGACCAACTAGCTGAATCAAACATACTAAAGCAGCGCTTTATACCAAAGAACCAAGACGACGTGTTGGAACTCTGTGTGAATTTGATCATGAAGGATGGTTTGAAAGAAAAGGCAAAGAGTTATCTAAACAAGGCATTATACTTGTTGTATCTTGAAAACAGAACTAACCCTGTCGAGTTGCTAAAGAAGGCGTTGGATACAGCTGCACCATTGGTGATCACCAAGACAGTCAAGACTGGTTTTGCTAAGAACTACACGATTCCTTACCCATTGTTGCCAAGGCAAAGGAACAGAATGGCGTTTATGTGGATCTTGGATGCTAGCGATTCTAGAGCTTCGAACGATTTCCCTGTTAGATTGGCTGAAGAGATTTCGAATGTTTTGAAGGGTAAGTCCAAGATCTTGGATAAGAAGAACTTGAGTCATAAGTTGGCCGTTGCCAACAGATCCTACTTGAGGATCTGAACTTGATGTGAACTTGATTTGATTATTCAGTCTCCATTCTATGTTCCATAAATTTTGTACATAATTAATTGCACTCTAGTATAAGAAAGTATTTGTTTCTTTATCCTCTTTCTGGTTGTGCGACTGAAGTGGAAGCCAAACCACATGTCTGCCAAACCATGTGCATGTGTCACAAATGTGAATTTTTTCGAAGACGACGTCCATTTGATTAGGTAACGACGTATGTAGAAGTACTACGCCAACAGTCTCACTCTTGACTCTTGACTCTTGACTCTTGACTCTTTGATTCTTGATTCTGACGAGATTGGAAGGTCATCCGTTAATAGCTGGAAATTTGGTACGATAGCTTATAGATCTATAGCGGGTGCTAGAAAAAAACTGACTGGACGCTAATAAAGTCTTATTATTCATCTCACCAACATCCCCAATACACTAGAGAGAATCATGAGTGACATTGAAGTCGATCAAGCAGAGCAAGTTCAGGCTGAAGAGAGCCGCATTGAAGAACACCACTACGAAGAGCGCCCTGATGAACAGTATGAAGAACCTCAGAAGTTCATAAATAGCGAGGAATCTTCAGAAGATCCATACAATGGAGACTTGTACCCACAGGAACCTTCGAGTACAAACCTTGACAGCGAGGATGTCTACGACAAAAGTATCACCGAAGATGTCATCTATGAGGTCAGGGAAACACCAGAATACAACGAAACTAGAGCATTAATCATTGCCAATTTGTGCCCACCATTCGACAACAAGGACTTCCAGGACATGTTGAATGATGCGGCAGCTAAGGCTGAGTGTACCGTTGAAAGAGCATGGTTGAATGCTAGAAGATCGCACTGTATTGTCATAGTATCAGAAATACCTGGTGCTGTGGCTATCCAAAAAGAACTCAATGGCAAGTGGTTCCCACTGACGGAGAATAACGAGGAGCCGGAACCACAACAGGACGAAGATGGAAACGAAATTAAGAGACATCAACTATTCATAGATTTCATCCCAGTCAAAGCCACACAGCACTGGATCGATCAAGAGAGTAAAGGTCCTAGGGATGCCATTTGGAAGGTGACATATGTCAAACTACCATCCAAGCAACACCAGGGTTCCGACTTTTTGGTTGCAACACACAAGATGTTGAACTATCCAAATAAAACCTTTGGGTACAAGTCAACGGGAAGAACGGGGCCACGTCGTGGAGCAAGAAGATCCAGAGGTGGCTATAGGTCTGGCCCACCACGTAGGTCGACAAGAGGACCTGGTGGATACTACGAGCCACAGTCAGCCTATGGTGATAGATACGATCCTTACGGTGGCTATCCAGTTGACCAACCCGGTGGAAGCAGCTACTTCCCACAGCGGGAATCATCATATTCCCCTTATGCCAAAGGTGGATATAGAGGAGGTCCACCACCACCGCGTGAGAGCGATCCATACTATGGAAGATACGCTGGCCCACCACCACCGCAACAACAAAGAGGAGACTACTATCCTAGAGAGCACGAGCCTCCTGTGTATGGAAGAGGCGGACATGGTGGTCCTCCACCTTCGAGAGAGGGATACCAAAGAGGAGGATCTTTTAGAGGGTATAGGTCAAACAGATACGATGGATACCCACCCCGTGATGGTGCAGCATCTGGTCCTGGCGCACCTATTGTCTCAAACGAAAACGACTATCGTAGGGAGAGGTCTCCTGCAAGGGAGGAACGTGGAGTCAACTACGGCTCGAGGTCCCCAACTAGATCTCCACCTAGACAGCCTAGGTCTCCTGAATGGTCAGACTAGTTGAAGAAAAGTCAAACATATCCTTTGAATTTATTGTTTTAACTCAATGCTATTTCTACCTTTGTACTAGAATGAAACCTGTTCCAAGCTCAGATGAGCAAGGTATCAAAAAGTTATTACCATGTGTCTAGATAGAAGTAGAACCGTAAAGAAGTGAGTGTCATCACATTGTCCTACCTTTAGCAGACTCTTCTAGGATGTTTTGCAGAAGTTACTTCAGCAGCGTATTTTTGCTACAAACGGACTACAGTTTATCATTAGAATAGTATATTTAAGTTTTAGACAGAAAGCTTTGGCTTGAAGGCAAAGGGAGTTGAAAAAATCTAAAGCTTCCATAATCTAACAACAATGTCAGTCAAGCCATTGTTTTCGGTCTCGATGACATAGACACCATACATACCAATCCCCGTACCAATGCTCAAGAAAACCATGGCCAACTTGTGCCATGTTCCATAGACCCTCTTTGGAACATAGTCAATGATACAACTGGCCATACCGGCCTGGCAATGCCATAAGAGCAAGACACCCATGGCTGCATCAAGGGCAGGATGGGCAACACCTGTGACGAATGGGGCCATAATCAACGGCACCATGGATAAAGTGACCACTTTTTCGTACGTCCAGTGATACGAGCCATGATACTCGTCTGCTGGAGGAGGGACATAGGCTTCGTTGACTGTTCCAACAATGTAACCTGGTGGTTGAGGGATGAGCTTGAATGATGGGAGGGAGGGTAGACGTGGCTTGAAAGAGATGTGTCTGATCTGTTGCTGTTGCTGCTGTTGTTGTTGTTGCAGTAGGTTGTGACGAAGAAGGTATGATAGTGGTTGTGATTTGATAAAAATGGAGAGTGACGCTGTGATTGGTTTGGCAATGGCTCTCATTGGCTGGAACTGCCTCATGAGTGGAGATTGTCTGAAGAACATGGCTATTTGTGGAGTATCTCAATCGAATTGAACAGGAGAAATAAAGCACTGATTGAAATGATAATTCGGATGTGTTGCTGGACAAAGATACTGTTCTTGTTATAACGTTTAACTTACTGTTTGATAACGTACATCCAAATACCCATCATAAACTTTGACTAGAGTCATGGTGGTGATTCACTCTGGAGTAGTAAATTTTTCAGCACCAAAGTGTATCTCAAGGCGGTGTAATAAGTAGATTCTTCCATGAGGTGCGACGCCACTTTTGATGTGGAAAATTAGAGGGTGAGGCTGGCAGCTCCGGCTGGGAGTGTGGCCAACCATCATGAAACACAGTCCCTGAATGTTTGATCCGTCTATTTTCTTGTTACACTCTAAGTAATGGATCAATTGCTAAGTCTGATTGAGTTGCAGTACTTTGATTTTTGAAGCTTTGAATTATGGTCGTTTTGCGGAGTCTTCATCATTTTTGACTTGAAATTTGTTCAGAAAATAGATCAGAGTGTATATACTTATAATTTTGACATTTTTTCACAAATCAAGCGTTCTTTTATCAGCTAGGTCAAATGAATGTTATATAGATCAGAAGAAAATTCAAAAATTAGATGATAAAGAAAGGGAAGAAGAAGTACAGGAAAAAAAGAGAATGCTGGGAGCAGCCGATGAAAAAACATGGGTAAAAATTTAAGAAAAATGCATTTAAAATTAGCACAGAATATGCTGTAACTGACCTTAGCCAGAGCAACTGGAGGAATTGAACATGATAATTGTTTGAACTCAGCGCCACACGGTAGGATTGTATACCTCATTGTCATCGCCAAACGGATTATACTCATCCTCTTCAACTTCTTCACCCTGTTTCTGTCTGTATCTGCCCTTAGTGCTCTGACCAGCAGTACCGGTTTGCCCAAGCATGGCAGGAACATCAACCGTCCTTGGAGCTCTCAAATTTGGTGATTTGGGTGGAATAGGTGGTGGAGGACTCCTCTTCCCTCTCAACTGATTCATCGTTGAACGTGAGGTGTTTGCCTGCCTTGCAACTGGAGCCTGAACCGCAGAAGGAACAAACGCCAAAGATGAGGATGATTCGCTGTCACTCGTTGATGCAATTGATGGTGTATACTCCTCATCAGCCTCATCTGATACAGAATCATCCGTTTCATAGTTGGCAAGAGAATCATCATCGGAACCATAGCCAGGCTCTCTTGAAACACTGTACTTTTCGTACATCTGTAATGCTGCAACTAGGTCATCGTTGGACTTAAGCAATGATCCCAATAGCTCCTCCTTGTTGACGAGTTGAAGATACCTCAAGACTTTTCTTCTAATGTTACGGCATTCATCGAATGCCTCGTTTGCCTTGATTGAATGAATCGATAGTTCCGATGGATCCAATGAGTTCAACGTATTTGTGAGGTTTGTTGATAGAATGTTACATTCAGCAATGGTTTGAAGGATTTTTGGTGTTTCCTTCTCATAGTTGATCCTTGGAATTTTGAACTTTTTGTCCAAATCAACGTTTGACTTTGAAAGTTGTCTTCTTTGGTCATCCTGTGATGGATCACGACGATGGCGCCTGTGATGACGATGGTGAGAGTAGGAAGAGGTACTACTGGATGACACAGATGACTCATCTCCAGCAAACCGTTGTTGGTCCCTCGGGTCTTCGTAAATCTCTTCAAAAGGTGTTGATTCGTCTGCTTCATCGTTCATAAAGTCTGGAACAACACGGTCGGTTGACCTTCTCCTTGGTTTTCTTCTCTTTTTCTTGTTGGCCAAGCCTGAAGATGCATAAAGGTTGGCAATCATGGATTTTCCAGGAGCGTCGGTGTATTCGTTTCTCCAACCAACTGCCATCTGAAGTAGACGTTTTCTGATTCTTGGATCAACAGAGGAATCTTCAGGTGCTGCAACCATGACGTACTTCAAGTGGTCAATTAACCTTGTATCGCTACACAGCTTATTCATGTTGGAACCACCATTTGCAATTAATAGTTCAAGCAATTTCAATGCGTTGTACTGTTGATTGAACGTGCCATGCTTGAGTCTCTTTCTGATTGCTCTTGCTGCTTCGATAGGACCAGGTTCAGTGATGTTCTTTTGAAGTCTAATTGCTTCGAGCAACTCTGCCAGTTCGGTCTCTATCAAACCGTCATCAGATGTTGTTGAGGAGTTATCAATGATACGGTTGCTGATAGCAGTGACTGCCGTGTAGGGATGGGTATCTAGCAATCCCATGTTGTTGAAGTGGTGCCAGAGATACTGATAAGCGTGGGGTTATGGCCGTGTTTATCTCCGTCTCAATTGGTGCGTTTGATGCGAAGTTCTAATGTTTCTAATGAAGTATCAGACTAGACTAAAGAGGCACAAAAATGGCTTAGTGATTATCCTCAGTTGTCAAATCAAACACTCATTCAATTGAAAGGGATTGAATGTCATTAGCTTATCGCTAATTCCTGGAGAGAGAGTTCCTCCACTCTGCAGGAGCGGGCGCTACTCTGAAAATTAATTGATTGTGGATACTCCAGCCCCAGTTGGAATTTAAGAGTTCGGGTCCTTGCCACTCCCAATCCAATCATCATCACTCAATTGCTGTTATGTGATTGTAAGGCTACGATTGCTTTAACATCAATTTATTCAAATCATCTTTTAATGATTGCTATATACCTTGGGTGTGCTGTTGACCAAGTTTCAGAGAGGCAACTGTAGGATTACGTGTGCACATCGATCAGAACTTTCAGCTTCTGAAGGAACCGTAAACCAGGTTGATAATAGTTTCCAAATGAATGATGGTTGGTACCAGTAGATAACTACCACGGATTGACTTAGTGGAGTAGCGTTGTACTTATTACTCAGATGCCAATGCACCCTACCTCAATCAAGGCAATTGAAATGGATTTAATCAAAAGGATCAAAAGGAGGACCATACCCGGGTAAAGGCTCACTTGAGATAAAAAGGAAAGTTCGATGTATTACTGATTGAGTAAAACGAATACGATATAAAAGGGTAGATAGTTGAGACCGGCACGGGCTCGAACATAAGATCATCACTTTTTGAGTAAATGTGTAACATCAGCAGGTCTACTTGGCACCTTCTAGCAGAGAGTCCAATTTTGAACCTAGGGCTTGTAGGTCGGAGTTACCACCAATGTGCTTACCACCAATGAAGATGCTTGGAACGGTCCTTTGACCGGTGATGGAGTATAGAGCATCCTGTAGGTCATCACCATCTTCGACAGTGTTCAACTCCAAGACGTACGCACCAGCATTGGCAGCCTCTAAAGTCTTCTTTGAAGCCGAACAGTATGGGCAGTAGGTCTTTGAAGCAACAAACACTGGATGTGATTGGATCAACTTTTGAACTTTTTCAACGGATTGTTTCGACATTTCTCTTGTTGGCAACGAACGACCAAAGTATCTTCTGAGTATTGTTGACAACTTGAAAGCTAGGTAAATGCACGCAATTATAGCCACGAGATTCATTCAAGAAGAAAGAAGGGAAGGGTTCAAACAAGGAAGGATGGAGATGGTTATATAGTAAAAGGGCAACAGCGGTGGCAAGCCTATTAGTAAGTACCGTCGTTCGAATCTTTCTCTTGACACAAAAAAGTGGCTTTCCACGGCTGGCCAAAGTGGCAAAAGCGGCCTGTGCACGTGGCTGATGACTAATATTAGGCGTCTGCTGCGCCACAGGTAGCACCAGCCCGTCAGTCAAGCGGTTAAAGCAAACCATTACAGCAATCAACGTTATTCGAAGGTATACGGTTCATAATCGACATGAAGGAATAATAATGAAACTAGAGATCAGTAGGGTAGGCGAGAAAAAAAAGAATCAAAAAAGTTACAGACACTGGTGATAGGGGGTTTGAAGAAACAAACGTCAGATCAATCCGCTTCTCTTCAAATTCTGTTGAATGATCAAATCCGTGACGGCCGTCAAGACAAACTTCATTGATTTTGTGTCGGTTGCACATGTTCTATGCACGTAGATGGGTTTGTTCGTTCTGTTCAAGCTCAAAAACAACTTCTCAAAGTACTGTAGGACATCTTCAACATCGTTTGACCGTCCTTTGTAATCGGGAAAGTACTTGCGCAATGGAGATCTCCTCACTTTCTCCTCTAACAAGTCAACCTTGTTCAAAAATAGTATGAACGGAGTATTGATAAACCACTTTGAATTACAGAGTGATTCAAATAGCATGATTGCTTCATGCATCCTGTTGACACGCTCATCCTCAAATAGCATCTGATCATACTCAGAAACGGCGAGGACAAAGATGGCACACGTTATATCCTGGAAACAATGGATCCATTTCTTTCTCTCTGACCGTTGACCACCAGCATCCAATATCTTGAATTTGATGTTGTCGATACTAAATATGGTCTCTGTGATTCCTGTTGTCTTGATTCTTCCTTTCAATATATCCTCATCCGTGCAGTAGTAGTCGTCGCGAGCATATAACGGGGCATGGTCAAAATAGTAAGGGGCCGAGTTTTCCAATTGGAACATATTTGATTTGGCAAAGCATTTCTTGATACCTTCATCCGACTCCCAAAGCTTTTGGATGGCCTCTGCAATCTCGATCTTGGTGAACTGTTTGGGATCACCAACTAACCCTTTTACATTCTCGTCATCTTCGGCAGGATCATAATCATCGTCGTATCCCAACGTGGAATCATCCTTATCCAACAACAACTCGGTATCGCTGGATACAACACCCTCCTCACCTCCATTGGCATCCCATCCAGCATTGGCCTTACCGGTACTCCTCATCATTCTTCTTGTTGCCCCAGTCTCACTATACTTCATAACGTAATTTTTCAAGAATGAAACACCACCGGCAACAGAAGCGTCAATGTTGGAGAGGGGTTTGTACTCCAGAATCTTTTGCTTGTATTCGTTCAGTTCCGACTGTGGTTTATCACAGTCCAGCTGAATTCCCAACTTGCGGGCCTGAATGATCAAGGTTTGCATTGAGGCAACTGTGTCTGCCCAAATGACATGACAATACTGTAATCTTTCTTGGTATTGAAATCCTCCTTTGTGCAATAGTTTCATCTGTTTCAAAACCGTTGATTTCCCCGATTCTCCAGCTCCAAGTAGTAGAAGCTTCACCTGGTTCTTTTCCTTCTGTTGCGATTGTAGAAGCAGCTGTTCAACCTTGGAGTTCTGTAGCTTTTCGAGGTATTCTGGATCGGTCTCATCGACCATTCTGCTTGATCCACAACCCATCTTCGTTGCTTGAAGAAGTGAGATAAGGTGGTGGTGCGCTTGAAAGTTGTTGTTGTGCAGTAAGCTTGATACAAAACCAACAGTCGAGTAACAGTATCAGTTCCCGATGAAAAGTGTTTTGCTGCAGTTGATAATCCTATATTACTCAATTAGCTGACTTCTCATTCTTCCTGAATGCTTTGATAATCTGTTCTGATAATTGCCTGCCGTCTCTGGCAATGAATGGCCAAGGAAGAACACCAGCAGGCTTACTGACCAGATGCTTCAAAACCTAGCCAAGTGAAGCATCGATTGAAAGTGAGAAACGATTGGAAAGGACTGAGATGGGAGGGTTCAGCGCAGCCCAACCTTAACAGAAACGTACCGTCAAACCCTTTTCATGCTATGAAGAGGAATCTGAAACATTTCAACAGCCTGACAGAGATGCAAGCTGGTAGAATAGGGAAGCCATTGGGGAAACCTTAAACTGCTTGCGAACAATAGAGTTTCTCCATCTGCCAACAATCTGAAACACTGCACAGCCTTTATTTTGCTTTCTGTACCGCCGGCAGCGGCTCGGCCCTTCGGTTAGGTTTGGCTGGAAGCCCCGCAAACGGGGGGATGGGGAAGAAGCATCCACGCCGCAGGCCCTTGTTGTATAGCCATAATCAGCTCAACTGTTTTATAGCGTTGGCTTGATGATATTGATGATGAAAGCTCTTATACACAACAAATGAATTATTGCAATACTGTCTGAATGGCTTCAACCTTGGACTTTCAACTGTTCAACATGGTTTGGCCCATCCTTCGATCATACATGAATCATGATGATCATCATCACTAAGACTCTACAAAACAATGAACCTTTCTCCTGGGTTTCAGACAACCAGAACAACTTGTTCGAAATGGATCATAGCATATCACTGTTTAATCATCAATTGCAGTTAAAGGTAGTAAAAGACACAACATAAATTACAGAGGTAATTGAAAAGCATTATGGGCAGCCATCCCATTTCATAAGCTCGTTCTACCATTCCAAACAGTTTATCTCAACATGACTACATCTGACCCCAGTTAAGCATTGCAATGGAACCAGGCCTTTTTCTCTTTGAAATGTTGACTCGTTCAATGGTGTACTTGTTGCTAGTATCACTGCTGTCTCTTTTACCAACGGCAGCCGCAGGAACATCTTTTTGTTGAAGATTAGCATCATCAAAGTTATCTTGATACCTCTGTTCTTCGTAATATGCAGAATACTGGTAGCTTGATATAAGCATAGAGTCGTAACCACCTGTACCAAGAGATTCATTCCTGTTGTGATAATTATTAGTGAAAATCTCCTCCACCCGAGGACTTTGCGAGACAAGAGCCAAAGGTGTGGTGGCAGTATTCTGTGGCATGACCATCTCAGGCTTGGGATCTATAACTATAGTTTCGTTCAAACATGTTTCCAGTGATGGTGCAGAGTTTGTAGCCTTGGCGCGATTGTCATCCACTGTAGAGGGATTGTTCTCATTATTGAATACTGAGGAGTAATTGTTGATGTTTGTAAAACCAGAATTTACTCTTCGGTTGATCCTGGTCGGTACCTTTCCGTTTGCCTGTAAAGCTGCATCTAATGCCACATCGTTGATGATTGCCCTGTATATCATGTTGCTTCTCTGTTTTTCTTTTTCCTCCTCCTCCTCTTTTTCAAATGAACGACTTAGAGCGTGTATACCATTGACGGCACTTTGGACAATGTCTCTGCTTACTCTGCGTCTTGCTCTGCTTCTAGCATAGGACGAGTCTTCGACAGGGCGCGAAGAAGCATCCAATGCTGAGAATGAGGGAATAGACACGGACCGTTTACCCAAGTCAAAGAAAAGAGATTTTCTCAGAAGATTTAGCCTGAAAGGATGCTGTTGCTGCTGCTGAATTTGCCGATCTTGTTGTTGCTGTTTGTTGGTAGTGTAGTCTGTCAAATCTGAAACAATCCTTGAGCTGGCCTTCTTCAACTGATTCTGTAGTTTTATGAAGTCAGCAGGCAAAATGCCAATGTCTGTTTCAGTTGTGGTTGGTCTTGACTGTTGTTCAAAGCTTCTGTTGTTGCTTTCCATCTCACGGTTTTCCTCGGCAGTATTACCAGGTGTTGTCAAGACATTCGCTTTTCTGTGTTTCTGAAACTTGAGCTTTTTCTCTGCAAAGTTGAGATCCAGTTGTTCAGTATCTTCTTTTGTGTTTGGTTCAAACTGACTATCTTTGGACAAAGAAGAAGGACTCTTGATAAAGACTTTCTTTTTAGATTTTAACTTGAAGAGCTTGCTCAATGATGTTTGTTTTGTCTTAGGTGACATATCCTCATTCCTGTTCAGAACTTGCATTTTTTGCTGTCTATACTTCTTTTCCCTGTAGCTATTCTCACTATCTTTAGCTTGACCCGTTTCTCCTTCTCTTATTTCCTCATCCATGGATGATTCATATGCCAAAGGAGAAACCTCTGAAATGGCTTCCAGATGTTGGCTTCCTATTCTTAAAATTTCAATTAGCTGAGACATTTCAGTATCATCTTCCATTTCTTCCATTTCGTCTGATATGGAGGGTTCAACAAGATCAACTATATCAAGACGATAATTCTGATTATTGTGCAAAATTTCTTGACCTCTTGAGTTTTGAAAGTTCCTTGTGATGGCTACTCTTTTTGGCTCAGAAATGGGGTTGTGTTGTTGCACACTGTTGTTGGGATTATTCGATTCTTCAATCGGTGAATCTTGCTTTCTTATCTTGAATCCCAGATCTTGAAGCCCGGCCTCATTGTACTCCAAGTTTGCAAGATAATCTGCATACTCTGCATTTCTAAGAGATATTAGTGGCACCCCTTTTGGCCTTCTTGTGAGCATATGTTGGTTCAGATTAGGATTGGATGCTGATTTTCTGTTGTTGTTCCACCAATGATGCAATTCAACTTTTGACTTCAAAAAATGATATTGAATACTAGTCATCTTGTACACTAGTGCCTGTTTGAAATCATCGACGTTTGTCATGACGAAGATTTCTTTGATACGATTTGTTTGTGCCCCTTTTAGTTGTTGATAAACTGTGTAATAGTCCCCCGATCGAATCTAGTTGTGTAAACAAATCAATATGGCTTTTTTGTCACGGCTATGCTAAATTTTGTACTAACAAAGAGTTAATGGATCGAGTGAAAGGACTTGGGAAGAAAGGAAGAAGAAAGAAAAGGGGGTAACAAACAGTACAAGACAAGGGAGGGAGATAGACGCTTTATGCAGTGCACTAGTAGTAGAGTCGCCAGTCGCGTCGTCTTCTGGAAGCGAGCCTATTCTACGCACGTGACCAACAGGGCTGAGATATATCCAGATATATTACTTTTAACAGATTAGATAGTATACAAATGTTTGGAAAGAACCTATAGTCCTCTCAACTGTCGGAAACTCTTCTCAACTAACTCTTTCAACTCTCTATAGCTCATAATCAAACAGCTATTTTCGTCCGGACTAACCAACAACAAGGTATCTTCTATGCCAGCGTCCAACTTGTTCAAGCAATTGATGACATGTGTCAAATCAACAACTGGATTACCAGACTCATCAACTTGATGAAAGACATAGTCTTTGAATAATTTGATCGGATACCTCTCACCAGTCTCAGACCACAAGCCGTCCTTCAACTGCTCCGGCCTCTCACTGACAAAGTCCAACTTGGCCATTAACCTGACCAATCTATCATTCTCAACTTCTTTGCTTAGGCATCCTTCAATGTGGTCCGCAGAGTTTTGTAACCCGTTCATTATTTTCATAACTTGAGGTGCAATGATCTGTTGGAACGTTGCCAGATTGGCATCCTCTTCAAACAAATACGCCAATGCATTTTTGAAGTCGTCCGAGAATGACAACTCGTTGATGATCTCTTTTGGAGCAAGGTTCTGAGTTTTTGAAAAGATGGTGGATTTCGATAGATCCAACAAGAAAGTTCCAAGTTCCTTGCAGTCGTCGGCAATACGTTGTTCAATATTACTTTGACTCTCATCGGTATCCTTCTTGGTAGCAGCTTTGACGATGTCCATCAACCCACAGCAAGACAGTCTGATTCTTCCCTTGTTTGTCACGATGATTTTGGTCGGATCAAATGGTCCCACCGACAATTGTAGCTTGTGCACCTCACAGAGAGCATTGGCAAGCTGCACTATGTAGTTCCATAGTAGGCCTTCTGTGATTAGCTCGGGATTCCTGTTGCCAATCTTGAAGAAATGCGTTTCCATTAGGTTGTAAGACATTGGATAGTAGTCATATATTAGTACCAACGAATTATCACCAAAGGCTCTTGTGGTAAAAGCATCATAAAGCTTGACAACATTCGCACAGTCTAGTAACTTCCACTTGGAAATTTTCTTGAAGCATTTGTCTGAGGTGATTGGAACGCTCTCCAGTCTTCTCATGGTGTACAACTTGCCGTCAGTATTGGACATACACTTATAGATTGAAGAAATA
The DNA here is from genome assembly GCA_030569615.1 of Ogataea rishiriensis. Taxonomy (NCBI): domain Eukaryota; kingdom Fungi; phylum Ascomycota; class Pichiomycetes; order Pichiales; family Pichiaceae; genus Ogataea; species Ogataea rishiriensis. The sequence goes on along the minus strand of JAJMLH010000006.1, from coordinate 222,041 downwards.
TAACCAAAAGAGTTTTTGCTTCTTTCATAGTTGTGATCAATTGGATACAATGAGTGATACTGATTCACGTGTAGTGGTAATCCGGACTGGGTGATTGGCATTGATTTCAAACTTTCTTCATTCTTACTTTGAATAGCTTCTCTCAAATCTGATGGTATAAAGAGGTCGTCAACGGTGCGTTCGTTCGGTTTCTTGTTCAAGTATATATGTGGTGGAGGCTGTGGCGCATAGAGATGGAAGTTCATGGGAAAGAGGTTTGTTTGCTGATAGAAAGGTTCCTCTATTTGCTTTTGGAAGATCTGCGAAGGTATCTGCTGAGAAGCGGAAATTTGGGACATTGACTGTCCGCCTGTAATGGTGGTCCCAGCTAAGGCAGCTGTAAGTGCAGATGGACTTGGAGTGAAAACTGGAGCTGTTTCTGGATTGAATGCTGGCGTTGGTGTCTCGACAGACATTTCCGAGTCTAATGGCACTGAGGGTGTGAAAGTTGGTATACTGGAAATGCTTGGAGACTTACCAGTGATTTTGGATGACATGGAGCCAGTAGGAGTGAATGAAGGGGTATCAAAATTAAACTTCTTCCTATCTGACTGTAGTAAACTTGGACTCATGATAGTAACTTTCTTCAAGTTGGATGGAGTGGCCAACTCGGGATTTGCCTTCGATGCCTCTGATGTGACCTCGTTGCCGCCTCCCAAGGTTGCGGTTGGTGTTGGGTCTTGATGAGCCTCCTCAGACACAGCTGGAGCAGCTGCCGACAGGTCTGTAGAGTCACCACCTAGCTTTGTTTCATGGTTATGGTTGAAAGAGCAGCCCTTGTTTTCCCATTTGCAGAAACCATGAATCTGAATGTTTCTGCAAGGAATATTCTTGGCCCAATCAAACTGAGTTTGTGTAGCGCTCATGCTGAGTAATTCCGTTTTTCCGCAGACTGAGTGTAGAATGTAGACGATGATAGAGATTGAAATTGTAATTGGGCTTGTATAAGGACTGGAAAGATCGAAGAAAAGCTGTTTGGTCTTGGATGATGTTTATCATCTGTGTACTGTCTTGTTGTTGTCACTTCGAAAGGTATACACCCAACTTGAAATGTACGCTCACCTTTCCAAAACTTCTCCAGGTTATCAGCAGCACTGCCCGAAGTGGCGGGGCAAAGGTGTACGTATATATATATATATATGTATATTTAGTCTATCCTTTCATGGAGGTGAACTTCTCTTTACTTATCAAAGGCTATATCAAAAGCAACCAACTCTGGGAAACACAAATCCAATTGCTCCAGCAGTCAAACGTTGGCCCAAGGTTATTCTCAAGTCAATTTGATGTCGAAAGTTACAATTGTTACGGGTGCATCTCGTGGAATAGGTTTTTCCATCTGCAACATACTTCTTACAAAGTCATTGGACTCCAAAGTTGTAGCGGTTGCAAGGTCTCAGGATAAACTTGACGCTATGAAAAAAAACTTTGGATCGGACAGGGTTCTCACAATAGCAGGCGATATCACCAAGGAGGAGGTTATCTCGGAAACAATTCAAAAGACCATTGAAAAGTTTGGTAGGATCGATTCAATCATTCTCAATGCTGGTGTTCTTGAACCGGTTCAACATATTGATTCGATTGACATCTCTCAATTCAAGAGACTATTTGATGTCAACTTGTTCTCCATTGTTTTGCTAGTGTCCAAAAGCATCTCGTATCTACGCAAAACCAATGGTAGCTGTTTGTTTGTCTCATCCGGAGCTTCTACCAATGCCTACGATGCATGGTCCGCATACGGTGCATCAAAAGCAGCATTGAATCATTTTTGTTTGAGCTTGTCCGCAGAGGAAGAATCGATAAGGACAATCTCAATTGCTCCAGGAGTTGTGAATACATCGATGCAGCAAGACATAAGAGAGACTTTTGGCTCTAGCATGAAGCCTGAGTTTTTGAAAAAATTTACAGACTTGCATAGCCAGAACAAGCTTGTTGAGCCCGAGGTTCCAGCTAAAGTGTTTGCAAACTTAGTGTTGAGTGGTATCCCTGAAGAGTTAAACGGAAAATACCTAAGATACAGCGATGAACCGCTGAAGGCATTTCTAGACTGATATCTTGGAGTATTTGGTGGAGGGCTAACGTATGTGCTGCCGATAATCCATATTGTACTGTTGGTTATCGTCGACTATGATGGAAAACGTTTCAAGGTCTGCACTGCATCCTATTTATGAGAGTTGTGTAGTAGCATCCGTAGTGCGGTGGTAGCTTTAACTCGTTTGATACTGAATTCAATGTGACAAACTTGACGTAAGAGAAGCACCTGATAAAGAGAGCAGTTCATTCGATAATCGTGGCTCCCACAAGGTTGCTGTTTTGATTAGTCGAAGTAGTATACGGTAGGGCCGACACGAGTCACTTATAAACCGCTGGTAAAATTTCCAGCTACACATTCAACAACCAAATTCAGCAACCTGCACTTTTATATTCTCTTGAAGTTGACAATCACACTTTTGTGTCACTCCAGCAAAATGTTGTTAATCTTAAACTCATCAAATGACGGTGTTCATTCATTTCAATGGCCAGACCAAAGAGTCAAAAGTGAAAGGTAAAACTGACCGTTTGACTTTACAAGATGTACTGTGAAGATGGGGGAATAATTGCTCCACACGGATTAAAGTGGTCCCAATCAGTCTGTAGCCTGGCATGGGGATGTGCGTCTCAGACGATCACATGATTGCTGCATACGGGCCTAACCTTAACATTTAAGGTTTGCACCGTAAAGGCGAACCTTAATTTAGACTGTATTTAAGGTTGGATTGGCTGATAGTGGTCGTAACAGAACTGGCGATAATATGCACCATTGTAATCTGTAGGATTTCTCCACAGCCAGGCAGAACGGAGAGGCCTTGATGAGCTTCATGAATCATTAGATAGGACATTCAGAATAGCTGCTTGTTTCACTGCAAAGGTTCACAAACAATGCAAAAAAAACTGTGCTTCATACATTAGAAAGAAATCAACCTGACAACAGGGCTCTTGTTCTAGTTCTGGAATGACACTGCGATGGAGTGATCTACAGAAAAGAGAGATGACAGCTGTTCCAGTGCCTTTTCCGATAGGACACCATTGACCGTTCGGAGTAGCTTGACAACAAGCTTACAGAATGAGACATGTGAAACTAGTGCTTGATTAAGCGCTCTAACCGAGCATCAGAGTCAGAATCCATACAGAATCAGCCATGCTACACGGGATTTCAGATGCTTCCTAAAAGATATTAGTCCGACAGTAGGCAACTCACCGTCTGCCTACAGAAGAAGCCTTGGCAGTGAAGAGTCGATCTCAAGATTCTAGTTCCCCGTTCGCTTTGCCTTTCCAGCCCCTGTTGGTTATTATCAATCGATATTGCGCTGTTTTCAGCTTACCCTTTGCTATAGCCTAATGCTCCTCTTCAACAAGCCTTGCCAACCTATCTGCTCAGTTTCAAACGGGACACAGAAAGGCCTAGCCGAATTGTCCGTTCAGCAGTGGACAAACGTAGAAGCTGGGGGTATTTGCGGGGGTGGTATCAGATGGATTTGAAGAGTACTTGCATGGCACCATAGATAGCAAAGTGTAAACAGTATCCAGGTAGTCAAATGAGTCTGTCACCTGGATTGATAAAAGGTTCAGTCTTACAAGTCCTTGCTGTTTACAGACCGAGGCTTACAGATCGAAACAAACTGGCAGAATCTGTAGCCTCGGTCTTTAAAATTTCGAATCGTACGCGTATTCTTTGAAATTAGTCCAGACGCCGCACAGAGAAGTATTGCAGCAGCTAAAGAACAATAGGTTTTAAGGTTTGGTTGTTTACCTAAACTATCTCGAGCAATTTAAGGTTTGAACAATAGACAGCATCAAACCGTCGCATTTGATGCATGATGGTCTTGGCAGGAGCCCCTCGGCACATATGTGCATGCCGTGCGATATCAAATTCTTTGTCAGCTGAGAGGGGGGAAGGGGGGTTTGTAGCCTTGTTTCAATAGTTATTGCGATTAAGGTCTGGCTGGAATTTCGATCCGTCTGTGGCCTCATCAACAATAGATCCGAATGCAAATCTATCAAGTCTTATTAATAGGAAAACAGAAGCTTCACTGGGTAAAATTAGGCCTCGTATAGCCGCTGATACATTCTGTATGGTGAAAAGCTCAGTTTGCGACAAATCAAATGGCGATTTGAAGCATGATTCTCATAGAAGCTGTTCTAGAAGATGGTCGATTCAAGACAGATATATCCATTGATGGCCAGTATTCAACGGGTGGAACCAATAATGGCCAATTGATGCTTTGCAACTGTTAGAAGCTGCGGAGACCTATACGTTGCGTGACGTATTTCCTCGATCTGCATCTATTCCTGGTTGAATTGGAATGCTACCAATGGCAAACCGTAATATTCCGCAGCAGGACAGTTTCAAGGTTGAAGCCGATGTGATTTGATCTGTGTGAAAACGTTGTGTTATGCAGCCGCACGCGTGCTTCTGCCAAGTGGCTGAACAGAAAGAAACTTTAAAAAACTTTATCTCCTACTATGATGCCACTTGGCATTTTTTCAATTGGTATCCATTTTGGATCGATAGGACACATTACCAGAGCTGGACGTGTTGTTGTAAAGAGACATGCATCTGTCTGTTGTTTGCGCTCGTGGTTTGTACGTGGTGGTTTGTCAAAGGTGGATCTTCTTTCCTGGAGTTAAGCATGCGGCGCGTCTGGAGTTAAAACACCAAAGCTCTTTTGCTATTTTCTCAAAGCAAGTTTTGAAATGCGCCATACAAGAGAGCTCTCTATTGCTGGTAGGAATCACAGAACAGAAACGTTTGGAATTAAAGGTGGGAGGGATCGTGTAAGACAGGGTTGCTATTAGTAATGGATGAGCACATTAAGAGACCTATTCACAACAGCCTGCTCTTCGCCGTGACGGGTACATCAAAAGCAACGAGTCTTAATTTGTCATTTCTGGAAAGCTTAAACTGGCCAACTAAACAGTTGGGAGAACGCACGTTTCTAATGTTCTATTGATGCAAAGGGGTAAATGCAATCAATCTAGTATTTTTTTTTCGAAATTGGAAGGGTGAAAAATTTGCTTACGCGCAGTCATTGGGCCTCCTCCTATTGGTCCACTCCTGTGCTGCGATGGCCAGAACCAACGTGATAACGAGGTTAAACGTTGGCAGTTTGTAGCATCAGCCACACAGAGTGACGCTGTTTTATTCTCAATTGTGCAGACGACGGCGGCGAACAGCGGCGTTTTTTTACAAAGAAACGTAGATGACTGGAGAGATACAAGATTGAGGTAACGTTGTTTGAGCTGAGCATTGGACGTTTCACCGAGTCAAAGCGTCGGTGTCTAACAGTCATAGGATGGATCTATCAAGAGTAACGAAACAGAAGTTTTGGTCTCTGCTTTCTGGTAGAACAGATTATGGCAGGGGCGGATGTCAGCAGCAGCTGGAAATACAGAGGCCGCTCGGATGTCTGCCTGCGTGTGTGTGTGTGCGTGCGTGTGTGCGTGCGTACGAGACGGGAGAGCACGCGGGAGAATCGCTTCTGTGCCAAACTGGGCTCCGTAAGTCTTGGTACGCTTTCGCAGGCAACCTTCCCCGTGGAGTGGTCTGCCCGACGATTCTGTGTTGGGCCTTTATTGAAGATCTTCTGATCGTTTTGAAGAGGTGTAAATGTAGCAACTCACTGTTGTTGATTGATGCTGTGCCTTGGCACCCTGTTTTGAAATGAAAGATTGCAAGTCACTTCCACATCACCTTGTTTCTTGTCTTGTCTTGTCTTGCTTGCTCTGGTTGCTCTGGTTGCTTCCCCTGCGTGGTGGTTCATCTAACCACAAGTAGCCAGCCTCAGCCAGCCAGCACCGCCGCAGTGTTGGATCAGAGAGAGAGCAAACGACTCTTCACGCTGGACAGAAGGAGCAGACGCCATACGTAACAATGCAAATTATGCTTATATTTGAGTGCACAATAGGGTTAAACAATAGGAAGGAAAGAACTGCTACAACACAATAAACAGAGTTTCCAAGAGTTGCAGCATTCATGCAGGTTAAAGTGCGAGATAAGATTGACTGACGGATCGATTGAATGATTGATCCAATGCACCTTTTCCAGCTTCGATTCTTCAAACACATCATCACATCACTTTTTCTCTCCCCTTTGACGTTTCACACTACGGTGTTGGCAGTTCGTATAAGTACCCTCCAGATTCCTCCGCTTTCCAAACTTGTTAGTTGCGTAAACCCCACCCACATATTTGCGGCTTCCAAAACTTGTTCGAGTCTTGATCTGAAGAAACTCTCTATACCCCCACTACATAACCATCTCACCACACCAAAGACGCTCCTTAGCCTCTAGAACATCACTATACCCTCTCACAATCTCCCCAACAGACATGAAGTCCTATCACGGTCTTATAGTATCCCCTATGGACGCCATGATACTCTTGGAGGCCTCAAGGCAGAATCTCGTTCCAAGAGTCACAAGAAGACTTTCCGATTTCGAGAGGGCCCAAAACATCACTGTTGGCGCCGTCTTTATATGGAACGAAAAGGACTCCAAGATGAAAAGGTGGACAGATGGAAGAACCTGGAGTGCTTCCAGAGTGAACGGCTCTTTTCTCATATACAAGGAGATGGAACACAGCCAACTGTCCAACAAGACGTTCAGCTATAAACCAAGCGGCTTGATAAAGCAAACCTTCTCGGTGACACTCACCAACGGCGAGAAGATCCACCTGATCAGCTATGTCGATAATGACTATTCCAGCAGCAAACACCTCATGAGACCAACCGCAGACGAAAATTTGAAACACACCGTTATTGACTATTTGTTATATCCAGACTTTTGCCTCCCTGACACCCAACTATTTTTGCCAGCTCAATCCGAAACCGAAACTGAAACTGAAACCGAAACCCAAACCCAAACCCAAAGCCACGATTCAAACACGCCATCAGAAGGTGGATCCGACCACTTGACTCAGACCCAAACGCGAACCGCCGCAACACACAAGAGGAAAGTTGAAGATGCTTCAAACCCTCCAGACCCAACTCCTAAAAGGACAAAAAAGATTGCTCCAAAGATAAAGACCACCCCAAAGACAACGTACCGTTCGATCGCTCCAAAGCCCGCAGTGACAGTCACTATTGCGTCGCCTCCAAAACAGACCATCAAAAAGAAGCCTGTTCAACGCAATACTCCTCCTCTTTCATACGCCCCTCCTCCGGTGGATCTGACTCCAAACCATCTACTTCCACTTCCCGTTGCGGCTTCAAACCCTTCACTGGGTACTTCGCTAGCAGCACCAACACCGGCACACATGCTATCTCCTCTGTCCCCACCAGGCTCTATCATCTCCGACGATAGTCTCAGCAACAGTAGCTTCACCGGCTCGTATTCAAGAACAAACCCCAATGTGCATCGCCCGGTTCCATCCCCACCCTCTTCATCTGCAACCGTTGTTGCAATGACCCAAAACCAACTGCACTTCCCCCTTGCTGGTGGCAACTCGATGCTACCAAAGTCTCTCTCTGGCATCACTCTTCCTTCCCTGGTGAATCTGAAGGAGAAGAGTGCTCCTTTGAACAATGGATTCGCCACAAAGTTTTACTACGGTGGACTGATCAAGGAGGATGGTTACGCCTTGAGTGTCTTGGATAGATACTTCAAGTGAAGAAACCCGCAAAACCTATTTATTTGGATACTTTGTATTCGCCCTATCTTTACTCAGAAACAAACACTCATTTACCTATCATAGTCTCTTCCAACGAGCCACTTGGTTTCTATTTGGAAGCAGTTGCTTTATCTTCATTGCAATACCTATTTAATATCTAATTCATAAATAGCTCGATATTTTCTATCTTTTCAACTCTCGTAGATACAGTAAAAGCGACTAATCCTCTATTCAGATCTAAGTTTCGCGGGTGGGTAACAACACATCCTTACACCGTCATGATTATACGAATCACCGCAGTATACCACCTATGTCCATAAAGCTCAACAAAGGGGGAACGTTTCCTTCAAAAGGTTTACCTAGTCAAACTCTTCTTTTCCATCTATAATTCAACCCGCTATTCAATTGCTTAGCAGGACGTCAGGACAAAAAGCAGTAGCATCGATCACTTGGAAATCCTGTACGATCAATAATGGATTTCGTGTTTGACACATACGACGAGAGTTACAACAATAATGCTGGAGGACAACGGAAACAAGGATTCACATCCTCGTTGCCTATACCTTCGGCACCGCTAAAGATCCCAAACTTTCAGATCCAGAATGACATCACACGAAAATTCTCAAACTTGAACATCCTCAAAAATATCAACAGTAAGACGAGACAGTTCAGTGGATACGGAGGAGAAGCCGAAGAAGATACAACTGCTAGCAGTGCCGAGGACATGCTGGCTTTCAAATACGCAAAGAATTCCCTGGATTTGATCTCGTCGTCACAGTACATGTCAACAATGACTCCATCCTCAACAAAATCAACCTCCTTGCCATATTCAACTGAAAACAGTGATGCAAACGTGTTGGTGTCAAGACTCAGCAGGGCCTTGAACCAGACAAACTTTGATGCTTCAATTAGACAGTCCTTGTTGATCCTTCAATCGAGAGTGGACGACATCGAACACCAACACCAACAGCCACAGCCACAGCATCCATTTCAAGATTTGGGTATGGATTATCAAAACTTGACAAGTCCAAACTTTTTAGGAGCCATAGCAAGAAGGAAACTAAGGGGAGACGTTGAGAATGATTTGTTGAGACAACATTTCCAGTCGTTGAAGAAGTTCCAGCTCGTTGTTCGAAAATTGAACTTGATTAAACAAGATTTGGATGATCTCAACACATGCTTTGACGAAATCGATACGAAACTGAACAACAACATGGCCGATACCGCCCTACTCAAGACGGAAGTTGGCAATCTTATAGACCAAAGGGATACAGTCAAGATGAAGAAAGACTTGTTGCAAAGTTTCAAGGCCAATTTCACCTTAAGTCACTACGACGATCATGTCCTAAGAAACGAGAGTATAAACGAAGAATTTTTCAAGACTTTGAATAAGGTGGAAAGGATATACAGCAACTGTGACATACTACTAAGTATGAACAACGACAAGCTTGGAATTACAATAATGAACCAAATGTCATCCTTCATGGATTTGGCAACGGATAGAATAACTGCCTCCTTGAAGAGAAATCTCAATCTCATCTATACACAGAATGACTACATCAAAGATAAGGATTCCATCGATAACTTTCAAAAATCGTTGATTTACATCTTGCAAAAGAACAAGGATAACTTTGGCTCAATTGTCAGCGAGATCATTGAGAGCAGATCAAGAATAGTATCCGAAGAATTCATGGCACAGTTGAACGGCTATTCAAACGAGATCAGAACCAACTCCAAGAAAGCATTGCTGGTCAACACGTACGATTCAAAAAGGTTCATATCGGACATCCTTGCCTACTTACACTCTGCAATTGTCAACGAATTGGAATTGGTGGAGAGCTTGTTTAACTTTGACCAGGCAGAAGTGACGAACAATGATCTTCCACTTGTTATTCAGTCGGTTGTTAGCAAAGTGTTGGGATCGTTGAGTAGACCACTTAGAGGGTCATACGAGGGTATCATCAGACAAGAGTCAAAACCAGGAGTTGTTGTTGAGATGTATCAGTTGTTAGACTTGTACAGAATGATGTTTAGCAAGTTGACCCAAAAGAACGAGTTGATAGACTGCATTGTTGCCTTGCAGCGCGACACAATGGAGAAACTGTTCAACTTGATCAGCCTGAAATTGAAAGAGGTTAAGATTGAAGCAGATTTGGAGGATGTTGATGAGGATGTCTTGAGTTTGCCCGATTGGTTGATTGACTTCTACTCAATGTTCATGCCTATCTTTGAGTATCACAGCTCCTTGGATCCCACATTTTTGAACTTGGATCCAGAGACGCAAGAGAAGTTGTTCAAGCTTGTCGTTGATGACTCGATCGATCTGGTGTTGAGCGTCACGAAGAACCTTCCAATCTCCAAGAAATCCAAGATGATATATAAAGTGAACTGTATCGAGTTTGCAGCTTCCAAGATTGAGTTGGTTCCGCTACTTTCCACCAAGTTGAAGAACGTCAAGGAAGTGTTAAAGCAACTGGTGGACGATCTAACCACCGATGAGTTCAACCTACTTCTAACAAACTCGGGTTTGTTCGATATATACAACTTGGTCAGCATGATCTTCAGGTTGGATGATGACTTCTTTGATGTTTCAATCTACGAGCCAATAACCGAGAACAATCTTTTCAGCATTGCCACATTCCAGAATGCCGATATCAAGATGCAGGAATTTTTGACTGGATACCTAACGTCCAACGAGTTGAACAAGTTGGTCTCTCCCATGATCATAAACGATATCTTTGTCTCATCCGCAGTGAGATTTGTCAACTTCTACTATAGACTGTTGGCCATACTTGACGAGCATCTCAAAGACGAAAATGGGAACAGCGTCAAGGTTTTCAGATGGGACGATTTCCACGTTGCCACTTTGTTGGGTGTTGAAGATACGTACATGAAGCAACGTTTGATCTTGGATCAATAATGTGTATTACTAATATAAGTTTGGACACTTGTGAATGATTCTTACAAAGCGATGCATTTTTTTGTTTTGATCCAGAAAAAAGCTAATGGTAGAATACAAAAAAATTAAATAAATAGTACCGGGCCAGCCAATCATTTGTTATTATGATCTGGAATTTTTCCTCTTCCGTAACCTTCCTTGTCATAATAGTCCATCGGATAGTAGTCCTCGGTGAATTTCCTATCCATCTCCAACATAACCATTGTTTCATAGGGCGTTAGCAAAGGCTTACTGAAAGCATAACCCCAATCTATGGACAATCTTGGACAGGCAACTTGCACAAACGCATCAATATCATCAAACATGGCAAGTTTGGAGGGGAAAATCTCAGAGAGAATAATCTTGACGACTACCCTGCCATCTTCAACCAACGATTTCTCCAGCTTCTCAAGAGTCAATGGACTTCCCTGTCTACCTAAAGCACCAAGCACAAGCCCAATCTTTTTGGCACCCCTCGCACGCTCAATGGCATCGTTTCTGACCTGAACCAACTCCTTCTGGTTGTATCTTTCTCTGGTGAACTTTCTAGAGTATGGATCGTACCTAAATGCAGGTATTGAAGGATTATGAATCATTGCCGATTCCAGATGGAACCTACCATCACCAATGTAAATCATGGAGTCGAACTGACCAGGATCCAACCTTGGAGACGTACAACCCAAAACTTCACCTTTGGAGAGTGGCATGATTTGTGGTGGAACAACATACACAAGTTTGTCGGTGTCCTCTTCTGAAGGATTTTCCAACTTGTGCTTCACCGAATGGATGGTTGGATTGAATTGAATGGTACCAAAGATGGCCACACGGGATCCACTTGCAAAATTCTTGCGGATGGTATTGATCAAATGGGTCTCATCGATGGTAATCGTCACAAACACATACAACACCTTGATCAATGTGATATCGATTGGAACAAGACAAGAGTGGGCATAGTGAACGATAAAGTCACAATCCAACGACCTTGCCGTGTAATCATCTATACAACAGGCTCCGTACGAAACGTCACCCATGACTAGAACCTCACACTCACAAAATTGTTCAATGATGTCCGACAAGATGAGAGAGTATATGAGGAGGCCTTCTGGCATTTGGATGCATACCCTCTTTGCTTTGTTTTTTTTAATGTTCCACACAGTTTTGTGAATTTCAAAGTTGTAGTTGGAAGGCAAAAGTTTGATCGCCTCATTGAGTTCCTTATCTTCCAATATATCTGCTGGGATTTGATTCATAACCCTTCCAATCGTTCTTGGCTTTCTAGCCTTCAAAACAATCGAACGACCGTTGTCTTGACCATCTATCGTCTGATCATTTGCCGATGCTCTCGAACCTCCAAATCTTCGGCGGGAAACCTTCTTTTCGGGTATTTCCTGTGGCGCTGGCTGTTGCTCTTCTAGCGGTTGTACAAGTAGTTCAGCAGGCATTGGAACGATGTACTAATTTTGATGCTGGTATGTCGAGCTATATGTAGGTTTCCTATGATGGCACAGTGTTATAATATATCCAACTGGTATATCTATTCTTCAATCAGAAAAGACTGTTTTCATTAATAATCTTTCAAAAAGACAGAAAAATTTATGCATTCTCAAACTTTTCAAAATATTGAGCCGCACAGTATGGTAAAATTTTTACTCAGACTATTGAATGATTGTAGAAGACAAACAACAAGAGCTTAACCATGATCACAACATAAACATTCCATAATTGCAATTGATCCTAAAATATTCAATCACAGTGTCAGAAGAGGATTATAGTTAGTTATCCGCACAGCATGATTACGCCTTCTTTCACGATCGATCAAGATGATGAGTTCATCTTCATCAAGATAAAGATCTCAAACATCAGGTTCTCAGCGCAAGCCATAGAAATGATAGCAGAGGATAATCTATTCATATTTGCATTGCCACCATACTATTTAAGACTCAGACTTCCAGCTCCGTTGATTGACGATGAGAGATCTCATTCAGAGTTTGTTTCAAAGGATGAGTGTATCAACGTCAAAATCCCAAAGCTGAATAAGGGAGAGGTTTTCAAAGATTTGGACCTCACAGCCAAACTACTAGCAAGAATGAACGAACCTTCAACTCCATCCATTTCGTCATCTATCCAGCTAAATCAGCAAGCCTCCGAGGTGAGAGAACAAAGAAAACCAATGATCGAAGAGATGGATGATGTCAACACAATAGCGACGAGGATGACGCCGGCGACAGCAACAACTAGACTTGAAGAGTATAATCAAGCAATGCACCAGATCGAACAAGAAGGAACGGATTTCAACTGGGAAGTTGAGCAGAAACTACCAGATATCATGAGTGGATTGACTGATTCTACAGCAGCATTATCAAATCCAAAGTACGGATTTAACAACCAGTATTCGAACATGTTGGAGGTGTCGTTACCGAACGGCAATGACATCAACGATCTCTCAACTCCAGACACAATGAGCGCCGATGATAGGATCATGGAAAGAATGATCAAAGAAAACATTAAATTCGACCCTGAATACTACGCAAACGATTACCTAACCGAAAAATATATGCCGGAAGAATCAACGATACGTGAAATGCTAGACTGGAAATCTGCCGATAAGAAAACATTTCTGAAATTCCAAAAGGAGCAGCAGACATTGAAGGAGAATGGATCGCCAATTTTGGAGTTTGTCCCTGTTGAATTTACCAAGGAAGAGCACGAAAAAATGTCGAATCTACCGCGCAAATCGTATCTAGTTGACGATCCAAAGACTTTATACTATGCCATAGTCTGTCTTTTGTTCAGTCACAACTATGAATTGAGAACAAACGAAGGTGAAACAACGGTGGAGAGCGGATGGACAGTGGGAAAGATGACCCCACAGTTGAGCTGTCTTGATTCTCAGTTGATCCAATCGAACAACCTAACGGAAAAGAACATGCTTAAAGTCCTTGTACTTGCCATGTCTAGAAGGGCACTATGCTATCCTTTCATCAGAAACTTTAAGATGATCAAGAAGACTTGGGAGGATGTTTATTTCACCCTCAGGTGTGGGAAGAGGGGAATATTGAAGAATCTCTTGGCCTGTAGAGAACTTTTCAGATTTCACGATGTTTACTACATCTACTGCAAAGTTTGGCTCGATGATTTGAGCGCCTGGATCTTGAGAGATGATGGGTGTAACGAAACAGTGCTCAGAAATCTATCACACGAGTTGAAAAAAGAGTATGAGGCCCTAAGCAAAAAAGATATCGTTTTTGAGAAAGTGATCAATCCTGTTACGGAAGAAGAGGAGGCCAACGGTAAGGAGAATGAACTAGAGTTTGTCAACCTGGAGGATATAGAGGAGTTAGCCGAAGAGGCATACATTTCCCAACAGGGCTCTTAGCAAGAATAAATAACAGTTACGCATGAATTATAAGTAATACAGAAAGAATACAAACGAATGGAACAAGGTCACACTGACCGTTAGCTCAGAATATCTTTTGGAAACTTGAGAACACCTCTCTCACCTTTTTCTGGGGTGCTTGGTCTCGTTGCGATGGGACTCTTTAGCGAGACCATCGAATCGTTTTCATCCATGATTATACTTTCATCGAATTTATCTTCTTCACTTTTAACAGGAGAGGTCAACGTTGTCACATCGGTCGATATCATTCTTCTATGCAAATACCTACCAGTGTCGCTTTTGGAAGGAGTTTGTGATTGCATAGAGGAGACATCGTCGTCATCATTCATTAAATCATTATCATGTTTCACACCTAATGAGGAGTCCACCTTTCTCTTCTTTGACGTCTCCTGGTCGAGGTCATCAGGTATGATGATTTGGGGTTGCGCTGGTCGTTGCCTTAGTTGGTTTTGTAAATGATTGTAAGGCTTTCTTCTGCCAAAATCAACAGAGTCAGTCTCTGGAATGGAGACTTGGGGTGGTAATGAGCTGGTGCGTTGATGTACACCGTGCCTTAGGCTTTGAACTGACACAGGCAGAGGGTATCCCCTGTTTCCCAAAGATGATACTGCGTGTGCACCTACCTTTGAAGGAGACAGTTGATGTCTTGGGTTGAGTGAGCTTTTGCGAACTGGGGATGTTGATGAGCTTGATCCAAACTTGAAAGAGTCCATTGGATTTGAGGTTAGATCCTTGGTGATTGACTCTGAGGTTGAAATGGTGTGGCTTCTTCCATGTTGTGGTCTATTTGGTGTTGACGTGAATGCTGGCCCTAAGGGACGTTCTTTTCTTCTTGACTCACTTTGATGATTGAGCTGCTGCTGCTGCTCATTTAGTTTTAAAATGTTTTCCTCAGAGACATTAAATAGCAAAGGAACCAAATGACCTGGGATGTTAACCTTTGCTGCCAGCTTCACTAGCTCTAGCGATCTGGTTAGAGATTCAGCCTTGTAAAACTCTTGCTTAGTTCTCTCCTGTTCAACCCTCAACTTGAGTGCCTGGTTAAGGTTGTCTTCAGAATAGGGCCAATTAGTGACGTGCTGGCCAAAGAGAACTTGTAATGCTGACACGTTATTGGCGGTGGTGGAGGTAGCGGTAGAGCTCAGAGCTGGGGTGGTCTTTAAATTTTCAGATGGTGGCCTCTCCATCTGAGGTGATTGTGGTATAGTTGTTGAATTAGTTTTTGACGGGTTACCAGGAGAGAATTGGCGTTGATTTTGAGACAAGGGAGCAAACTGCCTATCGTGATACTGAACAGAAAAGACTGACTGAAGTTGATGCTGGTGCTGCGAGGGGGTTGCTATGGCAGACATGAATGCTTCAAATAGATGTTATTTTTCTTCTGACGTTTGTTCACTTTAAGAGTTTTGCAGGTGGGTCTTAAAGTTTGAGTCGCTTCACTTTCAACAGCAGATTCGAAACTTGATGACAGATAGAGGACAGCAAATGAATCAAGATTGTTGTTGTTATAGTACTTAGTCTGTGACAGCCGTATCTAAGTACCTCTATTGATGAAGGTTAAGGCTGCAAATTCTCAAACCAAACATTCATTGATGCTGCTGCCAAAGTGTCACACTCTTTCTCCTTTGAGTAAAGAAAAAAACACACAGAAAGTGAAATATGTATCCAATTTGATTGCCAAAAGGGGTAATCTGTAAATAGATACCAATAGCACCGCCATGATTAATTAATACGAGCCGCAAAGACAGGCTATGATCACGTGACGTTGTTAATTGTTTCTGTCATTGGGATATTCCGGGCGAATAAGACACTGTAACGTGGATTTGGTCTGTCTCTACTTTCACGCGTCATTTGGGGGTCATTTTTCAGTACAAGGTTTCGCCTTTTAACATCTGAAAAATACCCTCTAATAGTCATAATTTTTACCAAAACTAAAACGATACATCTATCGTTTGACTCAATTAAACCATATCGCTAAGTCAAGATGTCAATTGTTTCACTATTAGGCATAAACGTGCTCAACAACCCAGCAAGGTTCATAGATCCATACGAATTTGAAATAACATTCGAGTGTCTAGAACCATTGAAAGAAGATCTAGAATGGAAGTTGACGTACGTTGGCTCATCGAGGTCTTTGGAACATGACCAAGAATTGGACTCCATATTGGTGGGACCGGTCCCCGTTGGTATAAACAAGTTCATCTTGACTGCAGATGCCCCATCTCCAGAGTTGATTCCTGCTAGTGAGTTGGTGTCCGTCACAGTCATATTGTTGAGCTGCTCATATAGAGAAAGGGAATTTGTCCGAGTGGGTTACTACGTTAACAATGAATACGACTCCGAAGAATTGAGGGAAAATCCCCCTTCTAAAGTTCAGGTGAACCATATCGTGAGGAACATCCTTGCTGAGAAGCCAAGAGTGACAAGGTTTAACATTGTGTGGGACAACGAGAATGACGAGGAGAATTACCCACCTGATCAAGTCGATGATGGTGAAGATGAAGAAGAAGAAGAAGAAGAGGAAGAAGAAGAAGAGGAGGAGGAGGAGGAGGAAGAAGAAGAGGAAGAAGAGGGAATAGAGATAAAGGATAAAGATAGCAAAGTTGTGGGAGAGGATGAACAGGAAGTTACAGAAGAAATATCTGCAAAAACTGCTAATACGCAGAATGGAGCTGATGAACAACCAGAAGCAAAGAGGAGAAAATTGGAAACAGAGAGAGATGAAAATGAAGAAGAGGAGGATGAGGAGGAGGACTTGGAAGCTCTAGAAGATGAGGATGAAGATGATGAGGAAGATGAAGATGAAGAGGATGGTGTCGAAGGTACAGAAGAAATGGAAGAACACGATAATGATGAAGAAGGTGAGGGTGAAGATGAAGAAGCAGATGAAGAAGAAGACGAAGACGAAGAAGAGGGAGAAGAAGCAGATGAAGCAGAAGTGGACGAAGAAGAACAGACCGAGGACGTCAAAGAAGTCGTTACTGCTTCAGTGGAATCTGTTGGTGAAAGCGAAGTTGCAACACCGGCAGATGCGGAAACAACGACGAGCACGACTGTCGACATTGAAGCTTCAGAAGAGCAAGGGAAGTAAGAAGCCTTCGAAACTTTTCATTTGCAATTCCAAAATTACCAGATCCCATGCCTTTCGTTGTACTGCTATACCGTGTATATGATATTTAGCTTTTAATGCTTGCTTTTGCTAACCCTTTTTCCCCCGACAGGAGAAGTTTATTCGTAGAGAACTGGCGCATGCCTATTGACTCTGGTACAAATCATTAATTACCTGAAAGACCTTGGTGACAGTCTCCACAACGACCTGATCAACAGTTTCTGTATCGTTGAACCGCTTCAGACTCACTAACATCTTATCGGGGTGCCATCTGATCCTTTCGGTTTTCACGTTGTCTCTGGTCATCAAGAACTCTGCAAGTGACTGCGATGAAAGATCTTCTAATCGTCCTGATGAAACAGGAATTGGCAGCGTCGTAGGATTTACTTTTGAGAGATTAGAAGAACTCAAATAAAAATCCCATTTTCGAGTATAGTGGTCATACGTGTGAAATTGACCTTTATGATCAGTTCCAAACTGTGCCACTGTTGCATATGGGTCCTTCTTTGGACGATCTGACGGAAAATCGGAATGAGTTGCTCGTGGAACGCCAGCGTTGGGATCAGGCCTTGCCGTATGTTTGGTAGGGTTAATATTGGCAAACACGTTCACGTCTTCGTCTGGATTAGTGGAGACAAATCTGAATCCGTTAATTTTCGGCCCCCAATCAGTCGTCTTGATTTTCGAATGATTCACTTTTCTCCTTTTCGATGTTGATGAACTGGACGCAGCCTCAGTCTTTGAGCTTTTTGCAGGAGGGGGACTTTGACTAAAACGTTCACTGTGAGCGTGATTTTCCTCTTCATTTATCGAAGCACTAGGCCGATGAGTTATCGGATTCTCCTGGCCAGACGGAGTTTTCTTAAAAGTTAGACCCTTCTTTTTCTCCTTTTTCCTCTGCGTTGGCACCGATGAAGCATTATCTGAAAAAAGAGCTGTGGTGGTAAGTTCCCCTCTTGGTTTCGGATCAGAATTACTGGAACCTTCTGAGCTTCCTGGGTTGACCCTTTTTGCCTTCTTGATGAACCTCACTGGTCCATGCTTGGCTTCTGTCATGTGTCTGAGTTCATTGAAAGCTACCAGTTGTCTCAAAAAAAGCTGGTTCGTAACTGCACCGCTAAGCTGTCGCAATATCAATTGAATCTCTTCTATGCTACAGTTGTAGTAACAATTCGTTGATGATAACCGTCCAAAAGGTACAGTTAGAATAGACCGAATGCTTTTCCCCATCATCATCTCTTTTCTGAAAAATGTCACTGCACAGCCTCATATTATGCAAGCCTGAAAAATCTTAAAATTTTCAGTGGATAGTAAGCATTGCTTGGGTTCTTCCCCATCAAAAGGATGTTGCCGATGGGTTCGACGACTTGAAGCCTCAATGTACAAACATAACAAACTTACTCAGATCATACCTTCAGATAGAACCAACAAAACAGAAGACAATGATAAGGCTACCCAGAAGGCTGGAATTTGCGACGCTGGCTGGCAGAAATGCTTGTCGCTTGCATACTAGGGCATCGCCTTTGAACAATCGTATGTCACACCAGAGAATAGCGATAGAGCACGACGACGATGATTTCACAGCAATAAGTCCGAACAAAGGATTAAGCACAGAGAAAAGCATTTTGGAGTATGCTTACCGCAGGGATGGTGAGATGTATGGACAGCTCGTCAACGAAGTCCTGCATGATAGAGATCCCTTGCATAACTCAAGAGTGATATCCATGGAAGATGCATTGGAAGGTGTCGATCCAAGATACAGAAACGAAGAGAATGGCGAGTTATTGAGTGGAGCAACCAGTAAAGAGGCCAGACTCCACCCAGAGACCTTGAAAGGACGAGTCAATAGGTCAAAAGTTGAAATTCCTGAGCCCATTAGCAAGACAATCAACAATAACATGCTAGGTCTGTATGACCCCAGACTCTTGAAAAGAAGAGCCACAGACCGTTTTATCAAGCTTCACAATGACAACTTACACTCTAGGACTGAGACGGAAGAAGAGGCAGATGTATACATTGCAACATCTTTTCCGCAGAACTATGCAACCTGCTACCAGGTGTTGCACGAATTGAGAAAAAGAATGGGAGAGGACGAGTTCAATCCCCAAAGAGTGATGGACTTTGGATATGGACCTGGTATTGGGATGCTTGCTCTTAACGAGGTTATGGGTGACAATTTCAATCCGGTTGTGAAGGACGTTGTGATAAACGGTTCGTACTTTATGGAAAGGCGAGCTAAGATTCTCTTAAGTAGGCAACTTAACGAAAATTCACTAGGTGAAGCTGCTGAGGAAGAAATTACCACAGCGGAAGACCCAAGCACTGAGAATACCACAACAGGAGAATCGGAAGAAGCTACTGAAGAAGAAGAATATATTGGTAAGGTCAAAACGAAGAATATCAAGATCAAATCAGTGATAATGAACAAGTTGAGAGGAGAAGAAGCAAAGTATGATTTGATTATAGCGCAGCATCAGCTTCTAAAAGATGAGGGCCACTTCCCACTACAAGTGGATCAAAAATTAGATCTCTTGGTCAAGAGACTAGCACCTGGAGGCCACTTGGTGCTCATCGAAAGAGGAAACCCGCTAGGGGCGGAAGTTATCGCAAGAGCTAGGCAGGTTATGCTTAGACCAGAAAATAACGAGGGAAAGGTTGCCAAAATTCCTAGACTCTACAAGGGTTCCATTCAAGAGGCAAAGAAAAGAGATGCAGCAAATGCTGCAGTGAAAACTAGAGCAGACAAAGAGGCAACAGTGGTGAAGTACAATGACACATTGGAAGATCTTGAGCCTGAGTTATTGGAAAACTATGATATTTTAACAGATGAGGAATCCAAAGCTTTGGAACTTGAAAGCCAGATTAACCTTAAAGTTGTTGCACCATGCTCGCATCATGGAAAGTGTCCGCTACAATTTTTTAACCCTGAATACTACAAGTTTGGCCAAGTTGGAAAAAAGCTAAAGTTTTGCAACTATAGTGTTGACGTCCAAAGGCCTCAGTTTGTCATGGAACTAAAAAGGGGTGCATCATTAGCTGCCAAATGGACTGAACCAGACAGTGGTAAGGCTATAAAAGGTGTTGTTTTAGGAGGTAAAGGAAGACCTTACGGTAGAGATTATGAGCTTGCAAGTTACTCTTACCTTGTCGTTGAAAGATCTACCGCTGACCCTAGAGAACTAGCCAAATTGAGAGAGCTAGAGACGGAGACTAGAAGTGTTGGTTACAAAGCTCAAAGCTTTGAAGAATACCCAAGAGTGTTAGCTCCACCATTGAAGAAGAAAGGTTTCGTTGTTGCTGATGTTTGTGCTCCCTCCGGTCACGTTGAGAAGCTTCACATTTCCAAGTCTGTTGGGAAGCAGGAATACCACGATGCCAGAAAGCTGCAGATGGGTGATGTTTGGGCTTTGAACTTCAAAGCATCGACTCAATCATCCAAAGAGAATACATTTTACGTCGAGCGCTTGAAGACTAAAGAGAAGAATCTCAGAATGCATAAAAAGAGAGATTCGGAGAAGTTGAAGAGGCAAATCAAGAAGGGTTACAAGGAGGCATTGGATGCTAAACCAACCAATCTACAGGGCAAGTTGACTCAAATGGCTCAAATGGATGCCTACCACTTTTTAGGTAAACCAAAGGAAGAAGAACGGTTGAGCGAGGTCAAGTATAAGTATTAGTGAGTAGAAGATTGCCGATTGGAACGTACAATCTATCTTGTACATAGAACGCTGTTATGTATATAGCTATATACACACTTTTTTGGGTCATTGTTTATACATTTTATACTGGTTATTTTCAACAGTGAAATGATTATTTATTTCAACACTTTTCAGAGAGACCCAATTTCAAGGCTGTGGTCGTGATCTTTTCTCACGTGAAGGATCGATGTCCTTGGGGCAGGGCAGCATAGGAGCAAATATCTCTTTTGAAGTTCCCCTTTTCTTCCTAAGATCACCAACCGGCTTGAACCACTGCTGTGCTATTGGTACTTCAATTGTATAAAATCACTAAAAAAAGCAAATTGCAAAGTCAAATTTTTATCAGAAACACCATCCAAAAAAAATCAGGAATGAGTTCTCTCAGTATAATTAGCTGTAAGTACAACAACGATCCTCCCTTTTTCCAACAAGAAGAATGAAAGCAAACACATTTGAGAATTTACCCAGCACACAAGTTACTTTCAAATTGCAGAACTAACATGACCAACTTCTCTTTTGAACTTCATCAGTTGGAGACGTGCCATCATGCTGTTTTTTGATATGGCGAATGTCTTTTTTGCAATGCAAAACAGTGGTGGTGGGATCGACATGCCTCAAAGAGGATAAAACTATAACTTGGACGTCTACTAAATATGGAGATAGCACATTTTCTCCAACATACACAATAAGGAATTCCTCTGATTTGGATTCAATGAGTCTAGAGATAGAATCAATCGACATTGTGCTGATGGGAGCAGACACCTTGGACAAACTCAAACAGCAGGCTGTCGATGTGAAACAGCTTGTGGGACCCAACACAATAGTACTGGTTGACTCAAGGTGGGCCATTGGGTTGGAAGAGGAGGTGAAAGCAATACTACAGAACGGCTCTGTGCTCGCTCTGATTTGTGATGCGGAGGTTCGAATAATGAAGACAAAGAGCAACAGCAAATACTACCATAAGAGCCACAACGTTACAACTGTGATTGGATCTACGATAAACGAAGATCCCCAAATCACAGAAGCTCTCAAGGGGAATGGAGATGTTGGATCAAGACTTAACAAACTTACTGAGCTACTCAAGTCTGCAGAAATCTATCCCTGCTACCTCATCCCCAAAGGTATCAGCCCCACATTCAACAGCTATGCCTGGAAGAGAGTAATCCCTTTTGTCTGTTTAGAGGTGATGACTCTCATATATTCAAAACTTGATACGTCCAGCGCCACACAAAGTCCCATCATCAAAGGTGTGTTTGCCGAATTGGTGTTACTTGGTAGAAAAACGGGAGCAGTGGATTTGCCAGCGGCAGCAGACACCGGAAAGGCAAAATCACTGTTTGAAATGATGGTTAGAGATCACAATCAAAAGTACCCCAGCAATCCTGTCAAGACTCGATCTTCCAACTCTTCAGACTCTTCTTTCAAAAGTAACGAGACTGATTTATGCATTTCCATTTACAATTTTGAAAAAGGTTTGGACAATTACATCAACCTGGCATTGACTCAAATGATAAAACTTGCCGATACTTACAAGACGAAGGTGCCCTATGTGGAGAGTATCTACAGCTTTTTTGTGGAGATTGAATCTTTGAAAAAGAAAGATACTTTTGACTGGACTACCAAACGTTCACTGAAAGCAGGACAACCATTGCTGCAACAACAACAACATCCACACCTGCAACAACAACAACAACAACAACTACAAAATCTCTCGTACTTACCCTTACAACAACAGCTATTTCTTCAGCAACAGCAACAGCAACCTCAACAGCAACAGCAACCACAACCACATCCTCAACAGCAACAGCAAATGCAACAACCAATTCCAAACCAAGCTTTACAGATGTTCCTATCGGGTGCACAAGTCAACGTTTCACCCCACCAGTACTCTTCCCAATCACCAGCTTTACAACAGTTACAACCACAACAGCTTTCAGCTTCTCAGCAACAACAGCTTTCAGCTTCTCAGCAACAACAGCTACTGCAATCACAAGTTTTATATGCTCAACAGGGACAACCCACCTTCCAATCGAGCATATCATTACCGTCATTCAGTGGGAACGGATACACTTTGGTACCTTCTCCTGGATCCTTGGTATCATCGATCCATCCAAGATTTCAGGATGGTCAAGGGATGCCAATGCAACAGCAACAGCCAATGATCATTCCAATCAAGAATTCGATGTATCGAAAGACATCCACTTCGACGGTTCAATCAGGAGAGGATCTCAGCAAAACACAGAGATCTGTCTATGAACATGCCAATGTGAAAAACATGCTGGACAATACACCCAGCCGCTATGGGGATGTTGATTCGTTGACCAGGTTGAACCATTATAAACCTGGTGCCAATGCCAATGGTAGCAACTCTGATGGCAAATCCAATGGCATTATGTAGTCATCAGAACAGTATCATTTCGAAGGATTAGCCTGTCCGTTTATATTTATCGCCCTTTTATATTCTTGTTTCTTTTCATTGCCATCAATTCATCATATAGTATAAAAGTTTAGTAAAAGTTTCAATCTTGACCGAAGCCGCCGCACGCTTGGGTCTTGAAAGCCTTTGGATGTTTTCGACATGCATGAAGGTGTATGGCATGCATGCGTACCGAGGAAGAACCTTTTGGGCCAACCTGCACGGAGATGTACTCTGATGGATAAACCCTTGACGGAAAAACCTTCCCTGTTCAAGAGGACTAGGCGGTGAAGGTGTTCCAGTACGAGTGCAACCACAAGTACAGGTATCATCCTTTTGAATCTGAGGTGGATGAACAACTGGTGTTGGAACTGTGTGTTCTTAGACTGAAAGTTGTTCGGGACCATCCATCGTTCGATGAAAAGGTGTTGTGAAATGTCGATCCATTCTAGCCAATGGTGCTACTCATGCGGTTCGAGTTGTTCGAGTTGTTTCAGATTGAACGCTCGATGCAACGTACGTACAGGGGGACAATGAGCTCTGACGACACGAACCATGGCAAGTCACATCCTCCTCGAGAGTAGGATTGTGCCTGGGTGGAGAGATATCCTAGTAAAGAAACATAATAGAGATGTGGTGAAGTTGAAGCTTGCCGCAGAACATGGGAGTGCACGGTGGCAGAGATCTGCTGCCACGAAAAGCGTCGGCAAAAACTCTCGTAGGGAAGTGGCACAGGGGGGGAAAAAAAAGAGAGAGCCCGCCAGAGAGAAGAAGCACAACGCCGAAAAGGGTCGTGCACAGTCCCGGGGACGGGCGCTTTTGGTGAAAGCGACTCTCGATAACGGCTGCAGGCGTTATCCAGCCAATCACAGCGCGGGACACGGGAAGGTGCAGATATGCACCTGCCCAAATTAGGTGCATTTGGATAACCACCAAAACATCCACCAATTCCTCAGTTTGTGGGCCATAAATGCTGCCGTCAACAACGAAACAGTCGAAACGTTGCCTCTATTGGTCAATTGGTCAGTCGGTATCAACCTCCTCACCTGTACTTTAACGTAGAAGAGAGAAAGGGGGAAACAGAGAAATAGTAAAAGAGAGAAGTTGAACGATAGAAGTAGAGAGAGACACTCTTGATGCAAAGCCGAATCTGACGGTGACTACTGCTGGTGCGAGACGAAACATCAACTACACTTTGTGTAGCTCTCATGCCAAAAGGACGTCGTTTCTTGGCTCGTTGAATCTGTCTGCCAGGATGACACAAGGCTCAACGGTGGCTAGCTTAACGCTCAGTCTACCGTAGTGTAGTCATATTCTAAGATCTTGTAGCATTACCATGCTCTACTTCAACCATGTAATCCTTGATTGACGATCCGATGGAACACCGAGAAACGTATGCTTGCCTAGCCTGCCGCCGCTTGCGTCATCCCTGTATCTACCGAGAGCAACAGACCAAACGGACCGGAGCAAAATGAGGTGAAGTGAAGTGGACATACTCAGTCGGATCTAACCAACCGTATCTGTGTAACCGTATATACCTACCATCATGATGATGGATATACACATCCAACTGGACAGTTGTAGTATCATAGAACGATGGTTTCACCTCAAAAGCATGCCAGACCAAAATTAGCCAATGCGTCGTTGAAATGTCAATCAATCAATCAATCAATCCCCCCCAGTGTTGTTGATCTGCCGCTGGCTGGCCGGCCTGCCGTGGCCAACGTCGTGCGCTCCCACCAGGCGCACCGCGGTAGGTGGTAAATAGTTGAATGAATGTGCATTATTACACTACACTACCCATTACTACATTGTACATTTATTGGCGAGAGAGGTGAGAGTGGGAAACCCCTTGTTTTTTTGTTTCCTTGTCCTTTTATCTCTGGTTCTTCTTGCTTTAGCCTTATACTTTACCCATAAACTCCGACAAACACATATCTATCTTGGTCACATAAACAACAGACATTCAGCAAAACATCCTCTTACTTCTGTGCTTGCTCATTAGAACCTGTGAACGGCTGTTGGTATACATACATTACAAGCCTTGCATTTGTAATTCCCTCCTCCCCCTATTTTACCAACACTTTCTCTTGCAACAACAATCACTCTGAACCTTCCATCTTTACGAAGCCAAGATCGATAAACACTTCTGTTGGTTAGTCGCATAACAAATTCAAAGGCTCCACTCAGCTGATTCTCGCCGTTCATACTCCAATCAACCTCCTCGGAGCTACCATCCCCGCCCATTCATCATCTTCCTCTTTGTGAAAGACCGTCTTGTCTGTTTCCCATCCTCAAACCATCCCCTTTTTTTTTGCAGGTGGATCATCCATTCCTATACATACCAACCCATCATCATGTATTTTGCAAACAGCCAACAGTCTTCTCCTGGCGTATATAAGGCGAACGGAAACACTCCTTCAAGCACAGGCCAACAACAACAGCCTGCTCCGCAACTATCACAGCAGCAACACCAACAGGCTCTACACTATCAGCAACAATTCCAGCTACAGCAACAACAGTTCCAACTGTACCAGCAGCAGCAACAGCAACAACATCAGCATAGCCTACAAATGCAGATGCTGCAACAACCTTCGATGTCCCCGCTACAGCATCAGCAACAACAGTTGCAGTTCCAGCAGTACCAGCAGGCGCAGCTACACCAGTTCCAACTTCAACAGCAACAGTTCCAGCAACGCCAAGTTATGCAACAGCAGAACCAGAACCAAGGTCAACCTTTGTTTCCGCAACAGCAACAATCGAGCCAGCAACCAGTACCTCCACCACCTCCACCGCAACCACCGCAGCAGAATCAACAACAACAGCAACAACAGCAACCGCGCCAGCAAAGCCAACACTCACCTTCAAACCAATCTCATCAGCAAAGGCTCTCGATCTCCTCCCAAAAGTCCAACTTTGCGTCTGTAAAGAGCAAAGACTCAAAGGGATTTGGAAGTATTGGTACTCAAAACATTGTTGACGATAACTCTGCAACAGCCTTGTGGAAGATGTATTCAAAGGCAAAGGCTAGCTTACCTTATAGATCTAGAATGGAAAACCTAACTTGGAGACTCATCTTCATCAACATGAACAAGAGCAGGCAGAGAGCCTCCAAGAACAGCATGATCAAAATGTCACCAACGTCCCTTCAAAACTCTGCCTTGTTGAGTAACCCTCCGTCTTTACTACAGGCCCAGCTGAAGCAACAACAGAAGAATCAGCTTCAAGGAGGTGGTTCCAACAATGAGAATAACTACACAAGTTGGCCACAATTCCCAGATTTGAACCTTCTGGAACCAGGGAACAGCACCACCACCGATAAGTTGGGAGGACAAGTTAGAAACGAACAGATGGGTGAACTTTTGGAAGCAAGTGCACAGAACGATCCAAACTCCCAAGACTTCAACTATATCGAACATATCAAAGCTATTGGTCCAAAGACAGGATCCCCAAGCACCTTGGAAAATCGCACCAAGTCTTTCTCTCCCGAGAAATCCTCAGAGTTTGTTTCTGAAAGTTTCAAGAGAAAGGAAATCTCGCCAATTCTGAAACCTCAATATTCAAAGTTGTCCCAGTCGTTCATCAACAGTCAAAGTGCAACCTTGAGTAGATCCAACAGTTCCTCGCACGATCCTTCAGGATTCTCCCTAGATTTTGGACCAATGTCGCTTCCAAGTACACTCACATCGCACCCATCGGTCACAACAGCTCAGACAGAGTTTCAAGACGAAAACACCCATAATGGATCTCCAATTGGCTTTGATCAAATATCCTCATCCATACCGACAACGTTGAACCACAATCCAAGTCTGATCAACATACATGCCATTCATGGTAGTGGAGGTGCCGAGTTTCTTGGTCAGCATGATCATGCCACTGGAAGTGTAAATGGGAACGATCTCATGTACAGTCCGTCACAATCGTCCATCAATTCAAAGTCGATGAATTCCAAGTTTCATCCGTTCTCCTTTGAGAAGGGCCACCAGTCACACTTTGGCAGTACCCTTAGAGATGACTACAACTTTGATCTGGATGGCGATCTGAACATGTTTGACAGTCTAACAACAACTCCACATGGCGGCATGGGAGCAACATCCACGGCAGGAACACCTCTGTTGCAACCCCAGCAGGGCAACCCGAACGTTCAATCTTTACAGTCAACATCAGCATCAGCATTATCATCATCTGCTCCTACCCAAAAAACCAAGACCACCACATCCTCATCATCTTCCTCAACAAACACCACTTCAAAGAGTGCAGTGAGACGTCAATCGGTGGCAGCAAAGAGGAAGCAACCACCACAGCCAGTGAGGCGTAACTCCCGCAAGCCGACTGACAACACATCGGGCCCAAACTCGGCACCAAATTCAGCCTCGACAACCCCTAGTATGGTGCAAGCACCTACATACAGCAGCAACCTAGCAAATTCGTCCTCATCGGCAACAGTCGGATCTGTATCAACACCAACTCCTTCAACGGCAACCCCTTCGAGTAATCCAAATTTCAACAATGTGGACCAAGCATCAATAGCCTGTACCAACTGTCACACCAAGACGACCCCACTATGGCGTCGTAACCCAGAAGGCCAACCTTTGTGCAATGCCTGTGGCCTATTTCTGAAACTGCACGGTGTCGTGAGACCCCTGTCTTTGAAGACCGATGTCATCAAAAAGAGACAAAGAGGAGGTACGACGAACAAGAAGACAAGGAAGAAGAGTGATGGTGACGATTTCAATCCTACCCCTATCATCCTAAACAAGAATGGGTCCGCCGGTAGCAGTCCACAGAAAGGTTCATCTGGTAAGAAGACTGGAAGCAGCGGGTTGGGCATTGGATCTTCGAATCCTAACAAGAAACTGAGTGGATTTTCAGGAATGGCCAAGACTTCATCATCCGAAGAAGACGACGATGACGACGATGATGATGATGACGACGATGATGATGATGACGATGACGATGATGACGAAAGCGGCGGCGACTCCGTTTCCGATGAAATTGACAACAAACTCAACAACAACAATAATGACGCAAAGAGCTCTTCCACCTTGCAAGCGAATGCCGCTGGCGGCAATAGCAACAGCAACAACGATGACCACTTTATCAACAGTAATGGAATGAGTGGACTTGGCACGGTGGATATGGGAGATATCGACGACAAGGGACTCGACTTTGACTCGATCTTGAACATTGAAGGTGTGCATAACCATCTTGGTGGTGCTGAGGGTCACGGCGACAACGAGGACGACGAAGACGATGAGATTCCTCTTGCCCAAAGGCAACAGTTCCACCAGCAAAACCAACACCAGCAACAACAGCATCATCATCAACATCAACAACAACAACAGCAGCATCAGCAGAAGTCTGGAGTTGACGGAGAAGTGAAGGACGAGAATAATGGCAATTGGGATTGGCTTACAATGTCATTGTAGGGATAGATCCATTTTCCCCGTTGTTGCCTCAGCGTCCGATTTCTCTGTGCCCCTTTAATATTCTCTATTTTCTTTGTTTTATACTTATCTTTTGGATCTTTCTTTTCTCTTATTGCTCACCCTTTTCCTCAACCTCTATTTGCCTGTACTTTATGAGCTGCGTTCGACTGCTGGCCTTATATTCATGCCACCCTTGTTCTCGAGATTTTAATTCACGCCGGTGATACCGCCTTTCGAAAGTTGTTTTCCCCTTGTTCTTGATTTTAGGCTTCACGCTTCTATTTCTTTTCGAGTGCTTTTATCCTACTGCTACACATTTACTCAAGCCTTCTTTTCATATATGATTCTTGTTTCTTCTTGTATAGATAGTTCTTTCGGTATGTTGACCATTCCCTCGCTTTTATACAATTTAAGCAACTTAATGCTTTCTCTTAACTGAACGTTCAAGTAATCTTTGTTACAGCAGAAGAGTAACTTGTCGTTGATGCTGTTCATGGCCAAGAGATGGTCCGTTGGATAATAACAAACGGGCCTACCCACATTTACCGTTGCGGAACCAATTTCATGCAGGTGGCTCACCTTCTGAAAATTTTTAGAGAGATACCGGCTTGAAGACCCTACACAAACTTGCCGCCGTTGAATCGAACACCGAAAGGTATAGAAAGAAGAGAAGCCAAACATCGAGAGACAATATATCAATAAACAATAACTTGGTTGCTATAAAGTTCAGTCTTCAAACCTTTCGCCACATTCTTCAAAGAACTTGACGCTTCCTACGCCCATCTTCAAAGACCGTACCTCTTCTTCCTCTACCCCCACAAATACCAACAGGATCAAAAATGTCAAGAGTTGGAGTACTAGCACTAGGACCAGCAGGAGTTGGAAAGACAACCTTCTGCAACAGTATCATTTCCCACATGCAAACGATCGGCCGTACGGCACACGTGGTGAACCTCGACCCAGCAGCAGAACCTACCGAATTTACCTTCAGCATCGACATTAGAGACTTGATCTCCCTTCAGGACGTTCAGGAGGAACTAGGACTTGGACCCAATGGTGCCCTTGTCTACTGCTTCGAATTCTTACTGGATAATCTTGACTGGTTGGACGAACAGATAGGCGAGTATAACGACGATTATCTAATCTTTGACTGTCCAGGGCAGATAGAGTTGTACTCGCACGTTCCCGTGTTGCCAACCATTGTGAAGCATCTACAACAACAGCTAAACTTCAGTCTTTGCTGCACGTATCTGTTGGAAGCTTCGTTTGTTATCGATCAGTCCAAGTTTTTCTCGGGGGCTTTGAGTGCCATGTCTGCAATGATCTTCTTGGAATTGCCCCACATCAATATTCTATCCAAAGTTGATTTGATCAAGGATACCGTGTCAAAGCGAGAGCTGAAGAAGTACCTCAATCCTGATCCTCTGCTGTTGGAAAAGAGCTCTCGTGATCCAAAGGACAGGGACTTCGTCGTGTCTAATCCAAAGTATGAAAGGTTGAATAAAGCCATTGCTCAGTTGGTCGATGATTTTGGAATGGTGCAGTTCTTACCCTTGGACTGTTCGGACAAGGATAATACCGAGTCAATCAGAACGATCTTGAGTTACATCGACGATGTGACGCAGTGGAACGAGGGTCAAGAACCTAAAGAACCTAAGGATGAGGTTGAAGTGCCCGATGAAGACTTTTAATGGGACGGAGATATGTTAGAATAAAAAATAGTTAAAAATACATGAAAATAGAATAAAATACAGTAGAGCATTGCAAAGAAAAAAGAGTGCAGTTGAGCCGTCGTGACTTTTGCTTTCCTTTTACCAGATGTTAAGCTTTCACCTTTGCAACTTTACCCGATGACTTGGCAAGAACCTTGGATTTCGATGTCCATTGCTTGGAAACTCCTTTTGACTTCGTAGCAACAGCAGCAGCTTTTTTCTTCGCCGTTTGCTTTGACTGCACATAGAGTAAATCGTACAGTTGGACCAAAGCTGGGACCAGTTGACAATCACCAGTAACGATCAAATCAAAGTGCTCAACATAATCCACGATGGACTGTGTTGGTTGATCAAGGTTGATCCATATGATGTATCCATTTTTCGAATGGACAGTCTTTGCCATTTCCTTGACTAACCTTCTCACACCTGGAATTTTCAAAGTTGTTCCAACAACAATGAGACAGTCAGGTTTAGCACGTAGATCCGATTCTGTTATCGTTCCTATTAGTTCACCATCTGGGTGGAACTCGTTGTATAGCACTATACGGGGCCTTAAAATGCCTGTTGTTTGTAGACGTTTACCAACAACTTCACGAACTTGGTTCATCTCTTCACATTCTGGACAATTCTTGATAAGTCTCTTCTCATTCGAGGAGAAGAAATCCGACTGCAATTCTGATATGTATGGACATTTGGAGCAGTTTATCAGTTTGATATTCCCGTGTAGTTGTACCGTCTTAGGGAATGGCGTCTTGAACGTTAACGGAACCTCTGTTTGTAGATGTGGAAGCTGGGAGTCTAAACAATCAATGTTTTGCGTGTACAATCGTTGTAGACGACCTTGCTGTGACAATCCATCCAACATGTAATGGAAAGTTGTTGGTTTGCAGGTATTGGATAAAGTATGAAGCTTGGCTATCATCTTTTCAAAAGCGGTGATAGAATCAGCCGATCTAAACACGTTATAATCAAACAAGTTCTTCCCTGACCCGTTGCTTTTGGATGATAAGTCTTGAAACAACCCATTTGAAGAACGGAAATCGGGTATCCCTGAACTGACAGAGATTCCAGCACCAGTTATAGCAACAATCTTTTTGGAGTATGTCAGAGCATGATGTAAAAAGGCCAAGTCATCCAACTCTATCTGATCTTCTAATGAGGAGTTTACAAGATCAATGGAAGATATTTCGAGTACAGTTCCATTTGGCGGCCTGTTCTTGAGCCTCGGCTTGCGGGTCTTAGTGCCGGTTAAAGGTTTGATGAAGTTAGTTGCAAGCGAGGAGTTTGATAACGATGCGTTCAAGAACTCATTTTCGTTGAATTTGGCCTTTGTGAAATAATCAGTACCCTCGGCATCAAAATCGGGTTTGATGCGATGCTCTTGTTTGAGCAAGACTTGCTCTTGCTTTATAGAAACATTATGATCGACTCGTGGCAAAGGAGTTTCCAACTTGATAATTTGTTCTGAGTCATGAAAGAAAAAATCGTCTTGATCAGGCTCTTTCTTGACTATCACTCTTTTAGTCATACTGGGAGATGCACCAAACGTTGGAAAGGTGGAAACCGTAAGAAAAGTGTTCCTATTTGATCTTATGACAGACGATGCTGATTGGATTGAGGTCTGATGTAAAGGAATCAACCGTGAGCAATGTTGATTAAGCGCAGTTCGCGATGGCAGGCGGTCAGTACAAAAATAGTCTGGGACACTATCTGTTCCCTGGTGATGTCTTATAGAAGAGAGAAGGTGCCTGATATGACTATATGACACTGTCTGACAAGCAGAGACAAGACAAGAAAAGCAAACTACATACTACGTCTAACCTTTGCAAAAAATAGGAGCCAACCTTGAACAACTTCCCAAAGCGGAATAGTAATTGCCACTGTTTTGAAAAACCTTTGAAAGGACAGTTGTGGCGCATAACTACTGTGGCTGGTGAAACGGTTGAAGATACCGCCAGTTTAGCACAGCCCGGCTCGGTGCTTGTTGCTATTAATGCCTTCACAAGGCTGTGCTCCGTATTGTGCTTATAAATTATCACCACCCTTTAATTTTCCACCGAGCTTTCACTTCGCTTGGCTGGGAACGAGAAGGAGAGTGTGTGAATCGAATAAAAGAGTTACGTTCCTCACCCGTTATTCTCTCTTTATCTACTCAATCTCTGACTCTTAGTTGTTCAGTTTCAACATCCACTTATAGGCCGTACAAGTATCATTTCTTTCAGCCATGATAGACCAATTCCCGTCCTCGGATCTCATAACTGGTGATGTTTCTGCCGGTGCCGTTGATGGCTTATGGGCATACCTGACGCCCTCCAAGGTTGGCATTCACGACACGTTAGAGAGACTCTTTTTCTACAACCCAGACCAAGTCAACCAATTATCAAACAAGAATATCACTTTACCTATCTATGCATGTGGTTGCTACGATGGTGAAGGCTACAAATTTGTCTCTGGATTGGCAGACCCTTCCCCATGTCTGGTGGACGGTATTTTAATCAATCTGATTTCCGCCTTCTTGATCATTGGCGGATTACTCGAAATCAGAAGCCTTAGACAAAAGAAAAACATACATTCAAAGACAGAGTTTTGGTTCCCACTGAAATTGGCTCTTATCGCTGTTCAGATTGTTTTCCAGGCACTCACAATATCGCAAACCGCAAGCAATTCGCACTACAGTTTGTCGGATGTTGGACTATTCAATGATATCAAGTTCTGGTCGACTGTTGCTAGCTTTATCGCATCAATTGTTTCATTTGGTTTATCATACATTGAAAATTACAAAACTCACGTTTCGAGCTCCTACCTAATCATCTACTGGTTTTTCTCGTGCCTATTTGGAGGCTTGAAAATTGTCAACTTGTCATTGAGAGACGCATCTGCTTCTTTGATTCATCTTTCAACGTTCACCGCTGTCAACTCACTGATCATACTACTGCTTGAGATTAATTTCTACCCAAAGCTGATGAAGGATCCAACTGTGAAGTACAACATTTACGATTACTCAAATTTGTACAGCATCTTGACTTTCACTTGGTTGTCTCCTCTGATGGCTAAGGGTTATCGCCAGTTCCTACTACAGAAGGATCTACCCCCATTACCAAGCTATCTAAAGTCGGATTACCTTGCAGGTATTTTAGACAAACAATGGAACAAACAGATCCATTACAAAAAGTCCCCATCTTTGTCAGTGGCTTTGGCAAAGTCGTTTGGTGGTCCTTTCATTATTGCTGGTCTGTTCAAGTTTGCTCAAGACGCCACTGCGTTTATTCAGCCTCAACTTTTGAAGCATTTGATCAGATTCGTCAATGAGTATAACGAAGACAAGACAATCCCACTAACGAAAGGTTTCATGATTGTTGGGTCCATGTTCTTCCTATCAGTCATGCAAACTGGTGCTTTGCATCAGTACTTCTTAAGGGTCTTTGATATGGGTATCAAGGTTAGATCCTCGCTGACTTCTTTGATCTACAAGAAATCCCTCATGCTCTCAGTGGAGGCCAAACAGCAAAAATCAACCGGTGATATCGTCAACCTCATGTCGGTCGATACCCAAAGACTACAGGACTTGTGCCAAAACTTACAGGTTATCTGGTCCGGTCCTTTCCAGATCATTTTATGTTTAGTCTCCCTTTACAACTTGCTAGGCAATGCCATGTGGATAGGTGTTATGTTCTTGCTTGTCTCTGTCCCATTGAACACATTTATTTTCAAACAGCAGAGAAACTTGCAAAAGACCCAGATGGCAGTCAAGGACGAAAGGACGGGAGTCATCTCTGAGATTCTCAACAACATCAAGTCCTTAAAACTTTACGCTTGGGAGGCTCCATACAAAGCAAAGCTAATGCACGTTCGTAACGATAAAGAGTTGGCAAACTTAAAGAAGATAGGTATTTTCCAGGCATTCGGTCAGTTCATCTTCAACTCTACCCCATATCTAGTGAGCACATCCACATTTGCTGTCTTTATCGTGATGTATTCCGATGTGCCTTTAAGTACAGATATTGTTTTTACCGCCCTATCTCTATTCAATTTGCTAGGTTTCCCGTTGGCCGTCCTACCATGGACTATTGGAGGTATCATTGAGGCTCAGGTTGCAGTGAAGCGTCTAACAGACTTCCTCCTGGCTGATGAGTTGGAAGAAGGTGCGATTAACAGACTCCCAGCTGCAGAGAATATTGGTGATGAGGCTGTTCGCATTGAAAATGCCGATTTCCTATGGTCTCGTGACCCTTACAAGGTTGCTTTGACCAATGTCAACTTTGTTGCAAAGAAAGGCGAGTTGAACTGTATTATTGGTCGTGTTGGATCCGGTAAGTCTGCCATGATGCAGGCCATGCTTGGCGATTTGCACAAGTCAACAGGTTTGGTGTTTACACATGGATCCATTGCTTATGTTCCCCAAGTTCCTTGGATCATGAATGGTACCATCAAAGAAAACATCTTGTTTGGTTGCAAGGAAGATCCACTGTTTTACGATAAGACAATCAAGGCATGTGCTTTGGGCCCTGACTTAAACATTCTTACTGATGGTGATGCCACTCAGGTTGGTGAGAAGGGAATCTCACTTTCAGGTGGTCAAAAGGCTAGATTGTCATTGGCTAGAGCGGTGTACGCCAGAGCAGACTTGTACTTCCTAGACGATATCTTGAGTGCTGTTGATGAACACGTTGGAAAGCATTTGGTTAACAATGTCTTGGGACCTGAAGGTTTGCTAAGCACCAAGTGCAGAGTGTTGGCAACGAACAACTTGAACGTCTTAAAGTTCTCTGATCATATTTCCATGATGTCAGGTGGAAGAATCGCTGAGGAAGGCTACTATACTAATATCGTTGGAAGTAAGAGTGGTACTCAACTTTCAAACTTGTTGAATGAATTTGGTACAAAGAAATCCTCCACCCCAGCCACAAAGAGTGACAATGACAAGTCTGATATTGCCGTCGAAACCGTTATGGACAAAGACAGCAGCGATGAAAATGTCTCGTTGATGTCGTCCGAATTGGCTGAGGAAATCAAGAAGATTACCGAGAAGGAATTGAAGAAGGCTGAGGCTCAAGACTTTGAAGAATTTGTCAGGTTGAAAGAGCTTGAGGCTGAAACAGGTAGAGAAGAGACGCACGAACAAGGTAAAGTTAAGAACGATGTTTACATGGCTTACGCTAGAGCCTGTGGTATCAAAAAAACCATCTTTTTGATCTTTGTCATCGCTGCATCTATGGGTATGTCTGTCTTGGCAAACATTTGGTTGAAACACTGGTCTGAAATTAACTCCAAGTACGGCTACAATCCTGAGCCTTGGAAGTACCTTGGAATCTACTTTGGTCTATGTATTGGGTCTGCCTTCTTCATCCTGTGTCAAACTTTGGTTCAATGGTTATTAGTCTCTATCCAGGGTTCCAAATACTTACATCAGATCATGCTTGACGCTGTTCTACGTGCTCCTATGCAGTTCTTTGAGACCACCCCAGTTGGTAGAGTGCTAAACAGGTTTTCCAACGATATCTACAAGATTGATGAAAACTTGGCTAGAACATTCTCGATGTTCTTCAGTAATGCCATCAAAGTTTCGTTTACCATGCTAGTTATCATTTACTCTACTTGGCAGTTTGTGTTTATGGTTGTCCCATTGATTTTCTTGTACAGATTCTATCAAAAGTACTACCTTGCCACTTCAAGAGAGTTGAGAAGACTAGATTCCGTCTCCAAGTCACCAATCTTTGCCCATTTCCAAGAAACTTTGAGTGGTGTTGCAACTATTAGAGCATATGATCAACTATCTAGATTTACATTTTTGAACAAGTACAAGATGGACACCAACATGAGCGCTTATCATCCTTCCGTTAGTGCTAACAGATGGTTGGCAGTTAGACTTGAGTTTCTTGGTTCCTTAATTATCTTGGGATCGTCAGGATTGCTCATCTTGACTTTGAGATCAGGCCGCGTCACTCCGGGTTTGGTTGGTTTGTCCGTGTCTTATGCTTTACAGATCACCCAGTCATTGAACTGGATCGTTAGAATGACGGTTGAAATTGAATCCAACATTGTCTCCGTGGAGAGAGTGATTGAATATGCTGCGTTGGAATCGGAAGCTCCAGAAGTGATCGAGGACAAGCGTCCTTCTTCAAACTGGCCATTCAACGGTGCCATTGAGTTTGACAACTACTCGACAAGATATAGAAAGGAGTTGGAGTTGGTTTTGAAGCAAATTTCGTTGTCTGTCAAACCTCGTGAAAAGATTGGTATTGTCGGTAGAACAGGTGCTGGTAAGTCATCGTTGACTCTTGCTCTATTCCGTATCATTGAGGCCTCCGCCGGTCACATTGATATTGATGAAGTTGATACCTCTGAGTTAGGATTACTAGACCTAAGATCAAAGCTTTCGATCATTCCACAGGATTCACAAATTTTTGAGGGTACCTTGAGATCAAACCTTGACCCAACCGACCACTACTCAGATGAAGATATTTGGAGTGCTTTGGAGCTTGCCCATTTGAAGCCACACATCATGGCAATGTATGAAGAGGTTGAAGACAAGGAGAGTATCCAATCGAACCCATTGTTGAACCAAGTCCACGAAGGTGGATCAAATCTATCCGTTGGTCAAAGACAGTTGATGTGTCTTGCTAGAGCGTTGGTGAAGAAAGACTGTAAGATTTTGGTGTTGGATGAGGCCACTGCTAATGTTGATATTGAAACCGATACAATTGTGCAGGAAACCATTAGAACTGCATTTGCTGACAGAACCATCTTGACCATTGCTCATAGATTGAACACCATTGTCGATTCGGATAAGATTTTGGTGTTAGAGAAAGGTGAAGTCGCAGAATTTGACACCCCTGAAAATTTGTTGAAGAAGAAAGATTCATTGTTCTACTCTTTGTGCGAGGATGGTGGTTTACTTCCCGATGAGTCTGATTCTCAAGACGCCGATAAGAAGAAATGATCACCTTCTTTTCTTCATTCAATTCATTCCATATTTCATCTCTAGAATCCTATTTGTATTTTCCAAGACTTCTGTTGTCTTTTGTTCATCTATTTTTGTTACATATGTATCCAGCGCTACCTTCCCTTTTATAAAGTTTTCATCTGATTATATTCCAGGTTTACAAGTTCTACAGTTCTTTCGAAAAAGTGTCCTTGTACGCCATCTGTGTGCGTTTGTGGGGACTCATCGCGAAGGCGCAATACTTCCCTGCAAGGAAAGACTGAAGTTGAAAAATACGAGAGAGTTGTACCAATTATAACCGTATGGAATTGTATGAACAAGATAAGCGTGAAAAAAGATATATGTTTGTAAAGAGACACAAGAAAAGAAAATTATATAACCCCAATTGACCTAAAGTCCAAACGATTCACTTCTTCCTAGAATTCATTTTTATCAGAGCACCGGCGATCCCCACGCCTACGGCCGTCAACCCACTCAATAGAGCAAACCCAATCAATCCATCCTTTGCAATTTCATTCTCAATCTCCTCTTTCAAACCTATGGCCTGCTGATTATCCGGTTCGTGAGCGATCAATGCCTCAACATACCTCTTGCTCTCCTTGTACTCTCCAATCTTGTAGCAACCCATGGAAAGGTAGTAGAGACACTCACGACGTCTTGCCGGCACCTCTTTGTAAATTGACGTTAAGATGTTTATTCCTTGCTTGATGTCATCCTTCGACTTTGACTTGATCAGTCCCCATGCTAGGTTGAACTGGGACTGTATTGTTGGAGATGGTTTTTCTGATTCAACCTGCTGTTCTAAGACCGCTAGTTGCTGTTCTGATAGCGGAATGTTTAGGTCTCCCAATGCTGGAAGATACGATAGTTTTGCCATTGTTTCTGGTGTTTTCTGTTTGTTATTGATGGCAATGGAGGTATGTGTGTCTGGTTTGTGTGAATCTCAATTTGACGCCTCTTTTCTTGTAAAGATCAGTCCAGTCATCGTCATGGAAAGGACCTGTTAGTTCAATGGTAGGGGTCAAAACGGGTCAGTTGCCCCTGAGAGACTACATCAAGACACCTCTGCACCATTTCATTTTACCTTCTCTCCTATCATCTAAAGACCATCAGAGAGTCCCAACTGTGCCTTTATCTATCCGTCTATCTTTCTACAACACTCGAAAACAAACAGAAACAACCAACTCTTTCAGTCTCAATTGAGCAATAAAAGTGTTCGTCTTAAAGTGGCAATTGAAAATGCCAGGTTACACATGCCAGCGGTGCAAGCTGCCTTTGCTGATAGATGACTCGTTGGAGGGTTTGAGCAATGCACAGAAGCATCTACTAACCGTCAGCTATGGCCAGAGACCACTATCCACAACAACACTTTCGTCGATACCACTAACGCCAGCAAATCCTACAGACAACGTTTTGGATGAGTACCCTATAATACCCGAGGAGAGGCTACGGCTTTTCAAAGAGGCCATCTCTTCAAGCGGCGGGAAACCGTTGATCGGTGCGAGGAAGAGCGATCATCAGATAAACATGGACGATGGTTCATTTGTGATATTGGACGACAAGAAAATACCGTCCGAAAGAAGCGATGGCATTGATAAGATACCCGTGAGTGATAGGATATCAACCTTGGACAATATCTTCAACGTTCTCTCGTCAAAGTATGAGATTGATTACCCTGTATGCAGCGACTGTGCAAACACCTTGATAGACGAATTGAAGTCAAGATTTGAACAGCTGACCAAACAGAAGGACACATACGTTCAGTTCTTGAAAAAACTGACCGTTCAAACGGGCCCGAACGAGGCAAAAACGAACGATCTTTTGAAGGAGGTGGACAATTTGACTGAAGAAGAGGAAGAGCTTTTGAGGGAACTCGAAGCGGCTGAAAAGGAACAGCAAGATCTAACGAACGGTTTTGTCACACTCGAGAAAGAATTACAGGACATAAATTTACACGAGAAGGAGTACTGTATCAAGAAAAACAAGTACGACTCCGAACTACTTGAGTTCATCAACGAACGTGAAAGAGTGAAATCTCTCTACGAGTATAACCTCAACCAGCTGGACTATTTGAGGAAAACCAACGTTTACAACGACACTTTTGAAATATCATATGACGATCAGTTTGGTACGATTAATGGGTTAAGGCTGGGCACTTTGGACAACATCAAGGTGTCATGGCATGAGATTAATGCAGCTTTGGGACAACTGGTACTTTTCCTTTCCACCGTGGTAAAGCTGCTTGAACTTCCATTGGATGGCTACAGATTGATACCAATGGGATCCACTTCCCGCATTGAAAAGCTTGAAAGAGACCCGAAGCATCCTTCCAAGATCAACACAACAACTCTGGATCTGTTTAGCACGGGTGAATTCTCGATAGGAAGACTGTTTACACATAATAAGTTGGATGCAGGGATGGTTGTACTGGTTGAGATTGTCTCTCAGATTGGATCCAAGTTGAAACAGCTGGATAGTTCGAATGAGTTGCCGTACACCATGACCAAGGAAAAGGTTGCAGGTTGTAACATCAAGCCTTCGGCGAGAAACTCGAACGAGGAGTGGACTGCTGCGTGTAGGTATCTCTTGACCAATGCTAAGTGGATACTGACCTACTGCATTGCTCACAACTGATGGTATATTCATGAATATACACTGTATAATATAATGTAAAGTGAAAACAGGATAATCAAGCTGACCTCGGCTTCCCAATGGGGCAGTGTAATTGCGTGCATGTGCGAGCCTCAACGGTTTTATTTGGGATCTTTTTTCTTATACCCATTTGTTTGCTCTGTGAAAAGAAACAATTACTAATATATCTATGTCTCTTCTCTAGATATCAACACCCACTATTGCACTAACCGATACTTATTCCTTGTTTTAGACAGAAACGATTGATACTGATACAACGCCGAGCAATGACGGCGGTAGCAGGCACGACGACAGTAAGGAGCCAAACGAGCCACAGAGAGACCCTCTTCAGAAAGGATGTCCTACTGGAGTACTTGGAAACTTTGTCGTTCGGACTAAACAGAACCTACATAGAAATCGATAGAATAGTAGATCTAGTTTCCAAGTCTCTACCCCAAGTGGTAACTACCAACGAACTATTAGAACTCACGTCGGAAACAGTGGCCGCCCTGACAACAAGACACCCTGATCATTCGACACTTGCTTCAAGGATTTTAGCAAAGCATCTTCAACAACGCCTTCCTTCGAAGTTTTCAGAAAACGCCAAAGCCATGATAGACTACAAACCATCAAAATATAGGAAATTCCAAAAGCTCTTGTCAGATGAATTTTACAAAGTGGTGATAGAAAACAAGGAAAGGCTAGATCAAGCGATAGAGAGCAACAGAGACTTCAACTTGGATTACTTTGGCTTCAAGACCTTGGAAAAATCATACTTGCTGAAAATATCAGGCAAACCATGCGAAACTCCACAATTTTTATTCATGAGAGTAGCCGTGGGAATCCACATGTCCGATATTGATAAAGTGATAGAGACGTACAACTACATGTCTGAAAAGTACTTTATTCATGCCTCCCCAACGTTGTTCAATGCAGGCACAGAGTCGCCATACCTATCATCCTGTTTTCTGTTGGCCATGGACGATGACTCAATTGATGGAATCTTCAAAACGGTCCACAATGCAGCACTCATATCGAAGGGCTCGGGTGGTATAGGACTGCACGTTTCCAACATCAGGTCCACAGGAACGTACATTTCAGGAACGAACGGGTCGTCCAGTGGACTTGTGCCCATGTTGCAGGTGTTCAACAGTACTGCAAAGTATGTCGATCAAGGAGGAAACAAAAGACCAGGTGCAGTTTGTATCTATGTGGAGCCGTGGCACGCTGACGTTTTTGAGTTTCTCGACATGAGGAAAAACCACGGAAAGGAGGAGCATCGTGCCAGGGACTTGTTTTATGCATTATGGATACCTGATCTCTTTATGCAAAAGGTTGAGCAGGCACAGGACTGGTGTCTCTTTTCAGAGGATGAGTGTCCCGGTTTGAGTGACTCCTATGGGGATGAGTTCGTTCGACTTTACAACCAATATGAATCCGAAGGCAGGTATAGAAAGAAGGTTAAAGCCCAGAAGTTGTGGCATTACATACTGGTTTCTCAAACAGAGACTGGCAATCCATTTTTGCTGTACAAGGATGCATGCAATATCAAGTCAAACCAGAAAAATTTGGGTACCATCAAGTCATCCAACTTGTGCTGTGAAATAGTGGAGTACTCGTCCAAGGATGAAACTGCAGTTTGTAATTTAGGGTCATTGGCTTTACCTTCTTTCATTGTGGGCCAAGATGATTCACGCCATTTTGATTACC
Source organism: Ogataea rishiriensis (assembly GCA_030569615.1). NCBI lineage: Eukaryota > Fungi > Ascomycota > Pichiomycetes > Pichiales > Pichiaceae > Ogataea > Ogataea rishiriensis. Next base: position 180,379 of record JAJMLH010000006.1, on the reverse strand, counting down.
ATATGTTGCATAAGGTTGCCAAGGTTCTGACCAAAAACTTGGACAAAGTCATCGATGTTGGAATCTATCCAATACCAGAGGCCAAGAGATCAAACATAAGGCACAGACCTATTGCACTCGGAGTTCAAGGTTTGGCTAACGTTTTCCAAGAGTTGAAAATCCCTTTCGGAGCAGAAGAGTCAAAGGTTATTAACAAACTGATCTTTGAAACCATTTATCATGCATCTTTGGAAGCATCAGTCGAAATGGCAATAGAAAATGGCAGCTACGAGTCATTTGAAGGTTCTCCAGCATCCAAGGGTGAGCTTCAGTATGACATGTGGGGTGTTGAGCCTTCTGATATGTGGGATTGGAAAACAACTAAAGAAAAAATTGCTCAGCATGGGTTGAGGAACTCATTGTTAGTAGCACTGATGCCAACAGCATCAACTTCGCAGGTTTTAGGTTTCACAGAGTGTTTCGAGCCAATTACGTCAAACATGTACATCAGAAGAGTTTTATCTGGAGAGTTTCAAGTGGTGAACAAATATCTTGTGAATGACTTGATTGATTTAGGTCTGTGGAACGACGATATCAAGAACCAAATAGTTCACTACGATGGTTCCATACAATATATTGCTGAGATTCCTGATGACCTCAAGGCACTACACAAGACAGTCTGGGAAATACCACAGCGGGTTCTTATTGACATGTCGGCCGACCGTGCTCCCTTTATTGATCAATCTCAAAGTCTGAACTTGTTTTTGAAAAGCCCGACCATGTCCAAACTGACAAGCATGCATTTTTACGCTTGGAAAAAAGGTTTGAAAACCGGGATATACTACCTTAGAACTCAAGCTGCTGCATCGGCAATCAAGTTCACGCTCAATCCATCACTCCACAAGGTTTCCAATGGAGGTTATCAAAAGAGGAGTGTTTCTGAGCCTGCTGAGAGCGTACTCAAGAAAAGCAGGAAAAATAATGGAATGGTTTTGCAACAAAGTGAACACGATAAAGTGAATGGCAACAGCAAGAGGGAGACCGACACTGAAAGTTTTGGTATTTTTGACGACACTGTTGTTGCTTGTAATATAGATGAGCCGAATCATTGTGATTCGTGCTCAGGTTAATGAGATACCTTTTGAGAGGGGGAGACGAGAAGTTGGTGCTTCGATCCTGTACATAAATAGCGCCCAGATTATCTTACCCTCTCGATAATGAATGCCGTATATAGTTTTATAATGTTTTCTTGCTTATATATACACGTGGAATTTTATTTGAAAAGCCTGAATTGCCAAGTCGTAGGGATGAGCTTGCCTTAACCTCCACGATTCATTAGGAAAATCTTCACCAAGAAAGCACGGCATCATAAGCGTTAAACTTCTTTGCGGTCATACCAAAGGCTGGTCCAAGTTTCTTGATGTGATATACACTGGAAGAGGCAAGGATTACCAGACCAAACAGCACACCATAAGCCCTTCGTCTAGCCTTCAATGAAAAGCTCTTGGTGTACCTGTTCCAGCCACTCAATACATGGTAACATCCAACACCAGAGAGCAGGACTAGTCCAATTGGTGTCCTCCAGGTATGCTTTGAAATTGCATGGGCAACATAGGACAAGTCAATAAGTGAAGAGTCACCATCAACGACCAATGCACCAACCCTTTCCTTCATGACGTGGTAGAACAACATTGGAACCAAGAGGTAACCAGCAAAGCTCTGCGGCGAAAGACCTAACCATCTGGAACTCAATGACTTCCTGGAGCCCATGCCCAACAAAGAAGTAATACCACCTAGTCCTTCATTTTTGTCCACAACCTCCATGTCATCGCCTATCGACTGCTTCTTTAACTCGCGAATTTTGTTATGCTTGTCCTTCTTAGACTTTTGCTTTCCACCCCACCCGTACTTCATGTAATCGAGAATCATTCTCAACGATCGTATCGCAACACCACTGAAAACATGTATCACAGCAGATGAAAGTAGTATGTTTTCAAAGGGGGAAACCTGATAGATCTCCCTCCCCATTGAGATCAGCTGCTCTCCAACATCCGTGAGAGACAGAGCAGGTGCGACAACAACTGCTGATAGGTGAAGCACTGCGAATATGCTCATTGGTACCGTCGTGTATTTTTGCAAAGTTGATAGAACCGGAATACAGTTGGACAGAAAGGTCTTCAATGGTGTGCTTGGTATGTGCTTCGAAGGCGGCGTTGGGAGTCCTGGTTTGCTAAGGTCATCTAGAGTGATTGGTTCAGGAGACAGCACTTTGAGCTCTGGTGTGTGATCTGTGCCGTCCCCCAAGTTTCGCAATTGTGTTTTGGTACTATTGACCATCGTTATTAACAGGTGCCAATAGCCTATCACTCGTTGATACTTGGTGATTGGTATTTCATCCGTGGCAACTTTTTACAAAGATCTGATAAGCAGTAGCAATCAAGCAAGTTTTATCACCGACCGATGAGCTCTCTCTCGCAGACACGGGGCTGTGCAAACCTGCCAAAAGATGGGGGGCCAAAATGCAAATTTCAAATTCCATACCTCTAATTGGATGATATGAAGTTGGTATTTTATAAAAGATCTATTTTGTTTGAAAAGGAAATGCAAGAAAAAGTAATCAATGTTGAGTCAACCTGATTTGGCCAACTTCTGGAAGGTCAATTTAAATTCAACCTCACCGCCATAACCTGGCCTAATTGGGACCTGTTTCCAGCCTTGAGGTCTCTCGTCAGCCGACCACCTGTACTTGCCACCATAATTGACAACACCAGTGTCCGAGTCGTATTCGAACTGCATCGCCTTTGCAGTTCTTGCACAGGACAAGTCTCCGGTGGAATCGATCCCACACCACCCTTTGGAAGACTTTAAGTTGTACCCTCCAAATGGAGCCTTAACCAATGAGAATTTAGCACAGGTGCCCGAGGCGTACCATTTTCCACTACTTATGATACAACCAGACTCTCCCTTTGGCTTCAAATATCCCGTCCAGCCGTCTCCTGTAGGCTTTGGATTTGGAGGTTGATGTGGGTCTGTTGGAGTTGGAGGCTTGAAATCTTTAGGCAACCATTTGATTCCGGTTTCAGGGCACTGGGAATTTAGCATTGCTGGAATTGGAACGTAATCACCACCTGTAATTGAGCCTTGTAGGTGATGGAAGTACCATATTTCTTGTAAGGCATTGAACCTATTGCATTTGAAAAACACAGGCTGTCCAAAACGTGCAGTCAAAGTGTCCGATATCTGTTGTTTTGAATAAGTTTGTTCTTCTGATGGAACAATACCGTTCTCCATTAACCACCTTGCAGTTGGTAAGCCTTCAAACAATTCAACCGTTTTCTTGAAAAAATCAACCACATTTTGATGCTCAGTGTAGTTGTTCGAGTCATAACAGCTTGGTTTGATTGTGTTCATACATGTTCCATGCTTGTTGAACTCGTGAACCCACAAGTCATTGTCATGACCGTTAAAATTCTTCCAAATTCTGTTCATTTTTGTCAACAACTCAGTCTCACCGAAGTCTTGTAGTATCTTCTCAGCACTAGCAATATTCATTGAGTCATCACAGAATTGCTCGTACTGTCCATTGCACAAGTCTGGCCATAATCCATGCAAGGTGAACATGTCATTTGGTCCAACTGGTGGATAGTAGTCCCAGAATTGCGTTTGTAAGAGGACCCCACCAGGGTACTCGAAGCAGCAGCTATCGGCAACTTCGGTTGTGTTCATACAAGACAATGGTAAATCTGATGGACATGAGTGGATTGGTGAGTTGTCAGCTAGGTGAAAAGCTTGCTGTTGCTCATGCTGGAACACCAATGGGACGAAAGAGCAAGAACCAAGTGACGCCGACGAGATTAACGTGACCGCAGTCTTTGAAGAGAATAACATTGAACGATGCTGTAGTGTACAGAGATGCTATAGACCAAGGGTAGTAACGTTCGAGTCTATGTGTGGGTGAAAGTCAAGTTCATAAGGACAAGCTATATGGAACTATGGTTGCCCTTGTGAGAATAGATACTCAGATACATTGCGAAATGGCGTTTCTCCTCGAGGCTTTAGAGGCTGTCAGACGGACAGCCGTTATCGGGGTGGTCTGATTTCCCAATCGGGTAACTCTCAAGAGCTGATTGTAACGGATAAAACGCCACATTCTCAGCTGTGGCTGAGCTTTTAGAAGTCTCCAGCCAGGTGGCAAAGCTCACCTTCCACCACTCAGCATTTACTTACACACTTTATAAGAGGGATAACCACTTCGTTATCCTTAACTTTATAGTTACTTCATGAAGACTTTTGTAGATCCACGCAAGCCAGCTAGAAGCTCAAGTATACACACTCTACAAAACTGGCTCTTACTTTTCTAAAGTCAATATCAATTATCAAGTTCTTCGATCCGATTAGCAGCACTGATATGCGCACAGCCTTCTACTTATGATTTGAAAACATTCTTACTTAATTAATTATACACACAAGTTAAAGAATAAAACAGAGAGAACCATGACTTCAACAAATGAAACCAAGAAAACGTGATGGCACTTGGTGTCATGCTGTCGTGGAAGCATACAGATTCAGCGATAAACTCTCTATTCGTCGTCACCGGACGACTCAGCTTCTTTCACTTCCTCTTCATCCTGACTCTCATCGCCGGAATCATTAGCATCCCCAACCATATCGACGTCATCATCGTCTTCATCCTTCTTGTTTTTCTTCTCCTCTTCATCGGCTAACAAGGATTCTCTCAAGATTCTAGCCTTGGCCTCTCTGACTTCTCTGTGAGTAGCAACGTAGGCTCCCAATGGTGTCTTATTCCACTCTAAATCTTGCAAAAACTTACCAACCTCTGCTCTGTTACTAGGACCATATTCCACAGTTGATCTCTTCTGTTCCACAAATGCTGCATTTGTGTTCAATTTCTCGACTAGCTGATGCAACTGTTTACTAAACTTGACATTCTTGCACTTCTTGATGTACCTTCTCAGGTAAATAACAGCAGGGGTTATCAACTCAGGGAATGCAATGGACTTACAATGTAGCACAAAGAATTCGGAGGTGAGGTCCAAGAACTGCTCACATAGACCATCCTGGTACATTTTGGTGTTCATATATGCTTGGTTCACCTTGATAACGTGATCAAAGTCAACCGCTTGAAGGTTGGAAGCCTTTGAATGCTTGGTGATGGCAGCAGAGTTTAGAATCTCTGAAAGTAATGGGAATAGAGGAATGTAGACTCCTGTATTTTGTGAAAGTCTAATCAATGATCTTATCAAATAGAATCTCAACGGGAAGAACTGTGCAGTTGGAATCAATCTGATTGCACCAAGGGTAACTTGAACCAATGGATAGATAAGCTGTCTCAACGGACTCTCTTTCTTTCTTGTGACTTCTCTTTCTGGATTACACTGAGCTGACAACATTCTGGACCAGAAATCAAGCGAGTGACAGTACTGCCAGTTGTAAATTGCCTTGTAACTATCCTTAGTTGGGTTGTTGACACTACTTCTCAAGTGGATTGCCAACTGTCTGATGTATTCGAAACCAATCTGGTATCCAAGAGTCTCATCTAAACCGAACAGCTCAACAGCAGAGTTCTTCTGGAAGTTGATCATTGGCATACTGTGAATGTTTGTCTGTCTGCACTTCTTGATGAAACTTGAGTAAGTCGATTTCAAAACTAACTCTAAAGTAGCTTTTGGATACTCCCTACAAGCATTGTTTAGGAAAGCGAAAGCGGCGATTTGAGTCTCAACCTCCTTGGTAGAACTCCAGACGTTGATGATTGCACCAAGTATCTCCTTCAAAAGTTTTCTCAACGAGATGTAGAACGGAAGTAACTCTTGAACGGATTTCAAGATCAAAGCTGCGGTTCCAGTGTTTGTTATATCGTTCAATAGAATGATCAATGATCCAGCATGCGTCTTCAATATCGTTGTAATTTGAGAGATCTTTTTGTTGTTCGATAGCAATATTCTCACACCATTGTTTGAGGTTTTGAAAGGAGTCAAACGCTGAATTGCAATTGGCAAGGTGTTTAGGGCCAATATCATCAAATTGTTGAAGACCTTTTCATCGGTCACAGAATATCTGTACGTTTCACCAGAATCCATGTTGACGGCAGATTTGAAAGCAATAACAACACTTTTCAAAACCTTGATCGTTGGCTTTGTTGATTTCAAGTTCTGTTCCCAATTTTTCACCAACTTCATGGTGACTTCAGTAGCCACATCTTCATCCAAAACTTGCTCTGGTTCATCCTTAGAAGCTGCAGCAGCAGATGTATCTTCTTCATCATCGTCATCTGAGTCACTAATAGCATCTAATGGATCAATTGACTTGAATTCTAATAGATCTTTATCGTTGTCTTGCAAGTACTTGTAAAACTCAGGATCATCCTTGGCCAATGCTTCCAAATCTTGGCCATGAGAAAGAATCTCGTCGTCAGAGCTCGATTCATCATTGTCTTCATCTTCTTCAACCTTTTCAATTGTGTTCTCAGCTCCTGATTCTTCTTCAGAACTCTGTTCTTCGGCAGCTTCTTCCTTTGCCTTATTAGCCTTCTTCAAACTCTTGCTCTCCTTTGGGATTTCGAAGCCACCTTCGAAGAACTCTTCAACATCCATATCTTCGAATATTTCACCATTCTTTTTTTTGTCTTCATCTTCTTTCCTAGATGTTCTGTTGGCAGTCTTCTTTTGATGAAGTTTGCTATGCTGTTGCACCTTTCTTCTTTGCTTGATTGTATCCTTCAAGTGCTTAGTCTTGAACTTCTTGGTCGCTTTGGTTGCTTTAGCCATGTTGAGGGAGGGATGTTGATTAATGATACTGTCACTAGATTAATGCCAGAATAACAGACAAGTGGTACAACGCTTTCTAAACTGGCTTTCGACTATATATTAGATTCCGTCCCTCTTCTTCATCTCTTGTTAATCATCTTGTTAAAACATTTTTTAATTTTTCATTCTCAAATTTTTTTTTTGCGGAAATTTTTTTTTCACATTTTTTCAGAATAGAAATGATCACGTCATAGTGTACGTACTTAAATTGTAGACGCGTCTGTTTTGCAAATTTCAGTCGCCAAACGAAGGGAACCACTTTGATTTGGAGTAAAGGAGGGAATATCCGTTTTCCCCTTTCCATCCTGAACTGAAGCTAACTAAAGAGTCAGAGAATTGTTTTAGCTTCTATCTGTTAATAATTTAAGAGTGTGAACTGTTATTGGTACCAGTGCTTCAAGTGTTGCTTCCATCAAATCATCAAACGCTTCGATTGTTGCTCTACGTCTTGTGATGACCGATGCTACAGACTTGACAGGTGCCGACTTGTCACCTGAAACATCGGCTGGCTCTTCCTTTTACCAAGCGGAAGAAACTACAATGGAACATGCTGGAGATACGTCTTTGATAAGCGAACAGGAATTTTTATACGGTCCCATCTTGCCTGCACCTGAGAAGCTACACGAGCCCACGGCTTTACCTGCACTCGTTACGAAGCTAGTCATTCCTAGGAAAAGGCCTTCGTCGAAGGACAAGATTAACAATTTCTCGACCAACGAGAGTACTCCGTTGAAGAGCCAGGCCATCGGGACTGGATTGCGGAAGATTGCCAAACCCTCAACTCCCGGTAAATCAAGAAACTTCTCTAGCCCAATGCTGGGAAGAATATGCTCTATTACCGAGTCTCCAATCCCAAACTTATCCCCTTCTTCTAGCATTGCTGTCGAGAACAGCAATTTCAAAGTGCCAAGTCAGCCAATTGAAATGCGCAGCTTTTCATCCCCAGCACCGGTAAAATCCCGCAAGATCACTCCGATACAGGCCCGTTTAAACATGGTATCCGAATCGTCAGAGAGCTTAGAGTCCCAGGCCTTGAGCAAGGAAATAAAGAAATGGGAAACCAAAAGAGAGAACTTGAGAAGGGCTATGAAATATACCAAGGATAAGGAAGAGGAGAAGCTGAGTCTGCTCATTGATAAGTGGCGAGCTGTTGCTCAAAGGTCATCCAACTATATGCTAAATGAAGCGCGATTGAACATTGGCAAAAAGGGTGGAATTGTAGAGTACAGGCGGAGGCAAAAGGAGGCAAAAAGGGCACAAAGAAGGTATCAATTTGACAGTAATGAGCTCTATCAACTGGAAGAGTTTATTGAGTCTGACAGCTTTAGAGATTTGGGAAAGTACGAAAAACAGGATGTGTTAGCTAGGAAGAAGGAGTTGGATGAGATTGGCGAAAAGATTGAGAAGGGAGAAATTGGAGAAGATATGGACGGGGATGAGGATGAGGTTGAAGTGGCAGAGTTCTCCATGAAGGAGCTATATGGCCAGCTAAAGCTTGACTATGGGTTAGTTTACGGGAGTTCATCAAAGAAATAGTAGTGATGGCTACTGTTACGCTGCCAACACATATTGCTGTTTGCTTGACTCTTCTACAAAGAATATGTATATGTTGCTAAACGATAATGAATCTTGATTAATAATTACCACGACAAACACTGAGAGAGAAAAAATATGATAATAAGAAATCTAGTAATTATAAATATACAGGTGGAAAATGACACAAATGCTAAAGTTTCTAGAAAACATCGCTCAGCTTCAATCTTGGCGCAATGTTCATCGAGATCAATTCTTGGAACAACAACTTGGCAGCATAGGGGATAGTCATCTTGATAATGGCCTCACTGGATTTACAGGAAGGACACCATCCATTATAACCCATCAAACCACACGAGTTGCAAACGTCGACATCAAACGCATCGGAGCTCAACATCAACCTCTCCAACAACAACTGTGAAGCACCATAAGCAATAACACAGTCCCTCTCCATCTCACCCAATCTTAAACCACCATCCCTCGATCTACCCTCTGTTGGTTGTCTGGTCAAAACTGCCCTTGGTCCTCTTGCTCTGGCATGCATTTTATCCAACACCATATGCTTCAACTTCTGATAATAAATAGGTCCAAAGAAGATATAAGCCTGTAGTGCCTCTCCTGTGATACCACTGTAGAGCATATCCTTACCAGAATAGTTGAATCCCTTGTCAACTAAGATCTTAGACATATCTTCTAACTTGGAACCTCCAAAACAGGTACCGTACTGCAACGTACCGTCTAAAACACCAGCTTTACCGGACACCAATTCGAGCATCTTACCAACTGTCATACGGGATGGGAAACCATGCGGGTTCATGATGATGTCAGGGCAAACTCCGTCGTCGTTGAACGGCATGTCTTCCTGCTGCACAATGATACCACAAACACCCTTCTGGCCGTGCCTTGACGAGAACTTGTCACCCAACTCAGGTCTTCTCGTCTGTCTTAGAAGAACCTTGATCAAAGCCTGATCGTTATCACTGACGGACATCATCACCTGGTCAACGTATGATGGCTCCGGACCCCTATACGTCATTGGAGTTTCTCTATGCTGCTGTGCCTGCTGTTGTGGATGTTGCTGTTGCACACCACCAACGACGGATTCAGAAGCGTTCACCGGAACACACTTGTTAATGTAGGTTTGCCCCGATTGGATCCTCATACCAACTTCACCCAAACCATCGGAACCGATGGCGTTATGCTGGAAGATAGGCTCGCCGTTTTCGTCCACTCTCATACCGGCAACGATATCCTTGGAGTGATTAGGGTACCTCTTTAACACGGTAGTGTTTTTCCTCAACGTTTGGCATCTACCAAAACCTCTATCGACCGAAGCCTTGTTCAACACCAATGCATCCTCGATATCATAGCCTGAGTATGACATAACTGCCACAGTTGCGTTTTGACCTGCTGGAAGCTTGTCATAGTCGATCAATTCGATTGTTTTGGTCTTCACCATTGGCTGCTGTGGGTAGCACATTAAGTATAGCAACGTGTCGATTCTTCTAAACTGGTTGTAAGAGATTGCACCAATGGCCTGCTTACCCATAGCACATTGATACGTGTTTCTTGGAGATTGATTGTGGTGAGGGTATGGGATCAAACCTGCAACCGCACCTAGTACGGTGAACGGTTCAACTTCCAAATGTGTGGTTGTCTTTGTGATGTCCGTTTCATAAAGCGCAATGAGGGAATCGTTCTCTTCGTTAACGTCCAAGTATTCAACCAGGCCGTTCTTGAGAAAGTCGTCGAATTCCCAAACACCACGCTTCAAATTTGCCAAATGTTGAGCTTTCACTCTTGATTTTCCCTTTTCGCAGATGATCAATGGTCTACAAATACGACCACCGTCTGCAGCAATGTGAACAGCAGAGTGATGCACGTTAGTATAAATGGAGACAAAAGCAGAGATCTTACCTGACCTCCTGAGCAGTCTGAATTTACCAACGAATCCAGTAGGGTATCTGGTTGTACCGATCAAGGTACCGTTAAGATAGACACCAAATGTACCGTTGGTATGCAATGTGGCACTATCGGCAATTGTAATGTTTTCAGCACCCAATATGTAACAGAGTTTCCTGATTGGATCTTCTTCATCATCCGTTGTGATATGGGTCATCAATGCCAAATTCTTGACCAAACCACAAGCCTCACCTTCTGGAGTATCCGAAGTACATAACATACCAAATTGGGAAGGCTGTAGAGCTCTTGGACCGGACACCTTTCTGGACTTTTCAAACTGGGATGATATTCTGGTCATCATACCAAGGGCCGAGATGAAAGACAATCTACTCAAGACGTGGGTAACACCCGCCCTTTCCATCTTAAATCTCTTTAATGACCAGTTTCCGGTGGAGATGGATCTATTCAAACCTGTTGTGATGTTGTTTGAATGAATGTTAATGTGCAACAAGGCATCAAACTCTGATGCTCTGCTCGGTTTTTTCAAGATTTTGTCCAAGTTGGCCTTAAAATCATTATTAAACTTCTTGAACAAATCTTCAAATAGCAACGACATCAACTGTCCTGCCAATTCTAATCTTTTGTTACCAACGTAATCCCTATCGTCAACTAGCTTAGGATTGTGCATTGCCATGACCACTCTTCTAGTCATCATTGCCACATACAAGGCCTTTTCACGGAAGTTCAAATCTTCAACTGTGATGTGAGCAATCACTGTTGTGGCAATTGCTTCTATACCTTCTTGTAAGATGGTGAGCTTTGGTGCGTTCATTCTTCTTATTGTTTTCACTTTTCTACCGATAAATTCCAAGGCTTCCTTTTGGGAGTATATGCCTAGCTTTGCAGCCTCCTCAAAGTTGACAGCAAATAGATCCTGATAGACCGAATCATCACCACAGACTAATTGTATGATTTCCAAATCTGAAATAATACCTGCTGCCTTTAACACGATGACAATAGGAACTTCTTCACTGATGGAGTTATGCTTTAGATATATCTTGTCGTTCTTTGTGACCACATAAGTTTTGGACTTCCTCTCGTGAGTTGACGAAGTGACCGAAGCTTGCACGATATGTTTCTTTTCATCTGCCTCCACGATAATTCTGTTCTTGCTCAACTGCTCCTGGACCAAGATAACTTTTTCGGTACCGTTAACGATGAAATATCCACCTGGATCCAATGGGCATTCGTTGAGGTATGCCATCTCGCCTTCGTTTTTGCCGTTCAAGACACACTTGTTGGACCTGAGCATGATAGGCATCCTACCTATTTCCAAATCTCTGTGTATTATGATTTTTCTTCCTCTTGTGTATTCCACATCGACGTAAATTGGGGAGCTGTAGGTCAAGTCCCTCAACCTGCATTCATGAGGAGGAAGTAACACTTCTATTTGGTTAGGGTCCGCACCACTCTTGTATCCAACCCTGATATCAAGATATTTCAAGTAGAATTCAGGATCAACATCACTCAGAACTTTCTCATTTGCTTGAATGATTTTTTTCAAGTCTGTGTCGACAAAGTAGTTGAAGGAGTCTAGATGCTGTTTGACCAAACCTTTCACCTTCAAAAAGGCGGGCAAGAGGTTCCACTTATCCTCGGCGGTGTTTATTGGATCGGTGAGGGCTTTCCCCTTGTATATAGGCTCAAGCAATTCGCTGAAACCATCATCGTTCTCGTCGTGTTCCAACTTGACAGCTGTGTCATGGAAGTGTGAGGACACAGAAGACCGTCTCTTTACCATTATTGAATGTTGTTACAGATGAATCAGCCGGTGAAAGGTACGTAGGTATTGAAATATCTGTTGGCAATTGGTCTCCGATAGAACTTATATCAGTAGAAAATGAACGCCTGCTGGTAATCAAATCAACTCACTCCTGTGAACCAGATCAAACTCAATTCTGTCTGATCCCAACTGATCTATCCCATCACCTCACCACAATTTTTCCTCTTGCCAGTCCTCACAACCGGTCCAAATCTTATAAATCCAAACAGAGACTGAAATTTTTTTTCTCCTACAGCTGCTTAGATTTACACACGTGATATAAGTCACACGATTTATATTTACTCACCCATAATTGATAAATGACAGACATATTTTCTTATTCTTCAGGTTTATAAAATCAACTTTTGATATCAGTCCTGTCTAGATCACTTCAGCTGGTGGATTAAACTATACCATTGTCGTTTGGTTCGTAATAACTTTTTCTAGCGCCTATTATTGTGATTGTTAGATATATCTCTACCTTGTTTATCAATCTATACCTCACACATCTCGATCACTGGTTTGCAGACTGAAGTCAATCGATCTATCATCGTCATGTCCTCGGTAGCTCCATCCACATCAGCAGCGGCAACACCAACGCCAACCCCACTGCCAACAACGTCGTCCTCAGCATCACCAAATATATCAGAATTATTCAAATCAACCATTAATGAGTACTTGGACAATCTACCGGAAACGGTCCACTCTCAATTGTACAAATCCCCAGAGACATGCTTGGCCGTCTTTAGATTACTCCCCTCCTTGGCCAAGTTCTACATCATGACACTCCTCTTCCAAGAGGCCTCAATCCCATTCTCAGACCTTAACAGATGGATCAAAACACCAAGTACAAAGAACAACTATGGTAGCACAGAAGCAGGACTGATAGCTCACCATAGGAACCCAAACAAGATATATCAGAACGAGTCGATCAAGAGATTGAAAGCGTTGAATCTACTGAAAGATCTCAGAAAGCAGGTGGTGCATCCACACACGGGACAGCCTACAATGATCCCATTTGTTCAATTGAATCCTATATTTAGACAAAGCTTTAGAGATGCCTTGACTGGATCTTCAAAGAGTTCGACGCAACCCATTGAGGTTGCCGACCAGGACGGCAAGCCATTGGATGAAGCTGACGATGACGAGGGGTTAGATGGTATGTTTGACGATGATGATGATCGTATTACTGTTGAATTTTTGGATGCTTACTGTCTTGCCAAGTGGGAGAATATACTTCATTTCATGGTTGGTTCAGAGATCAAGGAGTTACCCAGCATTGGGGTGTTGACGTTGTTGAGGTATAGTGCGTTGATGGAGTTGCCTGCCGATAGGAAGAAACGTGAAGATTTGGGAGAAGACTACGATATGGACTATGCCCCTGAGCGTAATAGTACCTCTTCACTGGATACTCTTCGGAAGTTACTCATCACGCAGAACGGATTCCAGTTCTTGTTACAGGATATCAGCTCCCAGATATGGACATTGCTTTTACAGTACTTGAAAATGTCTGAAAAGCTCATGATGAATCCGGTCGATGTGTTGAACTTCATCTTTATGTTGGGATCTTTAGAACTAGGAGAGGCTTACCCAACCAAGATGTTGAGCGATACTCAGTTGATATTGTTAGAGGACTTAATTGACTACGGATTGATTTACTATCCACCATCGGAATCTACAAACAGAAGTTTTTACCCAACAAGACTAGCAACAACGTTAACATCTGAGCGTTGCCACTTTAAGACTCCATCTGCAGCGATTGATCAGGCAACTGATCTTGCAACAGCTGCAAAAGGTGACACATCAGCAAGCGCAACGGCAGCATCCACTGTAGATGCGGCAGTGGCAACAACGGCAGCTGCTCCAACAGAAAATACACCACTTCAAGGTTCAATCATCATCGAGACAAATTTCAAGATATACTGCTATACCTCTTCCCCGCTACAGATTGCAATCCTAAACTTGTTTGTTCATCTGAAGGCAAGATTCTCCAACATGGTCACGGGATCACTAACCAGAGAATCGATAAGGCATGCCTTGCTGAACGGTATTACTGCAGATCAGATCATAAGTTACTTGGAAGCCCATGCTCATTCAGGAATGCTCAAGCTGGCCGAGGAGAAACTAAGCAAGAAGCTCGAGTTTGAACAGTCACTGGGGAACCATAACGCTATCAATGAGTTCAGCCTAGAGATCCTTCCACCCACGGTTGTCGATCAGGTGAAACTATGGCAGTTGGAAATGGATAGAATCCAAACTTTCAAGGGTTACTTGTACAAGGATTTCACGAATGAGGTTGAATTTGAAAAGCTATTGAATTACGGTGAGGAAATTGGTGTTATTACTTGGAAAGATAGGCTGAGAAGGAAGTTCTTTGTTACTTTGGAGGGAAATTCCCAGTTGATTGAGTATGCAAATAGGATATTAAGAAAAGGCGGTGCTGTTGGTGGTGGTCCCGTTAGTAGGAGTGGAACACCTGCGACTCCAGCTACCAATTGATCATCCCGTTGGTCGGTAGCTCTATACAGTTGTTACCGATGAAGTTCAATAAGAGAGTATAAATTAATTACATCAAAAATTGAAAAGTAATCAGAGAGCCTGAAAGGGGAGAAGAACAGTAACAGCACGTTTCGAAGTAACAAGGTTGCCGAGTAAAACATTTATAATACAGAAAGGGTCAAACAAACCCCAATCATTTTTCATCAACGGCATCTTCCTCGACCTCGGTATCAGTATCCAAATCAGTCCATTCCTCACCCTCACTATCCCCATCACTCTCACTATCATCATCGTCATCACTACTGTCCGACTCATCATATATCGGACTCTTCTTGTACTTCTCACCACGCATCTGGGCAAGAGCACCAGCCAACGAATCCTCATCTGGATCTTCAATCTCGTAGAGATCCTTTTCACCAGCACCTTGGGACAGATCATCAGGTTTATCCTCAACCTCCATCACAATTGGAATTTCCAAGTCTGATCCGAAATGAACAAGACTCTTCAACACCAATCTAAACTGGAATTTACCTTCTTCCTTTGGCGTTGGAGCAGATAGAGGGATCTTGAACGTGGACACTTGAGCTTTAGAGTTTTGGAATTCTTCCGGTGATAGTTGTAGGTTTGACATGTGTGCCTTTGTTATAAATTGTGGTGTTTCTGCCAACTTCCCATCTCTTTGCAATAGCAAAAATGCAACCCATCCGTTGTTGGTACTTTCGGATAGATATGAAGGGTCAGGGAAGTAAGGTGCAAGTTCTGGCAGCGTTGTGATTAGAGGTTGATCTTCAACAACTTTGAATGGGTTTCTCAAGTGTTCTAGGGTATCCAACTCGTTCAGTTGTGTTTCTTGCACTTCCTTTGAGAGCTTTGTGATCTCCGGCTTGGACTTGTGAGATGGTGACTTAATCACATACTTGAGTGAGACGTGTACCGTTGAGTTTGGTGGAACAAACGTTTCACCAGGGACTTTGAAAGTACATTCAATAGGTTCTATCAATGGGACTTGGGATGCGAGCTTGAGTATTGAATCGGTGTTGACGGAATTTAGGAATTTGGAAGGCTCAACAGTTGGTTTTTTCAACAGTTTGCCCAATGTACGTATTGGCTCTGATGTGTCCAACGTTTCAATCGAAACGCCTGGGAGTTGCAGTATCTGTTGGTAACGGTTAACCTTGGCACCAGATTCAACGTTCAAAGCTTGAATGAGACATCTGTGAGCCTCCACGAGCTTCATACAAAAGTCGGTATTTCTAAAATTGGAAGCAATGTCAATGTAACCAATGATCAACTTTGGAGCAATGGACACCACTGAACATTTCAACGATTCGTCATGAGTGCTCAATTTGGTTCTGTTGATGTGTGCCAACAGCAATGTTGAAACCTTCTCTGGCGTCAAAGCCTTATCAATCAATTTGAACTCGGACGCATTACTAAGATCCTTCAAGATCGAAGACACTTGTATTGTCTTTGCAGGGTTGAAGTTAACCATCTGTTCCAGGAAGTGGGCGGCGGTATCGACATGCAACCCTTGCTTGGTATAGGATTTGACACCGTGCCACCATGATCCGACACAGTAAGGAAGGATAATTGCAATGAGCATGATATAAATGACCACCAAGAATGGGGAAGTTGGGCCATCGATCAAAAACTTTGGCAAGGCCAAACCATGCTTCAGTTCGGCCGGTCCATCTGGGTTACCATACTTCAAGAAGTTCTCCTTGACAGTCTCATCAGTGAGGGCCTTGTAGGCCTTGTTTATCGAGACATAGATAGAGTCAACCTCGTCCATTTGCTCCTGCGTCATCGATTTGGTATCCACCTTGTCCGGGTGGAATTTCAACGATAGCTTTCTGTATGCAGCTTTGATCACCTTATCAGCTGCCAATTCGTCAACCCCAAGTATCTTCCATGGATCAAAATTTGTTTCACCAACTGCCACCTCGATGGAACTGGCCTTTATGAACAAGTAGATGGCCAAGATCCAACCAACGATTGCAAAGAGGACTCTCTTGGACAACAGTTTCCTCTTCTTAGCCTTGCTCTTGAATTCGCCAAGTTCTTGTGCATTGTACGGTTTAAACCAGGACAGATCGAAGGATTCAGAGGTGGTTTCTTTTGTGGTTGATGCAAACGCTTCCGATATAAGTGAGTATGTGGTGGGGATCAACGGCATCAGTATACCGGTCAAGGCAAAGTAAGGCCAAGTCTCGGAATTTTCATCGTAATCGTATCTTGCCTGTGACATTGTGATTCTTTATTGCTTGACACTAGAGGCCTTCTGTGAATATTTGCAAAATTGAAATCCTAAAGCGGTTTCAACAGTGTGAAAGATTAGTTTGCAAGGATTATTAGTCACTTGCTATAAGCGATACAGTCGGTTTGTTTCAAAACGGGGATGGCCAATACTTTTCAGAGTGTCTGATCAAACAGTTGCCTTGACGTGTGCGTGTACGTGTCGATATGGGAGGACGATGCTTGAGCCTAAACATCCGTGCACCAGCAACAAAGTTTATTATGTAACATCACATGCCGTGCATCACGTGTGGACGTCACGTGACTGCGATAATTGCAATGCAGATATTTTCATTAGGTTTTAGCTTGAAATTGACTGGGTGGCCAAGCTGGTTAAGGCATCCGACTGTTAATCGGAAGATCGTGAGTTCAATCCTCACCTCGGTCGCTTCTTCTTTTTTTTTCTTCCTGAGGACTGACTATGAAAAGAAAATTTGCATTTCGGGCCTGTTCATTGGTCGCCGATCACAACACTTTAACCTGTGCATGTATCGCCAGATAGATGGCATCATAATACTGGTTGTCAAAAACAGACTTTCATATAAGACGGATCTAATCTTGCTCAAGAGATTGGACAGGTTGCATAGCATTTTAACCAGGAAGCGCCCAGTTAGCACTTTGCACAACGGCTTGAAGCGACTGCTTGGCCGGTTGTTTTGAGACTTACAGTAGAGAAGTATAGGAACCAGTAATAGTAGCATTATCATTGATACCAAAAGAGAAAAGAAAAACTATACAAGTACAGTATTAGTGAATAAAAAAGACCAACATGAGTGAACCCAAACGAAAGTGAATCGTGAATGAATGAAACCTTATCGAATAGTAGTTTGTCATGATGATGACGGACAAGAAATGTAAAAGAGAAATGGGGTAAAAAAGGAAGCTTCAGATGTGAAAGCTCATATTAAAAGGGAAGACCGAGTGGCTATGGAACCTATAGCCATTTCAAAGAATGATACAGAGAAATGGAATTATAGTAGGTATAGGGCAGCAGCACCGAAGGCAGCAACGGCACCAACTTGAGCAGCTGGAGCAGCACCTTCATAAGTGGAGATGGAGGTGGTGACGTAGGCGGTAGCAGTTGAGGTCGAGTCAGCAGAGGTGGTTGGGCAGTAGGTGGTGGTGTAAACGGTACAACCAGCAGCACCACATGAGGTGACGGTCTCGGTGACGGTGGTGGAGTTGCTAACGGCAGCGGCAACGGAAGCGATGGTGGCAATGGCAAAGACAGATCTCATTTTGATAGTTTGTTTGTTTTGGGAGAAAGCGAATGTAAAGGTTTGGATAGTAGTACTAATTGTAACGATTCAAGAAGAGAAAGAAGAAGAAGAAGAAAAAGAAGAAAAGGAGGAAGAAAAAGAGTAAGGGTTCATAAGTAGCAAGGCGAAGAAAGAAAAGAGGAAGATGTTTGGGATATATAGAGAGGATAGGGTGGGGTGGTGGTGAAGGAAGAGTGAGTAAAAAAACATGGTAGCAGCAAAGAATAGTTTTTTTTTTTTGTTTTGGTTCTTTTTTTTTTCTCAAACCGTCATGCAAAGAACACAATAGGAACCATCCAGTTCTTGCAATCTGAGGATGCATGTGGTTGACTCAATTCTCCCTATTTGGAAAGAGACACTTTACCAAAGAGAGATTGTGGTTTCCCGATTGGGCCTGTAAAAGGCAAGCTGAATAGATGCAGCCATCCAAACGCAGATAATATAATGCGGTTACAATGCAACAACGAATAATAGAGGTGAGCTTCTGTCGTGTGTGGCGCAAAATTATCTCTCTAGTGAGGATGCATGCATTGTTTGGGTGTGCTTGTGGCGGTACGGGAGAGGTTGGATTTGGCTGTGTGGAGGAGAGGATGAAACAGCTGGTGGTGCTTCTACCTTCGGCTGGTTGGTTGGGTGGAAGGCAACATATCTGTCGCTGTGTGTGGTGGGTCTTGCCGACAAGGACAAGCAAGGGTTCAAAGAAGTTCCTTGCTGGAACATGGTAGGCCAGTTTGGAGATGAAATTGTAGGGCCTCTTCCTGTTTCAGACCCTCTTTTCTTGGCATGTCAGCCTTGTTGTTTTGGTTTTTTAGACTTGCTCTGTTTTTGTTTTGTTTTGGATGGTGACTGTTTCATCGGATGGGGTTCATGATAGGCATCCATGATGGACAGTTGAATCGTTGTATAATACAAACGGGTAAAGAGCTTGTTTAGCAAGAGACTGATGGTATCTGTATCTGTAGGTAGTAGAGAGGCAGGAAGACAAGGCTGTGTGGTATTCAATGTTGAAAATATATACCCGTGCAAGGGTGTGATTTCTTGACGAGAGACTGGATATTTATCTATAATAGACACGATGATGGAGATGTATAATAGGATGATTTGAATCCATCCCTTTCCTTTCTCTTTTGATCCTTGATCCATCATCATAATCACCGCAATTGTATGATCTGTTTGAATTTACAAATAGGGACCGATACCTATTTGACAAATTTATACAAGTTGCCATTTTGTACCACCCCAAGCCAGTTCTCATCTGCATTTCGATTCAAATAGATCGATCCCTTTCTCACTTGTTATCCTATCACAGTTACATTTCTCTACAAGGCATCACTTGCAACGCTTGCGTGTGACCCGCCACCATTTACATCAATCTCAGCTTGAGTCTCTTCATCCAACAACAATAACAGACGGTTAAGTCATTGCATTCAATATGTCCGACAGCGGCACAAAGGACTCGCTACCCACATTGTCATCTCCTCCTCCCCCTCCTCCTCCACCTCCAACTTCATCCTCTCAGCCTGCTCTATCCATAAGTGCGGACCAATTCCAAAGTCCAGCTGCTGCAAATGTCTCATTCCAAAGGAAGAGATCAACCTCCAAAACCAGGAGCAACTTCAACCCGATCAATGTCTCCTCATCCTCAACACCCTTGACATCACAGTCCCCTCCATCCACTCTAATAACCTCAATTGACGAACAGCCAGAGATTAAACCCCCAATGCTTCAGCGATATGTTCACGTGGTCAAGCTTCTATCCCCTGATCAATCACCATCAGAGTTTATCAAGATTTTGAGCGTACCATTGAGCCCCGACTCGTTAAAGATTGGAAGACAAAACGTCCCAAAAGTCACAAACAAAATAACAGACGGGTTCTTCGATTCGAGAGTCCTATCTAGAAATCATGCTGAGCTCTTCATCAAAAACAGCAGGCTTTACATCAGAGACTTGAAATCGTCCAACGGTACCTTCATCAACGATGAGAAGCTTGACCCTCACAAGGATTACGAGCTGAAAATTGGAGACAAGCTGGACTTGGGAACCACATTGGAGAGTCAAATGGCTCATAAAAAGATCACGTGTAACGTTGCAGAGTTCAGCTATATCAGCCTGCAAGACTACAACGACAAGGTTTCACAGGTTATCAACAAGGGTAGCTTAGAGTCGAAGAAGCTCGAACTCTTCAATAGTTCGCTGGATGCATTGATCTTCAGCGATGTCATTGAAGAACAGGAGGATCTTGTATTGAAAGGATTACTGGAGGACATGTCTCTGTTGGGCGACGAGTTGAACGAAGAACAGCTGGAAGAACCATCAAAGGCCAAAAATAGCAACAGTAATAGCAACGGGAAAACAAAGGAAAAGACAGATCTGATCATTAACAACTTAAGCATCAAGCATTCTGCGAGTATGGATGATGTGGTGAGGAAACTCATACTCTCCATCAACAACGAATACATCCAGCAACAACGACTTCGAGAAATATCCCGATTCTTGAAGAATTACACAAACTACACACCTGCAATGCAACAGTCGTACATTCTCAAAGATGCCGAATCACCACAGATCAAAAGACAGATTTCTAGTGGAGACAAGCTGAAAAAATGGCAATTGAAATTAGAAAAGTCAGAGGCAAGAATCAAAGCGCTAGAGAGTGAATTGACCATGGTTAGGGAACATCTCGCAACGGCAAGAACCATTGAGAACAAGACCAGAGTAACCAGAGAGGAGAACCAAGCCATGATTTCATCCCTATCCCAAGAATTAGAAAAGAGTGCCGGAAGTAATGCAAGGTTGAACGAAGAATTGAGAAATTGTAAAGCCACTCAGCTGGAGATGGATGCCGAGTTGGTGGAGTTGAAATCTCACCAAGCTGCTCTGGCCAAGAAACTCGAGGAGGCAAACATTAGAGAGGAGGAATTGCTGAAGAAAGTTGAAGAGTATGGGGAAAGAGATATATTGCAGAAACAGTCTGCCACAGCAGGGGAAGAAAGCACATTGAAGGAAGCAGCATGTGTGGAGAAGCATAATGCCGATGATGAGAAGGAGAACCAGAGACCTCTGGGTCAAACAGTTGAACCGAAACCATTGGAAATACAAGTATCAAAGGCCGTGTCTGATGTGAACATTGTTCCAGCTGAAGTTACGGAGATCGCCCACACTCAGCCTGATGTTGAGACCACAACTGATGCTAAACAGGAAGTGACTGATGCAGAAGAAGAATCTACAAAACTAACAGATGAAGGGGGTTCGAAGATTGCTAGTCCCGATGTCAACAGTCCAATGCCGCAGACAACCCTTCACCAACACTCTTCCAAAGTTCAGCCGGTAAGCCTATCGCTGGCAGCGTTTGTCTTGCTCCTTAGTATCGGTTACTTTTTCTATGCACCACCGATCAACAGCTGGGGTTAAAATCTCCCATTGTAATCACTCACCTTCTTTCAGGGGGTCAATCCTTTCTCTATATAGCACAAACACAGCGCCACATAATCAACTTTATCCTAAGTGTCACTCACTCTTGAGTGAACAGTCATTTTATTCACCGATTTTCACATATATACAGGTCTATAACAATCACTTTAATTTGCAAAACAGATCTCGTCCAGCTGCCTGAACAACTCTGTCTCGTCTTGGCCGGCAACAGCTTCCAGTTCGTATCTGACAACATCTTTAACACCAATGTTTTTGGTAAACTCAGCCGTAAACATTTCAGAAATACCATCCAATGAAACGCTCTTCAAATTGTGCTTCTTAGCAACAGAGTCCATTTCGTGTTCTATCGAGGTCTGCTTGAAATCGGCCAGACCACAAAGGACAACACTTGGATCGTTAACATACGACAAGTCGGTAAAACAGTTTAGCGAAATGCCGTGCGATGTGACTGAACGTCTAATGTTGACCCCAAGCGAAGAAACTTTGCGTAGTTCTCCCTCGTTGTCTGCAGTGGCATCTGATGGCTTGATCCAAACACCTGTATTCTCAGTGACTTGAGCATTTAGACAAATCCCATACTGCGGATCTCTCAACAGTGCAACCATCGACTTTTCCAACGTGGAAACGTAGCATTTCGATGTGAGTTTATGATAGTTTGAAAGATCAACGATTGGATAAAGTACCAACTGACCTGGTCCATGGTATGTCACTTGGCCTCCCCTCGAAGTTTGGACAAAACGGATATGCTTGTGAGATTCGATGAAATCCTGTCTTTGCTTGCTCGTGTTGGATTTTTCTCGTTTTCCTCCCGTGTAAACATGTTGGAACTCAAAAGATAGAATTGACGGTTTCAATGGAGATGGATTGATAGTCACGGAATGCTGTTGCTGCTCTTGGTACCTTGGATTGCGGCTTAGGATTTGAAACTTTTTGAACTCGAGTGCTTTGGATACTATATGTTCTTGTATTTTGTCTCCCAAAGTATAAGGTATGATGCCTTTGAAGTGGATGTGGTTGACTGATCTTGCCAGGTCTGTCAAGGGGTAGAATTTAGTTTGGCATGACGATGATGAGGGTAATTGCGATGAGGATAAGGATGGATCGATCCCTGCTGAGTACCGCCTTAGGAAGGGTCTCTGCAGCTCTACCACGCGGGATCTAAAAGTGAGCATCAAGAACTGTTGAACAAGCAATTAGTGGTCAGTAGTATGATTGATGAGGGTTTTGTTCTTCTGTTTGACGACCATTCGTTCGATATCAAGGATGTTTCTTATCACTTCAACCGAAAGTCCAGCATCGAATGAAAAATATAGTTTTTCAGGCTGTGCTGTTGATCTGTCGCGTCCCAATTTTTGCCCCTATATTTTCTTGCAAAATGATGTTTACTTTTCAACTTCTGTTGATCACAGATGAGATAAGTAGGAGGATGCTGGAGAAAGACCTGGAGCTCATGTTCTACTGCTTATACCTACAACTATCAAATGAGAATCTTATGTGTTGCTGAAAAACCATCAATCTCAAAGTCAGTCGCGAATACTCTGGGTGGAGGTAACGTCAGGACGAGGAACACGGACAACAAGTACATTAAGAACTACGATTTTACCTTCAACTTCAGAGACTTCGGCCAGGCCGAAGTCACAATGACTTGTGTGTCAGGCCACATTACAGCTGTTGATTTTCCACCTGATTATGGGTGGGGTAGGTGTCGACACCAAGCGTTGTTCGAAGCCCCAGTCGAGACGAGAATCAATGACAAGGAGGCCAAAAAGATAGCGGACAATATTGCCAAGGAGGCACGAAACAGCGATGCACTTATGATATGGACGGATTGTGATAGGGAGGGCGAGTACATAGGGTACGAGATAGTGGAACAAGCAAAGAAGTTTAACCCTAGTCTGAACCTCGATACTGCCTACAGAGCGCACTTCTCACACTTGGAGAGATCGCATGTGGTATATGCGGCGAACAATCCCAAACGATTGGACAAGAATGCCATATACGCCGTCATGACAAGAATTGAATTGGATCTTAGGACGGGATCGAGTTTCACGCGGTTCCTTACAGATTTGTTCAAGCCTGTTTTCAAGGCAGAGTCTAAGATAATCTCCTATGGTGGCTGTCAGTTTCCGACATTGGGGTTTGTCGTTGATAGATATAAGCGAATCAAGAGCTTTAAAAAAGAGCCATTTTGGTCATTATCTTTAGTGTTTAAGAAAGGTAGAACACAACGACCCGTGACATGGGATAGGGGACACTTATTTGATCGCCTGGTTACTCTATGTATATATCAGAACTGTATAGCAATGGATGGTGATGAGGCAACCGTTAAAGAGATAAAGACAAAACCAACAACCAATTGGGCACCCCTACCGCTTACTACGGTCGAATTGCAAAAGAGCTGTGCTACGTTTTTCAACATGAGTGCCAAGGAGGCACTAGCTGCTGCTGAAAAGCTATACAATCAAGGTTTTGTCTCATATCCAAGAACAGAAACCGACATTTTTCCCAAGACAATGGATCTAATGCCTTTGATTGAGAACCAAAAACAATCTCGAGATTGGGGAGAGTATGCTACGAAGCTTGCTGATCCTAGCACCAGTCTGTTCAGACAACCGCGGGCTGGCAGTCATGACGATAAAGCGCATCCCCCAATTCACCCTATCAAATTCACTGGTGGCAGTGACTTAAATTTGAAGGAAAAAAAAGTTTACGAATTTATCGTCAGGAGGTTTCTGGCATGTTGTTCCAAAGACGCCACAGGTTTTCAGACAACCTTGAAGCTTCAGTGGGGAACGGAGATGTTTTCAGCTGGTGGGTTGATGGTTGACAAGCTCAATTTCTTAGAGGTGTATGTGTACCGCAAGTGGGAATCATCCTCTACGCAGTTACCAGAGGTTCAGCCCATTGAAAAGGTGCGACTTCAGAAAGCAGAAATGACAGAAGGCCATACTGCTCCTCCTTCGGAGCTCACAGAGACCGAGCTTATTGCCTTGATGGATAAGAACGGTATAGGTACGGATGCTACCATTGCTGAGCATATTGAAAAGATTATAGCTAGAGAGTACGTCTTAAAGATGTCTAAAGGATCAGGAAAGAACAAGACGAACGTGTTGGTTCCAACAGAACTTGGCTATGGGTTGGCAGAAGGTTTCAACCAGATGGGATTTGACAACATCTCGTTGACCAAGCCATTCTTGAGGAAGTCGTTGGAAGAAAAGTTGAAGGCTATATGTGATGGCCAAACAGACAGAAGTGCCGTGCTGGGAGAAATCACCAACACCTACAGAGAAGCGTTCTCTTTGGCCAACGTTAACCAGAGAAAGCTAACCGACAGTTATCGGAGTACCATTGCGGGGAACCAAGAAGGTTGAATGTTTCCCCTGGTTGCATTGGAAAGAGTCTATAACTTGAATATTTGTGTAAGTATGTATGATTCAGTAAGATGCCGTCTCGTTGGAATAGCAGTTATAGCAGCAGAAACACGGCAGTGCACAGCCGTTGAACCTCCGGAAAAAACGTCAGAGCCTACAAAAAGATTAGGCGGCTGTGGCCGCGAGGACTACACTTAACCGAAATACTCTGGACAGAGCCGGGGAAGATGAATAAATAGGCATCTCATGGCACAATATCTATCGTTATCATCGTCACCAAAACACAATCTATCAGAATTAACTGAAGTTTAGCAGATTCAATTGAATACATAACATTTCCAAGCATGACTAAGACTCCACGTTGTATTTTCATTCGTCACGGGTAAGCTTTTCAACCATAAATTATTAATGTCTATAGGACTGCTCTTGGAGCCGCCAGGTTGATCTAACTAAATCCAACCCCGCCACTCTAGCAATCCATGCTTTTGAATCTTAATCACTAACACCCACCGAGAAATCTTAACTCAAACTTCCAATCAGCCAAACAGAATGGTCCAAATCAGGCCAGCACACCTCCCGAACAGACATTGACTTGACACCGTTTGGAGTGAAGCAGATGCGTACCACTGGGAAATGTCTAATTGGTGACGGTCCAACAAACTTGATCCAACCTGGGAATCTGAGAGCCATTATTACCTCCCCTAGACAAAGAGCGCTTAGGACCAGAGACTTGCTCTTGGAACATTTGTCACCTGAGACAATTTCCAATATTGAATTCAGAATCGATGAAGACATCAAAGAATGGGAATACGGTGACTATGAAGGACTATTGACTGCCCAGGCCAAGGCATTAAGAAAGTCGCATGGATTGAACGAAGATTGGGATATCTGGAGAGACGGATGTGAGAACGGTGAGGATTACAAACAGGTTACGGAGAGAGTCGATGCTGTCGTTGCTAGGATCAAGGAGATCCATAGGGTTGCCTTTGATACCAACGTTTGTTGTGACGTTGTTGTTGTTGCGCATGGCCATATCTTGAGATGTTTTGCTGCTAGATGGGTTGGCAGGGAGATCAACTGTAACCCTCAGTTCATGTTGGATGCCGGTGGTGTTGGAGTGTTGAGCTATCAGCATCATAACATCGAGGAGCCTGCATTGTTCTTGGCTGGCGCTTTTGTCGTGCCTGTTGAGGAGGAAAGTGCTGACTTGTAGATTTTCAAAGTAATAGAGACAGTGACATTTTTTTCTTTTACAGCTTTCATCTTACGAAAAGAAGAAGTCATTTATAAATATCCTCATATATACAATATACAACCCCTTTTTGAAACCTTGGTAGTCTAGAAAGTTTAGTGTTTCAACTCTTGAAGTAGTTCGCCCTGCTCAAAAGAATATATTCTCTTTTGACCACTATTGATGCTATTCCTATACGGCAAACCAGCACCGTTGGTGGTAAAGTTTCTTTTCTTGTTGACGAGCAACTGTGAATTGGCAAAACGTGGATGCTGTCCGAGATACTGAGGTTGCTGATGATCATTGAGGGACTGGTATTGAGGTTCCACGGAGCCTCTACCAGTCTTTTGTGAGTACCTTTTGGTAGGCGATAATGGGATAACCGACGCCATAGTCACATCGGGCATTGGAGGCGGCAATTTATCCTGGCCTGGCTCATAGTTGTAAGCATTCATCTGGTTCTGTATCTCCTCTATCGTGTTGTTTAGCGAGTAGTTGTAAGAGTTGTACGGGTTGTAGTCCTCGTCCAATCTGTTTGCACTGTTTTCTGTGGGTGTGAGCGCGCTAGTTAGTGGGCCATTGGCGTTGTTGCTGCCGCTGCTGCTGTTTGTTTTGGCCTTGTCGGCCCCATTGTGAAACTGTGTGATCAAGCTGAGGCCCCCTCTATTTGGCTTTGACTTTGGCGACACTCCCAATGGATGACCTGTGTGGAATTGACCGTTAGTATTATTGCTGCTGCTATTGTTGATGTTGTTGGAAACTGGACTGCCGGTTGCTGAGTTTGCGGATGCCTGAACGGAGAAGTTTTTCAAAACCTTGAAGGGAGAAAATCTTTGATTTTCGGCATTTGATTGAACCACCGGCTCTTGGTTGTTATGATATCCATGAAACACTGAGCCTAATGTGTTGGTACTTGTCTGTCTACCTATCTTGTTAATCAATGGTGTTAATATGCCTAGACCTGAGTTGGAACTGTTACTAACGGCTGGCGACAAGTCGTTTCCATGAGAATTGTCGTAATTGTTGATGAACGATGAGGAGTCCTTGAGAGATCCAAAGGAGATATAAGCAGTTGCCTCGTCACTATTCTGACGATCATTCATGATTATTGTTCCATTGTCGCTCGTTATTGGGGACAATCCATTAGCCTGGTTTTTTTTTAAAGGAGTGGTATTTGTACTGGTGGCACTACGGCCAGCACCGTTGTAGACAGCATCAGCAGCTGCTCCGCTGAGGTGAAGTGATCCCATTGATTTCTTCCATAATCCCAAAACTTTTCTACCTGCAACATTCAAGTTTTCCGATGTTCTCTTCAAGATTGGTGATATAATGTCGCCCTTTGCAGCGCCTGTTGGCGATGTCATTAACATTTGATTCTGCGATATCAAAGGTGAGCTCGGATCGTAGTACGGGCTTTGTGAATCTGCAGGATTGGCAAGAGATATTATGGAAGTGAGAACAGGGCTATTGTCGTCTGAATCATTATCTTCCAAATCCTTGGAGTATGCAGGTAATTGTGCTCTCTTGGGCGTCACTGGTGACTGACCAGCATCAATGGATCCATAGTTTCGTGTTTCGGTAGCTAACGATGGAGTCGCAAGATTAGAGCTTCCCTGCAGTTGGTCAAACTCACAATATTCATCCGACTTGTAACTCAACACAAACACTCCACTGATGACCAAAATGGTACCAAAAAGAATGAGGACGCCATTCCATCCCAAAACCTCGTGCCACTGTTCATAGAATATGAGACCGTTTGAGATGTTTATAATATTGTAAACACAAAAAATCAAGGGGTATAGAATTGAGGTGGAGATGAACTTCAAACCTTGGTTTAGTAAGTACAACTGGGACAAGCATAGTGAAAAAAATGAAATTACCAGAAAATACGTCGTTCTGTTGTTGAGTTGCTTGATTTCATGGTTGATGAACGTCAATATGAGAATCTCTATCGTTGACTTGGCTAGTAACAAGGAATGTGCCGACAAGATACCTGATGTGATACCATACAAGAGTCCTTGAGTTGATCGTATCGTTTCAGTTGGGTATGCTAGAAGGAAGAAGGATATTGCTGAAAGTACGTCTAGAGTTCCTGACAAAACCCTATAGAATAGCACTTGACAGCCTTTGTACATGTTGCTGAATCTAAGAAGCAATCCATTGTGGTCCATGGCGGATGAGTCAGAATCATCTAAAGAGATTGATGGGTATCCATTTTGACGCTCTTGTTGGAGGATATACATTATCTCGTTCACCTTGACATTGTAATGGTTGATCTTTTCGTTTACCGTGCGGTAATTCTTGTTTTTCTTCTTCTTCAAACCAAGGTCATAATTCGACATTGCTATCCAGCCTAGGAAACATGCACATACTATGCTGTTGATGCTCACCCACACGAGGAAGTTGTGTTTCCTTAGCAATTCGATAAACCTCTTCAAGTTGTACTCAGGCTCGGTGATTGATCCACCAAAGAAGGCAATTAAAAAGGCACCAAAGCTGATCAGTAGGGTGCCTATCAAGGAATATTGAGTAAATGCCTCGTTCAAAATCATTGCATTGAACACGGTGTTGAAAACCAACCCGATCGATTGCAACGGGCTCAACACTATCAATGGCAAGGTTGTTATCTGTATACTGGAACCAAACACATTTGCTATTATGAAAAGAAAGAACCCAATATGCCAAAGGGATCTCTTGTATGGTGTTTGATCTGCAGTCACTGGTGTTGAGCCAATTGGTCTGTGGTCGCCTTGTATCAAATGAGCTTTCCTTTGTAGGATCAATCCAATCGACTGACATGCTGACGAAATAACGCCCACTGTGCAACCAATCAGGATTTTGTTGTTTGTGCTGGAGGACTGGACATTGTTCAAAAACATGGTGGGTATTGAGATGGCTTGTTCTTTGGGTATCCTTTTGAGAAGCTCTAACATGATCGTTTCCTTCGATTGCTAACTATCTATGTGGGAGTGTTGTCAAATGGGGACTTGTGCTGTTGAGAAACCATGCACAGAATACCTCGAGCCCAGATGTATTTCAAGCAATGTAGTTCGGTGAGTTGGTATATCTGACCGGTATGTATTTATATGTATATTTCGCCAGAACAACGAGGAGACTTAGATCCAATTGTGGTTGTGTTATTAAAGTGATACTGTTGTGTTTTCTCTTAAGAGCAACGCATATATTTGGCGCTGTACCAAATAGCCCACGCCAAAACGGTTGTTTGAGCCTCGCGCGCCGATGTTGCTGTTGATGATCGTTCCTCCGAAGACAACTACTACATCAACATCTTCTGCCGGCAATGAAAGTACTTCAACTTAGCAATTGATGGTTACAGGTTAATATTTAAAGACTCAGAAGGACATGACGGAGCTTGAAAAATACCTAAGCATATCTCTGAGCAAGATCAGCTCCTCACAAAACTCCTCGATACATGATGGATTGAGCAGAATTGACGCATTGATGGGCAAGCTATGTCTCATTTCAAGAGACAGAAACAACATTGATTCCACAAGTCGACCACCGACGGCGACTTCCAATAGGCCCAATACGGGGAAGGTGTCACAACTCTCAACAAGCTTTGAAGGCATATCAATAGCAGCCTTGTCGCCTCCATCACCGACCATACGATCATCATCTTCTTCATCTTCCTCGTCATCTTTTTCTTCTTCTTCGCCATCAGCACTATCACCATCCCTCAATTCTCAAACTAGAAAATGGAAAGTTCCTACCCAGTCTGACCCTGCATTTGGAGAGTTTATTTCCCTACAGGACACATTCACATACAACATCACGTCAAATCTATCCTACCTTCTCCAGAGAATGTCTTTGGAGTTAGGCGCCAAAGCCGATGGCGCCCCTGGATTTCCAACCGAGATGGTTGTCCTATGCTTGAGGATACTTCAGGGGTGTCTCTTGTTACATCCTCCATCACGAGAAATATTCTCGGGAGAGATACACATGGGCACACTACTTGGGTTCTTGAAACCAACACATCCACCAAGCATTATAGTAACGCTGATGCCAACTCTTGTGAGCTGCCTTGTGAGAAACGTTGCCAACCTTCGATGTTTTGAACTTCTTGGTGGGCCAGAGTTGGTGTGCAACTTGTTAAAGTTTAGACCACCACAGAGTGGTGGTGAAGGTGGAGTTACGCGTGGTGAAGCACAGACAGGTAGTTTGAAAAATAATAATATCAAGAGCCCTAATGGTACACAACATACAGGAACTGGTAGTAGTACTCAAAGCTGGAAGGAGGTTCAAGTTAAAGCATTGGAATTTTTGTTTTTCTATCTCGTTCCAGAGACGCAAAAATCCAACAACACCCACGGCGGTGTTGACAAGCATAGCAGAAGAAGCATGACGGATAAAGTTGAGATACTAAACAGGTACCTCAACAAAAACGTGACTGATGGACTAGTCAACGAGCTTCTTGAAAGTAGACCTTTTGGAACAATGAATATCGAATGGTGAATCATGTTCAAACTGTTGAGGCATCATCCTCACTTTGTTGTTCAGCCTCAATACCCTTCTCTGGATCGACCTGTTGCTCCTCCTTAGAAAGCATTCTTAGGAACCCCTTATGTGCTTTTCTGCACCTCTTCATCACCGAGGCTCTATTACCGATTAGCATGGCCATTATCATGATGAAAACGATCAATCCCAAAAGGGTGAATCCTATGATGTTCCCCGTTCTCTTGTCAACTCCAGGAAGCATGTCTGGTCTCTTGATCGGTTTTCTTGGACCTCTATGGCTTGATCTTGGTTTTGGAGTTGGGTTTGTGTACGCGCCATTGGTGTTGTTCTTGTTTGAACCGTTCAATACCAGTGTTACCAACTTACCGTCACGGCCTATAGCGACAACTGTTGGTGGGTCTGACGAGTAAGCAGAATCCGCTGTTTCTGTCGTGATGCTGGTGGTGGCGGTAGTGGTAGTGACAGTGGCATCGGTATCAACTGATTGGTCATCCTCCAATCCAAAGAGGAAAGAGTTGTATTTTTGGGAGGTTGAATTGGTGCTCATTTTGGTTGGACTTTAATTTAACGAATGGAATGGAGAGTTTAGTTAGCTTTGGTGTTTCTTTAGCTAGAGATCGAACTGATGGTGTTGCAATAGGAGTAATGATACAGATAACTCTTGTGATGACGAGAAAAAAGGTCTGGTCTATATATTAGCTGTAAGCTTTTCAGAACAGGCGTTTTAATGAGAAATTTAGGGTATATTACTCGATTATTTTGCCCCCCTTTCCTATTGCCTATAGGGGTAAAAGCTGTGGAAAAAAAAGGGTGAGGCAAAAAAAAGTAAAAAATATTACGTAATATAGTACGTGTGCAAAAGTTGCAGCTTATCCGAATTCGGAGACTTCATGCAAAAGAGAGTGAAAAGTGCGTCGGATTCGACTTCGGGCTATCTATCTGTAACTGTGAAGCTACCTCAGGTTACCACTGCTCGCCTGTTCAAATGGTGATTTGTGTTGGAATTATTTAGGCATACCAAAGATTTCAAAACATATATTGTACAATCAGTAGCAGATCAATCCCCTGTCAAAAGATGGGAGCAATTGGCTTTGCACATGGTGTAGTAATCAGGCAATGGAAAAGCTGTAGAAGTGGAGGCATCCGTATCCAACCAACCAATTTCCGCGGCCAGAAGCTCTGGCCACCGGGGAGAGACGAGAGGCTGCACCGCGCGCGCGTCCTGCCGTGCCGTGCTTCCACGAACGATGCTTACTCTCAACGATATTCAGAGAGAGTCAATACCTGGTCAGTGTTGCAACAACATCAACCAGGTTTGATCACACCTTCCTCTCTTACTCTTTCTCTCCTTCCATTCGTTCCTCCATTCTCATCATCCAATTCAAACGATTGATTCGATCTAAAGAAGCCAATTGCATCATTACTAGTTCAGAATAAATCCAGTTCATCCTTCGAAGTTTGTTGATCTCACCCTCACCTCCTCGACACTCTAGATCATTCTTTCATACATCCACAATCCAACGTACAATGTTCTCCCAAATCATCACCAAGAGATCTCTAACTGCCTCTTCATTGAGAAGAACCTTGGCCACGGCCGTTAACGAAAACGCTCTACCAAAGAAGTACGGTGGAAAGTACACCGTCACCTTGATTCCAGGTGATGGTATCGGTAAGGAGATCACTGACTCTGTCAAGACCATCTTCGCTTCCGAAGGAGTTCCTATCGAATGGGAAACCGTTGAACTATCAGGTGTTGAAGGTTCTTCTCCATCAGGATCCCAAATAGATGCTGCTGTTCTATCCTTGAAGAGAAACAAGGTTGGTTTGAAGGGTATCACCTACACTCCAAACACTCCATTTGCCAAATCCCTAAACGTTGCATTGAGGAAGGAGTTGGACATTTACGCATCCTTGGTTTTGATCAAGAACATTCCTGGTGTTCCAGCTAAACTAGAGAACATTGATTTCGTTCTAGTTAGAGAAAACACCGAGGGTGAATACTCAGGCTTGGAACATCAGTCCGTTCCAGGTGTTGTTGAATCTTTGAAGATCATGACTAAGTACAAGACCGAAAGAATTGCCAGATTTGCCTTTGACTTTGCCGTTAAGAACGACAGGTCCCTAGTGACTGCCATCCACAAGGCCAACATCATGAAGTTGGGTGATGGTTTGTTCAGAACAACCGTTAAGAACGTTGGTGCTGAAGAATACCCAACCATCGAAGTTCAGGATATGATTGTCGATAATGCTTCCATGCAGGCCGTTGCCAACCCACAGCAGTTTGACGTTATGGTGACTCCAAACTTGTACGGTTCCATTCTTTCCAACATTGGTGCTGCCTTGATCGGTGGTCCTGGTTTGGTTCCAGGTGCCAACTTTGGTAGAGAACATGCCGTGTTTGAACCAGGTTGTAGACATGTTGGTTTGGACATCAAGGATAAGAACATTGCTAACCCTACCGGTATGATACTGTCCGCCACCATGATGTTGAGACATCTAGGTTTGGACGCCCATGCCGACAAGATTTCAAATGCCACCTACGCCGTCTTGGCCGAAGGTAAGACCGTCACCAGTGATATCGGTGGTAAGGCTACCACCACCGAATTCACCAAGGCCATCTTGGACAAGCTTGCTGCTTAGATTAGGCGATGAAGAAGAAGAAGACTCATCCACCCCTTTAAAAACAGAAAAAAACAAAATTTAAGATGGGAGGGAGCAAATACAGGTGAGAGAAAAAAGTGCAGATTGAACCCACAAAACACTGTCTGTTTTTTATTGTTTATTATATTAGAATCCGAAAAAAAGAAGAATGAGATGAGAAGAAAGACTACCGATTGTACCGGAGAAGTTTGGTTCAATTCACCATTCAGCAGGTGTGTAGCGTGTCTTGTTTTGTCTGTTTTTTGTTCTTTTTGTTTTCTTCTCTCGCTTCTTTGTGTTACTTTCCAGTTTGACTTACTATTTATTGTTTCTACCGATCTAGATATTATCATTTATTCAAATTTATAAATTGTTCATCATCCATTGGCATTGGTTATGCTGAGAGACTAACAATCTAAAAGATGACGTAATGCACTACGTCTTATCAGTCCACCTGTTGAAAGTGCAGTAGATGAATATAACCTGGGGATTGATCAGTCACTTCACGACACATCACTTTGCTATCCGCCACTTGTCAAACGAAAAGAAAGATTGAACACAAGCTACAAAGAAAGAGAACATTTGCACATATGGATAACTCAATTGATCCATCAGCACAACTATTCTTGATACTACTAGGTTAATCATTACACGAATTGAGCTAAAACCTATAGCTATTCTTGACGTGAAACCCTTATCGGTATCGTATTCACATCGTCATCTCAAACGATGGACTTTCATGCCAAGGATATGTCCTTGGATCTTTTGGAGTCAGTGGATTTTCATCTTCAACTGAAAAGATCCCAGTTCAAGACCCCGATTGAAGTCATACGTAAAAACTTCAAAAACTTGCAAAAACTTGCAGAGAAGCAGAACTCCATAGTTGCCAAACAGCTCAGCCTTGTAAGCTCCAAGAAAAACAAGGCTGACAAGCTCGAGCTCATGAAAAAGTTGGTTCATCAACAGGAGACTTTTACCAAAAAACTGGCTTTCAGAGTGAAGCAGCACAATGAATTCATCAGCAGACTTCAATGCAGATTGGAACGGCTGGATAAGTTGAAGAAACTCAACGAGAGAGCAGAGATTGGCAGTGGCAGCAGCAGCAGTCGTGATGGAAGCGATCAGAACAAGGCCCTTTTGACTGACTTGACGAAATTCTACAAGGATGAGATAAACCTCTTGATAATTGACTATCTACTAAAGACGTCAACCGATAACACATCCTCTGCAACGTTGAACCAAAACACTGGCGTCATGTTAGCCAAAAATTTACAGATGGATAAGCTGATAGATTACGACGTGATTCTCCAAGGGTTGAATATTTACAGAGAGATCAAAGTGAACAAGAACCTGAAGATACTTGCCGATTGGTGTACGGAGAACAAGAAAGTGTTGAAGGTAGTCAAGGATGAGTCCGAGGATAGCGTCAACCTAGAGTTTGAAACATACTACCAAAACTTTATAGAGAAGGTGAAGCAGGGCAAACTATTTGACGCATTGGAGATCACAAACAACCATTTGATCAACTATCTCACATCGAACGATGATGAGAACTTTGATAAGATTTCATCTGGAGCAGCGTTGCTCTGTTGGAACTTGGACGAGATTACCTCGATGCACTGGGATGATGGCACTCAACGACCTCTATTTCCAATTCCTCTATCGCTACAATCTTCCGCCCCTGAAAGTGCATCGCGCAAAGCACTGTCTTACTACGACAAGAACGTTCAGATCAAAAATGACATTGAGAGAAACGTCAAACCGTACAACAATCTATTGGCAGACGTCAAATGGACAAACTTGGCCGATTTTTTCCTGTTCAACTTTAACGCGCTATATGGAATCGACCAAACTTTGGAAATTTCGCTGTTGCTAAGTCTTGGTGCAAGTGCTCTCAAGACCCGATCATGCGTTCATCAACGGCAGCAACAGCAGCAGCAGACGGGACAAGAGCAAGATGATGATTATGATTACTTCCACAATAACTCTACTGGTGGTGATGGTGATGGAGCACCGTCAGGAAAGACAACTTTGAACAACGAATGTCCAATCTGTTCGATCGACTTGTACGAGATGACAAGAGAACTTCCATTGTCGCATCAGGTGAAGTCGAACATTTATGATAATCCTGTGTTGCTGCCCAACGGGAACATCTATCAGCTTGACAAATTGGTGAGGTTGAACAAAAGCATCAACGAGTTGAACGGCACTGACACCGGTTCCGGTGTGTCAGGATTGGATGATGAGGTGAGTTTGGATCGCGAGGATACCAGCTGGGATGCAATGGCAATGTTCAAGATTAAGGATCCTTTGACAGGGGGACTGTACGTGAAAGAAGAACTGTGCAAGGTGTATCCAACTTGATTTGTGATACTGACTCAAGCATGGTAATTTTTTATGCCTGTGTTTCCATACGTTTTGTCTTCAATTGATTTTGGTTTTGATTATGATCATAACTTTGGGAGTAACTGCCGTAGGTCGTTGAGCCGCAGTGTGGATGTGCGGCTCAATCGATGCTTAAATTTTTCACCCATATATTTTTTTTTCAGTTCTCTCCAAAACAAATTTCAAAGAACTATAAATCAACAACACAATCAGTCTATCCCTACAGCAAATATACACAACCTCTAGCCAATTGAGTCACTAATCCAACATATCTCCAACAATGCCAAGAAAAGGAACTTCAAAAAGAGGTGGAAAGACGAGCGCTTTGGCCTCGGCTCTAGCAAGGCATCAGGTCCTAGAAAAGCAGATCAAATCAACAAAGGAAAAAGAGCTAAAACAACAAGAGATGAAGAAAGAACAGGTTCAAAAGAAAAACAGGCCAAAGAGGAAATACGAGGCTGTCAAAGAAGAAGCAGGAGTTGATGCGGAGGGAGATGCAGAGGGAGAGGTGGAAGTTCCAAAGGAGAAAAAACCAAAGACGACAACCAGTTTCGTTCCATTTACTGCCGATGAAAAAGTGATGCTTATTGGAGAAGGTGATTTTTCGTACAGTTTGAGCATCATCAATGGTGGATTGATCAAACCTGAAAACTTGATAGCCACTTCGTTTGACAGGTTAGAAGAGTTGATTGTGAAGTATAGAGGCGTTGAGGAAACATTGAAGAAGTTGGCTTCAGAGGGAGTCAAGGTGTACCACGGGGTGGATTGTACAAACCTCATCAAGTCTCTGAAGTTGGTTTCCAACTTCAAGAAGAACAAGTTCAAAAACAAGGAGATTCTAGGGACGGACAAGATTGATCTTATAATGTTCAACTTCCCACATACTGGTAAAGGTACTAAGGATGTTGATAGGAACATCATGGAACATCAGATTCTGATGGCAAAATATTTTGAAAATAGTCAGGCGTTTTTCAAGCTCTTGAAGTCGAACAGAAACTACAATTCCAATCGACAGTCTGCTGCTGTGGTTTCCAACCTTTCTGAATCTGGGTATTTCAAAGATAAGCCTGTGTCAAGAGATGCCCAGAGTGGATCCTCACTTGCGGCGGATAGGATAGCAGTGACACTGTTCAACGGTGAACCGTACGATTCGTGGCAGATCAAGAAGCTAGCAAGGGATGCCATTGGATTCAAGGTGGAAAGGTCAGGTGCGTTCGATTGGGAGTTGTATAAGGGTTACTACCATAGAAGGACAAACAGCATGAAGGATACAACTAAGGCTGCAAATGAAAGGTTTGCAAGGACGTATGTCTTTGAGAGGTTTGTTAAGCCAGTTGATAAAAAGAAGAAGGAAGATGATGACGATAGCGATTGATTAAACAGATCAACATCAGCACCAATGAGCATATATATATATGTTTTTGCTTGTATTAATATACACGTGTACTATATACAGGAATGGGAATCACGGTTCTGTCACATAAAACACTTATTTCTCGTCGAATTTTCCTTCGATCAAATCGGTCAACATGTTTTGAATATCAACTGTTTCTTGATCCAATGGCATCTTGGATAGCTCCTTTTCTGCGTCTGCTCCTCCGAGGTACCTCTTCATCCTTATACCAAACTCACTAATGCTGGAGATGTCAAAGTACCAAAAGGCACCCGTTGTGACCATCGATAGGGAAGTAACAGCCAATAGCGAGGCATGAGAAACGGCACTCAGGGCGTCCCTATAAAATGAGAACTTTGGGGGAACATGGTTGTGCTGGTAAAAGTTTGGGGTGTATCTTCTTCTGATAATACCTCTGTATGCAACTTTGGAGGCCACGTATGTTGCAACGGTGAACCCGTAAAAGAGAGCTGCCTGGTAGAACCTACGTTCGTTGTATTTCACCACTGCCTCTGATCTCTTTGAGGAGTCAACCTTTCCGAAGAACCTTCCAATGTCCAAACCTTGAGGTAGAGATGACATTGTATTGGGAGATGTAATTATGCAATGCGATGCAATAACTGATGGATTTATGGATGGAGAAGAGGAGTTCCTTTCAAAGAAGATGTAGTGATGGCAATTGTGATGTATATATAAGGGGCGTATATACAACATTCGCTTCTTCTTCCTCTTCCGCAGCGACTCTTTCACAATGCATCAGCCACAGCCACTGCCACTGCCATATTGTTGCGCCACACAATACAGTCCCTTGATTCTTCCATTCTTAGTTTCCTTCGTTGTTGGTTGGACTTTTGGGATGAAAAATGGTGGATATATTGCTTTCGTTTTGAAAGAAAAGTTAGTTTGATAATTTGTATATTTTATATGTTTGTCAAGTTCGAAGTCATAATCCACAAATTCAAACTTTTCAGTTATAACTTAGAAAGTCAGTAATTCAACAAATTTAGCAAAATTGGAAAAAGAGCTGGGACAAGCTTGAAAACGCTGTAAAACCTTTTAAAATGTAACGTACCTTTTTAAATCTAACAAAACAAACTGCTCGATGTGTACATGAAAGCTTTCACAAAAAAAGTACCAGCTACACCAGAGAAAGGGGTAAAAATGACACGCCAAACTTGGCATTTTTAGGCGTCCATTAATGGTGGCGCAGGCCACCTCTGAAATTTTTTCTTGGTAACAACCACAGAGAGAGATGATAACACTTGTTTGGATTGATCTTGGTTTGTGCCCTTGTACTGTAAACACTGGCTAATTGGAGCCTCTTTATCTCTGATTAACAACACAGGTACAAGCAATCACTACTAGAGCCATTGGTAGACTTGGCATCATCCATCTCTAGTCAGAGACACACACACACACACACACATCCGCGCCATTCCCTTCACCATTGGCATACCACTCAACACCGTCTCCTACCCTTATATTACCGGCTGAACACATCTATTCTTTCATCCATCCATATCATAATATATCATCACATACGCATATCCATTCATCCCTTCATTTCACCACCAAGTCTTCTTTTTATGTACACACACTCACAGCTTTCATCAAAACGTGTGAACAGAGCGGAAAAAATGGTTTCTGACAACCCTTTCTCCAACAGCGCAGACGAGTCTTCCGACTCCTCCTCTTCCCCAACATCATCATCCTCGGCAGCAGCGGCATCTCCTGCTACAGAACTCTTACAAAGTCTCAACAGGAGAGAAGACACAGCTTCGGCAAGGTATTGCTGCAAATCTCTTGATGAAACAATTCAAGATCTATCAACAGACATCTCAAAAGGCTTGTCCAGTTCACACGAGGTTACGTATAGAAGGTCCGTCCATGGTGTGAACGAGCTAGAAGGAGAAGAGGAAGACCCTCTTTACATGAAGTTTATTGCAACTTTCTACGGTGACCCAATGATCCTGCTCTTGATCGGTTCCGCCGCTATCAGCTTCTATATGGGAAACATTGACGATGCAGTCAGCATCACCGCCGCCATTCTAATCGTTGTCACTGTTGGTTTCGTCCAAGAATATAGATCCGAGAAATCATTGGAGGCGTTGAACAAGCTCGTTCCGGAACAGGCACATCTAACAAGAAATGGTTCAACAGAAACCGTCCTTGCATCAACCCTTGTCCCTGGTGACTTGATCCACTTTTCCGTCGGTGATAGAATCCCTGCAGATGTGAGGTTGACCGAGGCCGTCCACCTAACAATTGACCAGAGTAACTTGACAGGTGAAACAAAGCCATGCACAAAGACAATTGATACAGTCACCAACAACCATTCATCAACAAACGAAAGAACAAACATTGCTTTCATGGGTACCCTGGTCAGGGATGGCCATGGGTCAGGTATAGTCATTGCCACCGGGTCCCAGACGGCATTTGGTGCTGTCTTTGCCATGATGTCCTCCATTGAAAAACCAAAGACCCCACTACAGGCAGCAATGGACAAGCTAGGCCAACAATTGTCCGTTTTTTCCTTCTGTGTCATTGGACTCATTGGATTTATCGGCGTGTTTCAAGGAAGATCTTGGTTGGAAATGTTCCAGATTTCGGTCTCTTTGGCCGTTGCTGCCATTCCTGAAGGTTTGCCAATCATCGTTGCCGTTACTCTTGCCCTTGGTGTTTTGAGAATGGCTAAACAAAAGGCCATCGTTAAGAGACTACCGAGCGTTGAAACCTTGGGTTCTGTGAATGTCATTTGTTCTGATAAAACGGGGACTTTGACTCAGAACCATATGACCGTCAACAAGATTTGGACCGTTGATATGAAGAAGACCCACGTTGACATTGACAAGCATGGAAACTATGCACACTTACTCACGAAGGATATCAAATCCTTGATGGAGTCCGGAAATCTGTGTAACAATGCCAAGTTTTCCAGCGAAAAGGACAAGTATGTGGGAAATCCCACCGATATTGCAATCATTGAATCCCTAAAATGTTTTGGATTGGATGATTTGAGAAACACAAGGATAAGGTCCAACGAGCTACCGTTCAACTCTTCAAGAAAATATATGGCCATCTGCTCAAACTTGGGTGACAAAACTAAGTCAGAAACGTTTGCCAAAGGTGCCGTTGAGAAGATTGTCGAAATGGCAAAGATGTACATTACAAAAGATGGCGAGATCAAACCAATCACGGAAGAAATTACAAAACTGATCTATCTAATGGCCGACGACTTGGCAGATGACGGTCTTAGAGTGTTGGCGTTTGGTAAAAACTCAAAGCCTTTCACCGATGAGCCTTCAGATCTGGTCTTTTGCGGTCTAATGGGTATGAATGACCCTCCAAGACCGCAGGTTAGCCAATCGGTTGCTTCGCTAATGAGAGGTGGTGTCCACGTCATCATGATCACTGGTGATAGTGAAAGTACAGCAGTCAACATTGCAAGAAAGATAGGAATGCCATTATCTGACCCATCGAGGTGCGTTATGACCGGTCAGAAGATTGATTCCATGTCCGAAGAGGCCCTAGCTGAAGCCATCCAATATGTCTCTGTCTTTGCAAGAACCACGCCTGAGCACAAGGTTGCCATCGTTAGAGCATTACAACTTAGAGGTGACATTGTCGCCATGACTGGTGATGGTGTCAATGATGCCCCGGCTCTAAAGTTGGCCGATATTGGTATCGCCATGGGTAAGAACGGTACCGACGTTGCCAAGGAGGCTGCGGATATGGTGCTTACCGATGACGATTTCAGCACGATATTGCATGCCATTAGAGAAGGTAAGGGTATCTTCTACAACATCCAAAACTTCCTAACGTTCCAGCTCTCCACCTCCGTTGCCGCATTGTCCTTGATTGCTCTTTCCACATTATTCAACTTGCCTAACCCATTGAACGCAATGCAGATCCTATGGATCAACATTTTGATGGATGGCCCACCGGCACAGTCGTTAGGTGTTGAACCTGTTGACCAGGAAGTGATGAGCAAGCCTCCTAGGTCACGTAATGACAAAATTCTCACCCCACAGGTTTTAAAGAGAGTCGGACAGGCCGCGTTTATCGTCATAATCGGAACAATGTTTGTCTACGTTAGAGAGATGGGTGATTCCGTTACGAGTAGGGATACAACTATGACCTTCACCTGCTTTGTCTTGTTTGATATGTTCAACGCTCTTTCTTGCAGATCTTACTCCAAGTCTGTCTTTGAGATGGGGCTGAGAAACTCGATGTTCAATTATGCCGTTGGAGGCTCGTTGCTTGGTCAACTTTGTGCCATTTACGTGCCTTTCTTCCAGTCCATCTTCCAGACTGAAGCTTTGTCGGTTGGCGATCTGCTCTATTTGGTTTGTATCACCAGTTCGGTCTGGATTGCCGATGAAATCAGAAAGTATTTTCTCAAGAGAAGGACTAACTACACATATGGGTATAGCGTTTCCGTTTAGGCGTGCTAATCAGTATCCAATGAAGAAGGAAAAATGATCTGCGAAGGCTACATTGAAAAATTAAAAACGTGATTGTTGGAATAGTTGTTCTGAGACTAACCGTTATTCCAGTTTGTGGTACTCTCATTCTCTTCATGACCCCTGGTCTTGATCATCCCTTCCACTCTCCCACCTCCTGCATCTCCGTATCTATCCAATGGCTTCTTAACCACCACCCTACGTTGATGCTTTCCAAACTTTTCCTTCATCAAACTTTTTCTTCATGTTTTTTTCCTTCTATTCTAATCTTAACTTTTATACAATCTTTTTCGCTCTTTTGCCTGCTTTTCACGTATTATGCGTTATGAAAATCTAATAGATTGTCTTATATAGTATACCAGGTATATCCAAAGTATGTCGACAGAAGACAATCCCTATCTAGTCCTGCATCAATCTCTCCGTCAAAGCCTCCAAATCGTCAATGGTCTCAGGTTGTTCCAATTCAATAACATCACCATACCCTTCACCGTCTGACGAGTCGTTTCTGGCCTCCTTTTCAAACCACTTTTTGGTCTTCTTCTTTGGCCTCTCCTCTTCCTCCTCGTCATCATCATTAGCTGCTAAATCCCTGTCCAAATCGACATCATCCTCATCATCATCATCAGATGGCCTACCAAGGGTAACGACGTAAGGAGCACCGGCAGCTTCGCCATCACTATCTATGCCTTCGTCTTCTTCCTTCATCAATTTCTCCAACTCCTTCCTCTTTCTCTTCTTCTCCTGTTTCTTCTCCTTGGCGATACTCTTATCCGTCTTATCTGCTTCTCCCATCATGGCTTGCCCTTTCGTCAAGAACTCCTTCTTGAGCGAATCTGCTGGTCCTTCCTTCAGGAATGCCTCTTCGTTACCCAATTCGTAAGCTGGATGGGCAACCCCCAAATCGTCAAACACAAGTTTGTTACCTAGGGAGGCAGACTTTGCAGTTAGTTTTTTCGAGAGGGCTTTCTTCGTTGCTCTCTTTGACGTGTTGATTAGATCAAGATGAGGAATATCTCCGTCTTTCAAGTCATGATCATGCCTCTTCACTTGCATAAAGTCATCCTCTTCCTCGTTGTTGTTTCCGTCTTCGTCGTCATCGCTGTCTTCATCGTCACCGGTGGACTTCTTGGTTGTTGTTTCCTCAGAGGTCATCTTTAAGTAATGATCAGAAAGAACAGACTGATTCTTCCTTTCGAACATCTTATCATACTTGGTTCTCACCTTCTTATCCACAATCTCTTCACCGTTTTCATCTGTCTTTGCCAATGACAGTAACTGTCTTGAAGCATTCTTCTTTTCCTTCAATCTTAACAG
Organism: Ogataea rishiriensis; assembly: GCA_030569615.1. Classification (NCBI taxonomy): domain Eukaryota; kingdom Fungi; phylum Ascomycota; class Pichiomycetes; order Pichiales; family Pichiaceae; genus Ogataea; species Ogataea rishiriensis. The sequence goes on along the minus strand of JAJMLH010000006.1, from coordinate 137,557 downwards.
ATCCTCGTCTGTTAACGATGCTTGCTGGCCTGACTTTGCCTTTTCCAGCATCTTGACTTTTGGTGCACCTGGTAAACCGAGTGATTTCGCAAATTCGTCCAATGGCATCTTTGTAATATCGAACACCTCTTTATCCTTTTGTATGAAGACTGATTTGAAGTACGAAACGAAAGCTTTTTGTCCCAAGTATTTTAACTCGGGACTCTTGAAACATAGAGATTGTAATTGGTCTTGGATCTTCTTCTTCTTTGCACCTTTGATGGTTAACTTTTTGACTGTTATCTTCTTGCTCTCAAGTCTCTTCAAAAATGGTTCTTCCTCGGTTGGAGTCAGCATCAACATTGATTTACCAGCTCTTCCAAATCTAGCACATCTCCCCACTCTATGTATATATGTTGAAACATCCTCTGGGCAGTCTAATTGGACAACCCAATCGATGGCAGGAAAGTCCAAACCTCTTGCCACCACGTCGGTAGCAAAGAGACAGCAGTGTTGAGCGTGACTGAATTTGACTGTAGTTTCAATTCTAGCCTTTTGCTTTTGTCTGCCGTGTAGTTTCATTAGTGATATACCCGGTTGTAGTTTCCTAAACGATTCATAAATGAAATGGACCTGTTTAGAGGATGAGGCAAACACCAATATCTTACTATCGAGGTGGGACTTCATGAAACTCCATAGAATGTCCAATTTTTCAGGTAGCCTTGTCACTATGTATGATTGTTCTAAGGACTCAGGTGTTGTTGCATCCTGATCGCTCGATGTGTTGATATACGTTGGATTTAGTAACGACAGTCTTGCCAAGTCCTGAACAGATTTTGTCTGTGTTGCAGAGAACAATAGTGTCTGTCTGTCAGGTGGTAGGTTGGACACAATGCTGTCCAAAGTTTTCTTGAAACCCATATCCAAGATCCTGTCTGCCTCGTCCAAGACCAGACATTGCAAATTGCTCATATTCAGCGTAGCCGATTGATCCATATGTTGTAGTAATCTACCTGGGGTACCTATGAGAATGTTAACTTTTCCAATTCTATCCTTTTCAAATTCGTAATCCTTACCTCCAATGACCAAACCTGCAGAGAAGGTTGTGTATCTACCAACCTTGAGTAACACCTCGTAAATTTGCATTGCCAATTCTCTCGTTGGTGAAATAATTAGTGCTCCAAGACCATCCAGCTCGTTCCAACCTTCATGAACAAGCTTCTCAATGATTGGGATCAAGAAGGAAAGAGTCTTACCGGATCCTGTCTTTGCAGCACCTAAGATATCGTTACCTTTTAAAGCTATCGGTATGGCTTCTCTTTGGATATCCGTCATCTTGATAAAACTGGACTCCCTAATACCACGTAATGTGTTTTTGCTGATTGGTAACTCATCAAACTTTGTGAATTTCTTGGACTCTTTTGGGTCGAGTTCCTGGACTCTCTCCTTCAGTAGGTTCACCTCCTTTTCCTGGTACTCTGCCTGCTTCCTTTGCTCCTCTCTTGTGGTCTTCTTCGCTTTTCTAGCCATTTTTTCTCTGTTTTGTCAATGATGTATTTGGTTGGTGACCGCTGATAGCTGAATGGAATGAAAAGCAGGTGGGATCATCAACTTCTTTCTTCTGTGCAAAGGATCTTTTCAAACTTGTTGTCATCCTCAGAATTTTTTACTGAAATATTTTTTTTTTAATTTTTTTGTATATGAGATCTGCCATTTGTGACATGCGTGTCTAATCCAAACCTCGAAATTTTCCACATCTCGAATTGGTTTTGGCTACTTCTTTGAGTGTTGAACAAACCACGAGCTGAAAAATGCTCGGTATCGATCAATGCCAAAAGTTTTGATTACCCCATCTCCCTAGAGTCACAGCAGGACAGTAGCTTTGAATCCAGCATCAACAATCACGATGAATACTTCCAAGAGCGCACACGGATTGATAAAGAAAACTTCTGATTTCTTGCAGAATAAGGTGATTGAACAGCAGCCATCCTGGTACAAAGTGTTGGCCTACCACCCTCCATTACAGGCCTTCCAAAAACAGATCAGACTCGACAAACTAACAGCTATAAAAGAGGCCGAAGAGAACAAGCTACCCGAACAGAACAGACCAGATGAAGTGACAGGATACTTCAAGACTAGGTTGAGACCAGCGCAGTTCAAAGTTGATCTTTTGAAACCCCAAAAGTTGGAGTTTATAGAGGACGAGATTAGGGATCTATTTTACAAGCAGCATCCCTGGGAACTTGCCGATCCCAAATCACTCATTGAAAATGAACATACAATAGATACCGATAGACTTGACTGGTCTACAATGCTACAGGTGACGAAAAAGCTTGATGGTGAGTCTGTTGTCCAAAGGACGCTACACTTGATGAAGGGCAGCTCAGATGCAAAGGAAGTTTCGTTGATAAGTGCCTACGAACAGGCCAAGTTTGAGTATTACCGCTTGAAAATCAAAGAAGAGACTGAGATGAACGTGGTTAGGGAAGAACAGGAGATGTATGGTGCCGTCTATGGCAAGTCGTTGTTGGAGCAATCCTTCGATAGAGAGGGCAAGGTGTTGAAGAGATGGAAGAAGGATGCTTTGCATAGAACAAAATTGATAGAGGCAAAAGTTAGCTCCAACGACTCTAGAGGTGGTGCTACTTCTGCTAGCGAGGCTGCCACTGCTGATGCCACTGCTGATGCTGATTTCAATGCCGACTCTAGCGTTGAAACTCGTTTTAATGAGGACGATCTGTTTGATGAGATGCAACGTTTGGATGACAAGTTCAAGTCATGAGATAATAGTACACAATTTTACTTTGCTGTTTCATTATTCAACCACCCCCACTCTTCTACCTGTTTATAATAATAGAAGGCTTCTTAAGGCTTCTCAAGAAGACCAATACTAGGTAACAGAGGACTGTAAAGGAGAGCCATGCATTCAATGCATATTAATATCCTATCTAAATTGTAACTCGTAACATCGTCAAGAAGTGGAATCATAAATATAAAAAGGAAAAAAAGAGGAAAAATAGAAAACCAACCCAAACGAACGTACCGACACGACCGGCCTCTAAGATCAACAGTCCCTCTTACTCTTCTTCAAAGTCATCTTGAAGAGATGAACGTTCTGTACCCTAAATCCTTCATGACCGTCATATCCAACAATCTCCAGAACATCGAACATTTTCCTAACCCTTTTGAAAAATCTCATATCGGCTCGTTTCCTATACCTACTGGCGAAAAGCACAACAGTCTCCCTACCACTACCAACAGGATGCGTCAAAGACAGATCAACAAGCGTTTTAACCAACACTTCAAAAAACTTTTCATTGTAGACACAATCTGCAGCAAGAACAAGGTCAACCCCATCTTTACCGATGTCATCAGGAACAGGAGTTCCCCAGAAGTACTCCTTGGCAACGACCAATCCTTCGAGATTATTCAAGGTTACATTGTCCTGCATGATTGGAACGAGACTATCAATATCGGTGATGTAAACCTTCATTGGATCCTTCAAGTTTGTGGATAGTTCTGTACCATGAACCATCATCGATAATGCAATCCCTGTTATTCCTGTTCCTGCGCCAATTTCAACCACTGTCCTCACGTTAGATATTCCATGGTTTGTCTTCAAGTCAAGAGTGATCAAGGGCCAATTTTGAAGGATATACAGCGTTAGTGCTTCTGCAGCTATCCAGAGAATACCACCACATCCCACTTCTCCTCCATCTTCATGGATTTTGATTGTTGGTGGTGGGGTGGTTTTGGAGAAGGCCAAGGACGACGGTTGAGTCTCATAGGTTGATTGGATCAGGTCGTTGATGGTTGACAATGAGAACGTCTGTTTACCTTGCAGTGAGACGTGCATGTCTCTAATTGGAACCAGATCCGATGCTATACTTTGGAAAAACGTGTCGATTGACCCATCATCTTGATCCTTCGTGGTTAATGTAGAGACGGAGATTAGAGGCAGCGAAAACGGGGGTAGCTGATCATCTGCATCGAGAACGATGGCAAGATCGGCAGATGCCTGAATCGAAGTAGGCATCAATGAGGGAGAGAACGATATTCAAACGATGAGCTTATTATGGGTGACAAACTTGCTGATGTATAGGGGTAAAAGAATAGGAAAAGGAAGAACTAGAAGAAGGAGAAGGCATTGTTTCATGGGGATCTTTTTTAAGAAATAGTGGACGGTTTATTAGGTGAAAAATTAAATAAAAGTAAAATGGGGATGGATGCACGCACGCGAGTGAAGCGGTAGCGCTGGAGTAATAGTTTTAACAAACGGTCTTTGAGATCATTCAGCATTCACGAGGAATTGCACGGTGAATGATGATTAGTTATGATAATGTATATTTGGTTGGGGTTAGTTTTTGTTGGAAAAGTAAGTTACAAAGGGAAACAGATTAATGGTGATGAGGAGCTCCAACTGGACTCTGTAATAGTATGCATATACCTACACGAGCCTTTGAATATATACAAGAGGAACAGCATGCAAGATTGATTCACCCTCTTTCCAATAATGAAACCCCAAAGAGCAGAACAGCCTTTTCAATACCAAGTCTTAACCTCCTTCTCCTTTCTTTCCAGCCTCTTTCTATACTTGCTACCTTTAGCGGCAATGATAACTTCATCAGCCTGCGCAACGGCATCGGCAATCTTCTGTTTCCTTTCAGCGAAAGTTCTTTGCCATTTGTGACCTTTAGGTCTCAAAACACCTTTCAAGGTTGGTTTCGTATCGAACTTCTCCTGGAAGAACTTTTTGTTGTTTTGCAATGTTGGCATGAGATCAGCTATACCAAACTTGTAAGCCAACTTGTAGAGGTCTGACTGCCTTCTGGAAGAATAAACCGGATCATGAACCTTCCCCGTTACTGGGTGTCTGTTTGCTATGAATGGGTTTGCATCTGGTGCTGTTGTGAGCGTTGCTGAGGAGGCGTATGTCTTGAACGGTGCTGGTGGATACCTCGTGAAAAAGCTTTGCAGCTTCGTTGGGAGTTTCTTGAAAGCCTGCTCGGCGGTCAAATTGAATAGTTTCGTCGTGGACATTCTTGTTATGTGCGTATGAGATGACACCGAGAATATAGTAGGCCACTGGAAAGTAATATTAATAGTAATGGCGATGGAGATGCTGATGGGCAGTACTCAAATAGTAAACCACCACCGATGCTGTTCAAAGTTCAAAGTTCAAAGTGGAAAGTTGAAAGAAAATTAGTTCAAATCTTGCCGGTGCAAAGGTGCACTTAAAATGTCCCAAAACGGCAATTCCTCAGAGAGCTCTAATTTTTCCGCTGTCTCGATTGACATCGATCTGTGTGACTAACTTTTCGCTTTTACAACTTACTTTTTTTCACGTTTTTTCACTTTTCTTGAATCGTTATTACATCTGGTTCGTTAATACTTCTTTGATCAACGTTCAATTCTCCACAGAAGCATCAACAGTATGATTAGGGCAGCTACATCATCTTTCAGACAGCCGCTTGCAAGGCTCCCAACCCGCCTTCTCCAAAAGAGACTCATCACTTCAACTCCATCACTGCTGAACCCTTCATCAACATCAACATCAAGTTCCAGCACCACAACCACTTCATCCAACCTTATCAATGAAACAGACAAGTATCAGGTGACAACCTACTTCAGACCACCTATCGTCATGGATAAAGGTAAAGGCTGCTATCTTTGGGATCTGGAAGGTAACAAGTACATTGACTTCTCTGCAGGTATTGCCGTGACAGCACTTGGACACTCCAACGAAGAAGTGGCAGAGATCATGTACGACCAAGCAAAGAAGCTAGTCCACTGCTCAAACCTACTCTACAATGCCTATGCTGGCCAGTTAAGTCAAAAACTTGTTGAAAAGACAATCGAATCGGGTGGAATGCACGATGCATCCCGTGTCTTTTTGGCAAACTCTGGAACTGAAGCTAACGAGGCAGCTTTGAAGTTTGCTAGAAAGTATGGTAAGTCAATCAGTGAAGATAAGACTGAACTGATCACCTTTGAAACTTCGTTCCACGGTAGATCATTGGGTGCTCTTTCAGTCACACCCAACCCAAAGTACCAACAACCTTTCGCACCTTTGATTCCAGGTGTCAAGGTTGCAAAGCCTAATGATATCAAATCAGTGACAAAGTTAATCTCAGCAAAGACATGTGCCGTTATCATCGAACCTATTCAAGGTGAAGGTGGAATCAGACCAATGTCTCAAGAATTCCTAGTTGCTCTAAAGCAACTCTGTAAGGATAACGGTGCATTGTTGATCTACGATGAGATTCAGTGTGGATTGGGAAGATCCGGAAAGTTGTGGGCGCATTCAAAGCTTCCTAAAGAAGCTCATCCGGATATTGTCACCATGGCTAAAGCTCTTGGAAATGGTTTCCCAATTGGTGCAACTATGATTACCGAAAACGTTGAAGATAAACTCAAGGTTGGTGATCATGGTACCACCTATGGTGGTAATCCGTTGGGTTCTAGAATTGGCCTCTACGTTCTAGATCAAGTTTCTGATCCAAAGTTTTTGGAACAGGTTGAAAGAAAATCTGAAATGTTTAAGGTCAAACTTAACGAGTTCAAGGAAAAATTCCCAGAACACATCAAGGAGGTTAGAGGTGATGGTTTGTTGCTAGGTGTTGAATTCAACGAGGATCCTACACCAATCGTTGCCGCTGCTAGAGATTTAGGTTTGCTCGTTATCACCGCCGGTGGCAATGTTGTTAGATTCGTGCCTGCTTTGAACATTGAGGATGAAGTTATAATAGAAGGGTTGAAGTTGCTTGAGACTGCCTTAGAACAAACATTGAATAAATAACCGTGTATTGAGTTCGTCACAACTAGTTTTAGAAGTGTTTTCAAATGGTTGGGATTGAATCCTATAAACAATAAATAAGACGGGTAATAAAACAGTCATGTCCAAAAAAAAGAGTAAGTTAGGTGTGAAGCATCACACATGATATTAAAACAACAGCCATAAGTCGAAAATAATGAAGAGAGAACCAAAAACTAAAGATGGAGCAACCCATATATCATATACCATCTGCATCTATGGCAATGGAGAAATAAAACCCAGCAATCATTGTACAATATAGCAAGATCAAAATGGAGCCTTTGAAATAGTTTGATTTCCCCTCAGCGTAAATATAAGTGAACATGTAAACGGAGATCAACGACGCAACAAAGTCCCAACGTGGGAAGATCAAAGTAAACATAGAGAAAACGTCTGCTGTTTCAGGATCATAGTTGATGAACGTTGAATACAAGTTAACAACAGGGATCTGCAACAAACACACCTGAAGTGCATACGCTGAACCAATCTCCATAGAAAGGGCAACGTTTCCGTGCATTGCAAACGAGATTGCATTGACAAACTCAGTGGTGTTTGGAATGAGCGCAAACACCGTCAATCCTAGTAATTTGGGGTTGATCGGATACACACTCAAAACGTCATCAACAACATCAACTAGGATTTCAGCAATGATGGCATAAAGAAAAGTGGCAGATAGTAAAATCGTTGTTGATTTGGTTCTTGACCAGTTTGGGGCATCGTGACCACCTGCTTCTTCTGCTGCTGCCACAGGTTGCTGGTGCTGTTGTTGCTGTTGTTGCTGTTGTTGCTGTTGTTGCTGTTGTTGCTGCTGTTGTTGCTGTTGTTGCTGCTGTTGTTGCTGGGCCTGTTGTGCTTGCTGAAGAACGGTGGCTTTAGAAATCGAATGGCGATGTTGTAGCGCTTGCCTCTTGGGAGCAGCAGCACCTGAGGTGGTTGCCACAGCCGCTCCTGCTGAGCCATCCAAGCTCAAAGAGTTGATACTAGTAGTTTCAGGATTGGTGTGGCTAACCTGAGGAGTCTGCATGTCCAATCTCTTCTCCCTATCTGCAGCTACTGGTGTACTCCAAATCAGAGCAGCGTGTGTCTTCAAAGTGAACAACAAACCGATACAATACGCCAGAAACAAAGCAATGGCACATATGATGGTGAACGGTCTTAAGTACCCCAGGTACAAATCATCAAAGACAAACCCAGACTGGAACAAATGACATTTCTTACAGTCCCCACCAATGTCAGCGCCATCTCCAACGGTATCGCACGAAAAGCATTGAACCTCATACTGGCCATAGATTTCGTACAAGATAGTTGGCGAAAGCATCACAACTATGGCGTACAAGAGCATTGTGGATGAGACACCTGCAGATGCTGGATTGTAACGTTGCGTTTTTCTTTTGATTGCACCACCACACATCGATGTGCCTGGAAGTAGAAGCACCGCACCAAGAACAGAACCAATCATCGATCCTTCAACTAGCTTGCCCTTTGATTGATCCAAGGCAATACAGTAGAGGAAAATCTCAACAATGGTGGAAAAGAAGGCATTGATAACGGCACCAACACCCATCGAAGTCTGAGCTGAGATGGACGCCACTGCTTGCCCTATGAAATATGCCAAAGGGATAATAGAAACTAGACACAGGGCAAAGATCAACGAGGAGTTTGAGATTAGCAGGTGCTCCAACTTCAAATATTCTTTAATAAAGAAGAAGTCAACAATGGTGAATATAACCAAGAAGATCATGTTGATGAAGAAGATGTTGGTACCATCAACGGTATACTTGTAGTAATGGAATCCCAGGGATCTGTATGTGCAAATCAAGACGGACTCTCTCGAGCTGTTAGCCTTGCTATTTTGCGAATAGGTGACGCCATCTTCAAACCAAAGTGCCAAAGGGTGACTCTTGATGTGACCGCATAGGATGAAGATCACTTTGGCCATAGGTATTGTAAACACCATGAGCCATGCACAAACACCAATAATGGACAGAATTGGGTAAACGACGAGGTAGAATAATAGAAAAAAGATGACTCTTCCAACGTTCCATTTTCCTCTACCCAAAAATCTTCTTTTATAGAATTTGGAATTCTCATAGTCATCATCGTCATCATCACCGTCATCCTTGTTATCAATATTAGTCTGCTGCTGGGATTCACCTAAGACACCGGGTGGCGATGGTAATGACGATGATGATGCAGTGTAGGTTGGAATTTGGGAATTGCCTGTATCTCCCTCTGTGAGCGGTGTTGTTTCGTTGGGAGCTTTGGACATTGCGGTGCTTGTTGAGGAATAAAATAGTCTGCCTTCCTCATGTGTATTCCACTCTCTAAAATCAGCTAGGGAACTGCCAACATTGGCATCCTCCTGAATATAGTTTTTCTCAGATCTTAGAAGAACAAGCTTTCCGAACGGGAAGAAGAGGTAGTATCCCAAGTTGAAGTAAAGCTTTGCATATCTCATCGAATCGTTTCTTTTGGAGTTTGTGAATATTGAAAAGAGAAAAACAATCACACCTAAGAATGAGCAGAGAATAAATAGGGAGAGTCCTATCGGGAAACTCCAAAGAAAGTTGAATAGTTTCACTGACGTGGATATCTGTTTGGTGTAAGGGGAAGAGTGGATATCGTTCTCAGCTGCAATTTCAACCGATCTGTTTTTCTTGTAGATGGCAGGTTTCCAAATACGAATACCAAATGGATGGGTTTCGTTGATTGCATCTTGTCTTTCTCTAAGTGTGAAGGATTCAGTAGAGGAAGTGGATGATTCATCAGAGGGTGTGTCGTTACGCTCCGAAAACTCTGTAAGTTGTGCCTGTAACGAATGGATCGATTGAATATGGGATGGGGGATTATGCGATTGATGATGCTGATGCTGATGCTGATTATTCTGTTGTGATGGCAGAACCGAAGGAGACGACGGCTGCTGTTGAGCATTTTGAGACGCTATCCCAGAGAACGGTGGAGCGCTATCACCACTTGTTGAATCTTGGCGATCTTCCTCTAGAGTGTCCTGTAAAGATGTATCCTCAAAATCGCTACGTGACAAATCATCAAAGGACGACTTTGAGTGTACCTTGTGAATAGCATCACCTTCTCTTTCTCTTAATGCCTGTATGTCCTTTGAAGCATTGATTAACCTTTCGGCAATGTCACTCTCCATCTCCTCAGTTTTTTTGGATTTTCCTTCAGTACTGCTTCCTTCATTGCCCGGATTCAGCAGCATCGATTTTTTGAATCTATGCCTTAGAGCATCATTGTAGCCTTCTAGGTACTCTCTATTCAGATCTTCTTCAACTTCATCCTCATCGTCATCAACACTGAATATATACCTTGTGGAGGGAGCCTTTCTCAAGAATGGTTTAGACCTATTGACATGAGTCAGGTTGTTTGCTGTGGAGGTTGATGGGACCAAGGTTTGAACACCACTGGCTAGATCGGCCGTGTTGGGAGAAGATAAGATTGGTGAGTGGGAGGGTTTGCCGTTATTGATATTACTCGTCGTGTTGTTACTACCAACGTAGCTGGTTCCCATCTGAGCATTTGCGACAGCTGGTGGTGTTTGTGGAGCCGACTTGTCACGCAAGAGGACATACTGCCTGTGATGGGAAGCGGATCCAGGTATCTGATGGGATATGAGAGCATTTGGTGGTAACTGTGCTGTTCTCACTGAGATTGGCTGCCTATGTGACTTACTCCTGCTGTTGTTGCTGGTTGCGGTCAGCACGGGTGAGGAAGGACTTGGTGATGTGGCATTGGAGACTGTTGGAGTGATAAAGACACTGTTTATGGGTGTTGCCTTGGGGTTAGTCGAGTCGCCCTTCTTCTGATTGTCCGGTTCTGACATGATTTCTTGTGGGACAAACCGTGTCTATGTATGCTTATCAATTGTGATGATGGTAGCAGGCTTGAGACGGAACGGCTGGATTAGAAGAAAAGACCTGTTGAGGTAGTTCAAAGGAGAGATGATGATGGATGACTGCCTGTTTATATTGCGTCGTTATAAGTAGAAGAGGATGTCATCCCCATTTGTTTGTTTGTCGTTGTTATCAAACACGTTCCAATCTTTCTTCTTCTCTGCTCCTCATGGCACCCGCACGGCGAGAGCACGCCTGAGACGCGCACGCCCTTTTCAAGATGGTACGTATAATCTGCCAGGAGACTTTTGAATCATTTAAACCGGTTCGAACGGGACATCTTTGGCATTGACAGCTGCTAGCAGGATAGCTTACAATCGGAATTTCTGGATCGGGAGTTACAGGGTATGATATTATCGAAGAAAGTGGTCGGATAATAGTGGCAGGCTGCCCATTTTCGTATTGTAGTCTTATCAGCATATGCGGGGGTCTCCTAAACATGAAGAATCAAAGGACACATCCATTTAGACCATGATTAGAAATCCCAGAGTTTTAAAACAACAGCAATCATCATGAAACAAACATCGTGCCATGTATGAAAATAACTAAGCGTACGTCCCATCACTGTTCGACCAATTTCAACTCATCACTATCCAAAGTGATGATCTTGACCCCACCATTCTCATAAAGCAGGTCTGTCTCTGGAGCATTGTCCGGATACACCCCTTTTGTACAATCCTTAATAACAAGCGTCTTGAATCCCAAGGCAGCGGCATCAATTGAGGAGTTCAAGACACAGTAGTCGTACGCAATGCCAACGGTATAGACATGGGTGATGTTGTTCTCTTTCAAGAAGCTCTCACACTCGGTATGGTGTAGTTTCCACGTATCCTGAAAGCACGAATAGTATTCTCTGTCTTGTAGATACCCCTTCTTCACCAAAGCGACGGGTAGCTTGTGAGAATTGCAAAGCTCTGTGAATCTTTCATCAAACTCCTTAGGGAAGGATGACCCAACCGTCTCCTGTATGCAATGGTCTGGCCATAGTACCTGTTCTTTGAGCTGCTTGGAACCTTCAATTGGGTGCTCAAACACCTTTGTTGTGTAAGGCTCTTGTCCATGGTTGGATGCAAACGATGTGTGATTCTTTGGATGCCAGTCTTTGGTGGCTATGATTGCCTTCCAGTGATATCTGTCCAAATCTAGCAAGTTGAGTATCAATGGGATTGTGGTCCTCCCGTCTGCCACTGCCAAACTACCGTTTGGTGGCAAGAAGTCTTCCTGAAGATCAACCACTATCAATGCAGGGTTGAATGAGTGGGTTGTATGTGTCATCGTGTTATTTGATTCAAGGAAGCTATACTGGAGTAACGCAAGGAATTGCTTGACGGTGTAAAAAGAGAGAAGAGGAAGAAGAGTTTGAAGACTCACTAAATCTCAGACACCTTCTGTGTGTATCTATACAGTTGGTAACCAAACCGAACCAAGTTGAATCACCAGTTGTTGTAGTCTTGATAGGAGGACAACGTGACGTTTTCCAGTCTGGCATAAAAGAAAAGAGGATGGAAAGCTGTGTGCGGCAGCGGTACAACCCCCGGGTTTAATTTTCGCTCTTACTACACCAAACACGTTGGTTGCCCCCTTTTTTTGATACTGATCACCATATATGACGAGTCAATTGATCACTTGATTGTACAACCAGCACATACAACACCCATAAGGTTGGACTTGTTTACTCAAATCAAATCAAAACCTCCCCTTTAGTGAACGCGAGTATTTGTGTCGAGCGCATCGTGGAGAAAAAGACTAGGACACACTTGATCAAAACTTGTTCTTCTGGCTACCTTCTTTCGTCATCACTAAACTCTTTTTTTGATACGTGTTTACTTCTGCTGGACCAGTGCATCCAACCCATCAATAGCTGAAAAGGATAATCAACGATGACCTCATCACCTGGCAGGTATCAATCAGAGGATCATAGATACGACAAGTTTGCATTTTCCGCAGAGTTGGACTATGAAGTGGGATCAACGTCAGAGTTCCCATCTTCTTCCATATCAACCTCAACAGACTGCACAGGTACAGTCACGAAAGAGTCGAGTTACTATACAGCTTTGAATGATTCTATAAGCCCATTGGAAGACAGTGCTCGACACTACCCAATCTCTTTGATTCATGAAGCAATTACCAACGGTCAGACCAGTACACTCAACTACTCACAGGAGAACGACAACATCAGGTTTGAAGCGATGAGGAAAAAAGTTGATCTGATACAGACGGACTCCCCTGACGATAAGGAGATGCAATTGGAACTAGTGACGGTTTTGACAATCTCAAGAGTAACGAGGGAGATTTCCAATTTGTTAGAGGCACCTTTGCAACAGGAAACTTTCAACAGAGCGGCAGACTTGTGTCTATCACTTTTGGGATTGTTCAAGTATCATTTTCAACTTCCCCAGAATCATGTCAATTTTGCGTTCAATAATTTCGGACTGTTGCTTGCTTCAAACGGTTCCAGTTTGATCAGCTCTTTCATGAAAGTGCTCTTCGCTTGTCCAAAGTTTGAATCACCACATCACAGCAGATTAAAAACCGTGCTCTCCCTGTTGATATCTTTCCATTTCATGAATTGTGATTTGTTCAACTGTTTGATCTCAAGTATGAAAGGAATTGATACTTGGAACATGTTTTACCACATCTTTGGCAGTGAGCACACAAGTGCAGCGAACACTGATCAAGAGTGTACCGATGGACTCTTTTCACTGTTTACACGTTTTAATGACTCTTCACTGCTCGATCAAAGTACACTATGCGAAGATCACACTCATTCTAGACTTCTATCGCTGGTTCTTCCCAATGCATGCGACCGAATGATTTATACCTCCATCACTCACGCCATGGAGTTGCACGATTGTTTTTCACAACTTGGTAGCGGCAAGAACGATTTGCCACTCTTTGCCTCAAACGTGTCAAAAGTTCTGTCAGGTTACCTAAGAGATACTTGTCATAAAGAGACAACTTTCCTCTTTTGCATGAATCAGACGGATTCTTTGCAATTGCTCCATCAAACAGCATTCTGTACAAACACACAAGAACGCCCTCCAAATCAAAGAAAGATCTGCCATTATCTACTTGTGAGGATCTGCGAGGACTTGATTATTAACGTTCCTCTAACGAATTTCAAGGATGAGACCGTCATGAGAATATTGTTGAGCATAAGCAATCCCAATTTGAAACTGTGTCTGGGCATATCCGACTCTTCGATCAAACCGGCAGTTAATGAGACCACCATTTCTGTTTTGTTTGAAATAATAGATCACAACTTCAAGTTGGATCTTTCGAATGAGAAGAATTTACTACAATGCCTAAAGGCTAGTATGAAGACCATTAAAAATAGCTTGTTTTCAGAGGATTCATTCCTAAACATGCACAGTATAATCAACGATATGGGTAGCAGTCTCAGTTTGCATGCCATTTTGGACACATTGCAGTATGTTCTTTCCAAACAACTCAATCGTATATCCCAATCAACGTGGCAATATTGTCCAGCTGTCTTTTCCGATTTGGAGAAAGTCTTCAGTTTCAACCTCATACCACCAGTGAGTAGGCTCAACCTTGCCTTTGAAGACAGTTTGAGCTATTTGAATTTTGGTGATGAAGTAGGACATGACATGACGTTGAAGAGCGAAACATCAGCCTTGTTCCGTCAGATTGAAGGTTCCGCTACTTTCAAGAAATCTGTCTGCGTTAGACACATTCAAGATTGTCTAATCCTTGTCGGCATTATTCGTTCCAAAACTTATAATCATCTTAGAGAAATCAATGATCAAACGGACATCATGAGTTTCCATTCTATTAACAATACTGGTGACGAAAAACTGTATAAATTCAGACAAAAGTCATTCACCCAGATTGCTATGTTCAAGTCTGGCCATGGCCTTGATTTCAAGATTCTTGAAAAATCACTAGATCTTAATTTATGCTCCACTTTTGCCACATTGAAGGCTGGAGATAACTATTGTTCCCGTTCCAAATTAACAAATTCACAGAATACATACGAGAAGTCCTTTTCAAATTTGATTTACAGTCTCCAGGTGGACTCATTAATAAGCAACATTCTAATTTACAAAGAGTTTGGCCTATTTACCTTGTTCAAATTCATAAAGACCGTTGTACTGAAAGACTTGAGCCTCGTTCCACTCACCTCGCACTTACTAGCGGACATTCTATGTCCAGAAGCAACATCCTCTAGTCCAAAGATACGTGACATCTCCAAAGTGATCCAGCTGAGCGAAACATTGGGAAATTTGGTCAGACAGTACATTCAAAGCTTTGACGTGAAACACTCTGAATCATTCGGAAGACTCAACGAGTTCTTGAAGGCTCATCCATCACCATTGAAGCCTTCAAAGATACCAAAGGGTACAGTCACACTAGATCTGGAAAACTTCGCTTCAATACTAGGCTACGAAGACGAAGGAGTTTTTGTTGGAAGTTAGTGGCTAGTACAAGGTTTTATCGCCTTTATGAACTAAAGACTGTAAGTGCACTGCCACCTCATACCATACCCCAGAGAAAGCGTCAATACATATATATACCCATTTTGCTAACCATGCCGCTTTAGCACAAAACTGAATTTCAATGTGTTCAAGCCGATCTTTTAAGATACCGTTAAACCGTTGTCATCCGTTAGCATTCTAGAGCGATCAGCCCGATAGTGGCCTTTATCTTTCCTTTCTTTGCATCCTTATTTTACATTTTCATTTTTGTTGTTGCTGCGCTCGAGCCTGTTGTTTTGGTATCTTATAAACACCGATATACGTACGATCGTGACCGCCGTACATTTAATTATTTTGAACACAAATATTTCTGACACAATGTAAAACTTGAAACCACACTTTTGCCAAAGTATAATTCCAGACCTTTACTCAGACTTGTGCTTTTCGCAAAGTGTAGATCAGTAGACAGTGCATCAAATTTTGACTGGAGAGAATAAAAACAAGAATGATAAATACAAACATGGCGTTTAGAGGAAAAAAACACAGAAGAAAAGAATCAATGATAAAAGAGAGACAAAATCAAATAAAATTATTATGGAAAGATACGGGATCACATATGAAAGAGGACGTAACTGTATGAATGAAAATTGAAGGTATAGGACAATATTGGGCAAGCAGTAATGCGAGTGGAAGCAAACGCTACTTGGATCACTTAATGCTCAAGCACCCAAGATCTGGCTTCCTTGAGTACCATACTTCGCCATCAATCCAACAGCCTCACTCTGTGGCAAAGTACTCAACAAGGATTTAATGGATGTAATCACCTTCTCCGACGTCTTTCCAGAGATAGAGCCAAATAGAGCAGCCTGCATAACATCATCAAGTACCTTAGGAACTTGACTCGTGATGGCAGGATGCCTTTGATCAATCAAGTTACTCAAAAACATGTATGTGAAGGCAGCAGCCTCTTCATCCTGCAAAACAGGTAACAATTTGACCCAGCTTGATATCAACTCTTGCAAGTCTGGAATTTGGTCACCAAAGAAACGCATTATCTTGGATATACTCGAGATTGAGTTTTCTGTGGCTAGTAAGTTCTCCTCGGCCTTTGAATCAGGAACGTTACACATTTGAAGCATCGATGGAAGTGTCGCTATACAGAAGTGAGAGTATGAAGCACCACCGTACTGTGCGCAAACACCCACACAGTAGGAAGAAGTTTGTCTAATTGACGCATATGGGGAAGTCAAAGATTCACCAACCGGGTTCATAAACAAGTCTTTGAAGTTGTATGATTGAGCACCTGCATATTCAACCAGATCAGACACAGCACATAGACCAACCATGCGCAATGACTCCATCTCATCGTTTAGGAACGATGCAATAGTTGGAATGATTGCTTGGAAAGCAGGCAAAAAGTTTTCACGACAAGCTTTGAAGACGGCGGTTATTCCCTTCGTCACCTCATCAAGTAGTTCCTCATCGGTGTATTCCTCTTCATCCTCTGGAATCTCTTCGTTATACTCGTCGTCCTCGCTGTCACGAGACTTGATACGGGTATACGTTTCCGTCAAGTTGGTTTCAACAGACTTACCGAAGTCCAAGAGTTGTTCGGCAGATAATGGGTTAGGACTCATCAATTCGCAACCCTTTGTTATGGCATAGTAGTAAGCAACCAATAACTCTGGAACTGGATCGGCGCCTAGCTGATGAATTAGCTTGTTTGCCATTTCCGACCACAACGTCACAGCTTGCTGGGATTTAGACGAACCAGTTGCTTCAATCACACAGGCCAACAGCACTGGCATGGCCAATGCGGATGAACCTCTGACACCATCGTGCAAGTAAAAGTCCAAACCTGGGATGACGATACCGGTGGAAATCTCCTCAACGTAGGGAGCAAAATCGGCTCCCAACACCTCAGCATAACTTTTTAGCAGTTCAATTGCACCAGTCTTGTCGTCTAGGATTGCCGTATGAACAGCAATATGTTTTCCAGATAACTGTATAACATCATATTCTTCATTTTGATTGATCTCGTCTAACTCTTCCTCTTCAACAACCGAGATATCCTGGGTTGCCTTTGCAGCTTCCAGTAGCGGAGGCAAGACACCTGGCAAGAATGGAATGAAGTCTCTACCGATCAACTTACAAATCCTGCTCCAGCCTTGCTCTAGATATGTCTTCACTGGATCATCCTCACCCTGTAAGTTGTTTTGCAGATTAGCAAATATTTGAACCATCTCTTCGGCGTTGATTGCAAACTTTTCCTTTCCAACAGCCAAAGCTATCAATGTCGAACACTCAATGGACTTAGCCTTCAACAATCTATTTTCTTCACCCATGTCAGCCTTCAAGACATCAATCAACAATGGCATCAATGTGTCGTAGTACTTGAAGAACTTCGTCTTTGCAGAATCGGCAACAATGGCAATGGTGGTAATAACTTGCTCTTGAACATACCGTTTTGGAGCACTTTGCAACAACGTCAACAAGTTCGTTAGCATACTGTCCAAATATGGTTCCAAAACTTCCTTTGTTGCACCTTCACAAAAGTTGACTAAAGCACAGGCAGCATGGGTCTGAACTCTAGGGACATTTTTCGTTATGAGCATGGAGATCAAAGCTGGCAATATACGATCACCAGAGGTTCTTTGAATGTCATCAGCAAAGTCGGTGGATATTTGACCAAGAGCATTACAGCAGGCATATTGAACTCTTGGGTGTGGGTCTTGTAAGGAAGGCAAGATAAGATCCATTATTCTTGGAATCTCACCGATCAACACTTCTCTACAACCCTCGGTAGCTGATGACAAGGCCATCATGGATGCTTGTCTCTCATGCCAGTCAGAAGATTGAATCATCTGTGGCAAGTATTGGAAAAGAGGACCAGCTAGTGATTGCCCACCAAGCTTTAATGACACTCTGTCCAAAGACTGTCTAGCAGCATTGTATTCCTCTTCGTCTTCTTCATCGTCTAATTCGTCAGAGTTGTTCCATTCAGCACAGTCTTCATCATCGACACAAACTTCAGTCATCAATTGTAGAGTGATTAAAACCATTGTGGAAGCGTATGAAGGCTCTCTTTTGCACATGTTAGGCGAGGTTTCACAGAATGTTGTTAATAGCTCCAAGGCTGCTAGTCTGGCAGCTGACTCTAGATCTTTGTTCTTAGACACTTCAGAGCAGAACTGGATGATTGTAGGAAACATTGGCTTGAACATCTTTGGTGCCAAGTCAACTAATTCAATCAAGCTCTCCAAAACCGAAGCTAGTGCTTGCTCTTTTCCATTTTCCAACAGTCTTGGTAAAGAGTTCAACAAGTTGGGCAAAAGAGGACTCAAGTTAGTCCACTTTGACTTTGGTAGGTTCTCAAAGAAGGAAACAAACGCAGAACAAGCTGCAATTCTAACGTCATCATTTGAATCTTCAAACCCTAGGTGAAACATTTTTAAGGAGTCATCCAAATGGTGGTTTGTAATGATATGTGGTGATGTTGTAATGATTCTGTATGCTGACTCTCTAAAGCTTGGATCTTGATTCGTGGTAGCTTGCATGATGGTAGGTAGCAATTCAGCCCACTCGTAGGAGTCATCCTTCGCAACTTCAGCAATGGCATCTGCCAATTTATGTCTGACATTGTTGGATTGAACGGCGGTAAAGCCTGATAACAAAGAGTTACGAATTTCAGTCTTTGCTCCATCGCCAATGTGGTCGATCTGTCTTGCGGTAACTGAATATCCCTGCTCACTTGGAGACTTGATTGCAAATCTTCTAAACAAAACCGCAGCAAACGATTTTGAACCGTCATCTGGACCATTCGATGACTGATGAGCTAAGAAGGCCAATAGAATGTCAATACGGTCTTTCTTGTTCCACTCCTTGCTCAAGCTTTGTTCGGCACTTTGACGAACAGTATTGTTGGTGGAGCTCAAAGCTGCCATGAGCTGAATCAAGGCAGAAGAGATATCTTGAGGGATGCTAGACATGTTTGAGGGAGTGAATATGTCTATAATTAAGAGAGGTTGAAAAACTTTGAATCCACAAAAGGGCAACGAGCAGTGTTTTGATCGATGGTTAACTCTCCAAATATTGTTGCAGTAGGGAATCTGAACCGTCTAATAAAAAGATACGGCGTGAGTTTCTCAGTCTAAATGCCCAACTTCTATACGTGTCTGTCTATGTTCTGTTCAAAGATGACAACAGTTGATGTGTCTATAAATTAGAACAATATGCGTTCTTTGTGTTTTTTCATCCTTTCCTTGTGCCAACCTTCTCTCTCAGCTAGCTTCTTCCTGTTCGCCTTACACATTGATCAAACACGATGACATCATGCATTATGTAATCTGAAGGGCTGAAAAAAATATTTTTCAAAAATTTTCTTTTTTTTTATGTACTTTTCAGATCAGTTGAAGTAGAAGAGCACAAGGCCTTCTTTGGATCGATAAGAAATTGAACCATTGTCATCCACAACAACATATACGGTATTCGCAGTTGAAAGTATTCGAAAATACCAATACATTATCAAAAATGGGACTAGCAGCACCAAGATCCAAGCAGAGGTTTGGCCTCGATCCCAGAAATACAAACTGGTCCAATGACATGTCAAGATTTGGAGCGCAGCATCTGTCAAAGCTGGGATGGAAGGCAGGAGAGGGTCTAGGGTTGGTGAAGAACTCAATGACTACACATATCAAGGTTGTTTTGAAAGATGACAATGCTGGATTGGGTGCAAATCTGCACAAGAAGAGAGCGAAGACAGACGAGTTTGACAGTGGGGAATGTACAGGATTGGACGTCTTTCAAAGGTTATTGGGAAGACTGAACGGTAACGAAGAACAGATAGAGAGCGAACTCGACAGAAAGAGGAGTGATAGGATAATAAATGGAAGATGGGGTATCAGTTTCATCAAAGGTGATGTGCTAAGGAGTACTTGGGACTCAGAGAAGAAGACTTTGAAAAACGATTCTAACACTGTTGCTAGCGATAAAAAAGAGAAAAAATCAAAGAAGAGGAAGCTTGAAACAGAAGAAGATGATAGCGATGAGAAAAAGAAGGTGAAGAAACAGAAGAAAGAGAAGAAAGAGAAGAAAGAGAAGAAAGAGAAGAAAGAGAAGAAAGAGAAGAAAGAGAAGAAGGAAAAAAAAGAGAAGAAACAGAACAAGGAGAAGACAGAGAAGAAAGAGAAAAAAGAGAAGACTGGGAAGAAAGATAAGAAGGAGAAGAAGGAGAAAAAAGAGAAGAAATCCAAAAAATCAAAGAAGGAAGAGACAGAAGTAGTGACTAGGGACTCTATGCTGCAAGCCAAAGAAAGCACAGATTCTACTCCAAAGGTGATACAAAGCAGATTGGCTCTGAGATCTAAATGGATCAAACAAAAGAGAGCAGCCGTCATGGATGCCAAGGCACTTCAAGAGATTTTCATGGTGAAATAAGCACCATCTCCCTCCCCCAACGCTCCGACTTACGAAAGTTTATATATAGCATGCATCCATTAATTTTACCGCGAGTACGTCCATTTACTCTATCATCTATTCACTTTTTTTTACTGTTTGTTCTCTTTGCATTGGCATTTCATACCCAAAGCTGTAGGACCGGTATAAGCAGCCTTGTATAAAAGCTTAAAAGCCAAGTTCAAGAGTTAAAAAAGTACACGAAAAACACAAAGCATAGGATAATGTATAAAGAGGAGACAGGTTGAAAAAGTTCAAACCAGTAGGTATGAAAATCCACCAGCAAAAAAGGTGGCAGCAGCAACCAATGCTCCAATTGACTTACCACTGACCGGTTGGACACCAGGCGCAGCAAGTCCGGAAGATGTGGAAGAGGATGAAGAGGTGGAAGAACTGGAGCTGGAAGAATCTGAGCCTGAAGCAGAAGCGGAGGAGCCTGAAGCGGAGGAGCCTGAAGCAGAAGGAGCATATGTAGCATCACCAGAGGCAGAGCTGATGATGGCAGAACAGCTTGCACTACCACTAGCGCTTTCGTTGATACTTGCAGAACCATCAAAGTCACAGGCTGAGGACGCTTCGTCCTGATCCTCGTAGTACTTGTTCAGCAAGTAGTCCAACATTTCCTTTGAGGAGCAGTAAGAGTATGCACCATAAGTACCTGCTTCACCATCTGCTGAAATATCAGAACAATCGATGTAGTTACAGACAATACCAAACAGGTCACCGTAGTCTGACTCATCAACGTCACCAGACACAACACACTTGGAAGAACTGGATATGCAGTCACAAACGTCCTTATCTGGAGTTGGTGGCAAATCGGTAGCAGCCTTCCAGTCGGAACCGGTTGCTGGGCATGCCAATTGTGTAGCGGTGGCAGAAACTTCGGAAGCGGTAGCACTGGTTGGTGAGATCGAGGCAAATTCAGACTTCAAGTTTGTAAAGTCACCCAAGGTGGAAACGTCATCACCATCAACACTGACCAAACCGTAATCGTTCTCCTCTTCAAAGTACATATAGACGATACCACCGGACCAGACATCAGTCATGTCGTCTGAGTATAGGGCAGCAACCTCTGAGAACAATCTTGGTCTTTCGGAGTTACATCCAAACTCACTGAAGAATGCAGGAATAGTCAAGTTTGAAAATTCTTCGGTTCTATCCTCGTAACCAGAAGTAGAAAAGGATGAATCACCACACCATTCGTACATATTGATACCGTAAAAGTCCGAAACGACATCTTCGTCACCACAGGAAAAGTAATCTGCAGATTGGATTCTGGTATCGGCATCATCATTGGCCGAGTAACCAACAGGAATGGTACGATAGCCTTGGTCAGACATGTACTGTCTCATATCTCTGATGGCAGCCTTGACAAATGGAGCAGAGTCGGTGTTTGAAGAATTGGTGATGACTTCGTTACCTGCAAAGAAACCCAAAACGTTGTCATAGTTCTGGAACATGTCGATAACGGTTGTGTAACGGTCGTACAACTCGGTGGTCCAAGCTGGAGAATCGGTGATGATTGACTCCTCAGGGGAGGAGAGATCGGCAATGACATAGATACCAGCTTCTTGCAAAGCTTCCATACACTCATCGTGGTTTTCCGTTGCATTGACTGCATACACTCTGATCACGTTTGCTCCAAGCTCTTGCAAGTATGGAATGTCTCTCTTACAAGAGGACGAATCTGACAATGGGTCAACGTATTGTGCTGTTGTCTCCACACCTTCTGTGTTTTTCTGATAAGCAACACCCTTCATGTAAAATTGTGAACCATTGTTGGAGAAGAAGAACTTGTTCCCGACAACTTCTATGGTGTCCAAAGCGAAAGCCGTTGAGGATAACGTGGCAGCGAATGCTAGAATGTTTTTTAATTGCATCTTGTTTCGCAGTCTAACTTTGATTGTAACGAGTGAAAAAAGCCTTGATTCAAACTGAACGACTGATATAAGTGAATGTGAAAGTTCAAGAACTGAAAACTGACGAGATCAGAAGGGCTAGATATACTGGCGATGCAAACAAAACCTTTGGTGGAAAAGAGAAAGAAGTTTAAATATCTCAAGGAGGCAAGCATAGACAAGCTGGAGAGCGATAGATCAACAACAAAGAGCAGACATGCCTTTATAAATGTTCAAACGAGGCGAAGGCAGGAGAGATTGAGACTGATACGGCAAGATCAAACGTGACAACAGGGGGGGGAGTGGGCAGGCATGGAGAGTCGAAACCGTTTTGGGGAACTTGACCGGGTGATACTGAACAATTGCCAGTAGGTACGTCGTGGGACGAGAAAGCGACACGGTTGGAAACCAAAACAACAACAATTGGCTCTTGAATCGACAGGTGTGGTGGTAAACAGACGGAGACGTTCGAGACTTGGCTAGGATGAGTGAGTGGATTTGACCAAAAGAAGCAACAGCCTGGGGATGTTGAATGCTGGGATTCGAACGAGGCTTATCGGGATGCCAAAGTGGATAGACTCATGGCGAGCAAAAGTGGAGGAAGGATGGCTGTTACCGCTACCTCACTTACTTGGCAAAGGTGGCCATCATACAGCAGCAGCTAACTTTTGCATCCATCCTGAGATTTGGCAAGGACTCAAGTCTGTAGCAACCGGATATTTCAGGTCAATTTGGCAGTGGTTACTCGCAAGTAGCGAGTCCATTCATACCTTTTGGATCATCCTTGCAAACCGTGTTGAGTGTATAATTCTTTGGCATCTACTGCTCTACTCTACTCTGTTTGCGTGTTTCCGATGATGACTTAATTATGATGCAAATATCTACAAGAACCTGTGCGGATGGCTGCCGGTAATAGAAACCCCCACTAACAATAGGGATATGCACTAGGGGTCGGGGCTTTTCAGGAACGGGGACGCAGACGACGTCAGCCGGGGGCTCTTTGGGGCTGCCACGGGGGGAAGGGGCCAGGGTAGCAGGTAGCCCGCAGCGGCTTCTATTAATAACTAAGCAACTTAGGTAGCAACCCACCCTGTTCAAAGGTACTCTTTGGATCAACGAGTCTATCTGTAAAGATCACACCTTCCAGATCAATTGGCTGTCCAACCAGGAGTTGCCATCTGAAGGAAGGACACTGTTGATGGTTGTTGGTGGGTGGGGCTAGACCGCGAATGTTGTTTGCATTCCTTCATCATTTCACGTCGATGCTCGATGCTACACTTTCTCTTTTCTTTTGCCAAATGCAGTGTTGAGCTGTTCCGAACCCCTTTAAACCAGCATCAACTTGCAAAACTACACCTTCAGTACCGTGTAACTGTAGGAAAGAGAGGGAGGCGAAGACAGAGTCACCAGGTGGTATTCCTCGTCCTCTCAACCTCGTGGGCGCGTTGTGAAAATCTTTGACAATTGATGTTTCATTCTTGGCAGCATTCCTTTGTAAGCTGAGAATCAACCTTTCATACCAGGCCGTTGTTCAGGGTAAGGTAAACACAGATTGCCTGTTACAGGTTCGTTCTGAACATGTAAAACTCCCTTCGTGGATGCTACAGGGCTAGAGAGAAAGCCAAGACCAAGACCGGTCAATGCTGATACAGGAGCATGTAGCAAACCAATGAGACTGGAGCACAGTATAGTAATAGTAGATCATATATAAGCATTGGCATATGCTCTCCCTTAGATTTTGAGAAATTTGCTTACTCGGTCCCTAACGCTAAGCATCTCTTCCAAAGTACATATATACGGGCATGGACCCTTTGAATAAACCCTAAGCTTTCACCGTCTCACATCTACCGATATACTGAGCCAATTGCTTAGCCACTGAAACATCCGGTACAGCGTGATTTGGCTGTGCAAGACCAATGACATTAAGTCAAAGATGGAGTCTATCAGACAAGGTTACTCTACAAAAAGAACGTTATGATAGAGTCTAAAAGAACCAATAAAACCAAGGGGTGCAAAAGAATCTAGCACTGAGCAGAAACAGAAAAGAGTCTAAAAGTGGAAAGTCCAAAGGAGAAGGAGAGGAAAATAATAGTGGAAAGAAAACGGAATCAAATGATACAGGCACGGCAAACAACACCAGCACTCTATAGGTTTCAACTACTTTTTGAAAAAAAAAACATTTTTGGAACAAGGTATCAAGGCTTTGAACCTATAGTGACACAGCAAAGATACCAACGATGAAGCAGATGGACATCATGGCCCAACCAGCAGCTGAGCCGGAAGACTTGACCATAGCAGCACCGGCAGCACCGGAAGATGTGGACGAGGAAGAAGATGATGAACCAGTCGAAGAACCAGATGATGAACCAGTTGAAGAACCAGATGAAGAGCCGGTTCCAGTGGAGGTTGCCTCGGTGGCACCAGAGACAGTACCTGTGACGGAACCAGTACCGGCAGTACCAGCAGCGCTCAAGACGGAAGAGCATGAAGCAGCAGTACTGGCAGACTGGGTTGTTGCCGAACCGTCAAAGTCACAGGCTGAGCTGTCTTGATCTTGGTCTTGGTAGTATAGGTCAAGCACGAAGGACAGCATGTCCTTTGAAGAGCAGAAGGAGTATGCACCGTAGGAACCGGTTTCACCATCGGCGGTGATGCCTGAACAGTCGATGTAACCACAAACGGTGGAGAATAGGTCGGCATAGTCGTCACTGTCAATGTCATCAGAAACAACACAGGTTAGGGAGGTTGCCATACAGTCACAGATGGAATCCTGAGGAGTTGGTGGGAGAGCAGTGGCAGCCTTCCAGTACTTACCCGTTGCTGGACATTCAAAGTCACCGGAAGCAGCGGTGGCTTCAGCACTGGTTGCGGTGGTTGGATCAATAGCGTTGATTTCGGAGGAGTAGTATGCATAGTCGGTCATGGTTGAGACTGATGTTGAGTCGACCTCTGTGACTAGACCATAGTTGTTTGTCTCTTCGAAGTACATGTAGACGATACCTCCGGACCAAACGTCTGTCATGTCGTCGGAGAAGAGCTCTGCAATCTCGGTGAACTTTCTTGGTTGGACAGTGTTACAACCGTATTCGGAGAAGAAGGCTGGGATGGTCAAGTTGGAGAATTCAGAAGTTCTGGACTTGTATCCGGAAGTTGAGAAGGATGAAGAACCACACCATTCATACATGTTGATACCATAGAAATCGGCCATCTCGTCGGTGTCACCACAGTTAAAGTAGTCGGCAGATTGGGTTCTGGTGTCGGAATCATCGTTGGCAGAGTAACCGATTGGGATGGAACGGTAACCTTGGTCTGACATGTAGGCCTTCATGTCTCTGATGGCAGCCTTGACGAAAGGAGCAGCGTTGGTGTTTGAGGAGTTGGTGATGACTTCGTTACCGGCAAAGAAACCCAACACGTTGTCATAGCCTTCCATCATGTCAATGACGGCGGTATAACGTTCGTACAAGGACAAACTCCATTCAGGGTCGGTTGTGGAGATGGAAAGAGTTGGTTCTGATAGATCAGCAATGACGTAGATACCGGCCTCTTGCAATAGAGTCATACACTCGTCGTGACTTGAGTCAACGTCCAAGGCGTAAACTCTGACGACGTTGGTGTTTAGGTCTTGCAAGTATGGGATGTCACGGGCACATGTGGTTTTGTCTGCCAATGGATCAACAAAGGAGGTGTTGTCGGATCCGGATGTGTCCGCTTGGTAAGCAACACCTCTGATGTAGAACTGTGAACCGTTGTTTGAGTAGAAGAACTTGTTACCAACAACCTCGATGGTTGGTAAGTCTGAAGCGGCAAGTGCTGCCGCTGACGATAGCAACGCAGTAGCCAACGATCTAAATAACATGATTGATTGTAGTTTTGTAGAACGGTGTTGTTGTTTTTTGGTGTAGTTATGAAGCAACAGCAAAGATTCTTGTGACTAAACCAGTTCCAAACTTTTTCACCTTTGCCAAAAGACAGAACTTTAAGTCAATCCAGCAAACGGCAATAAAGGAGTTGGTAATCTTTGGCCAAAGGAGGAGAAGTGTGGGAAGAACACCATAGATCGGTATGAGGAGGTTTACAGTGTGTATACACATCCAGAATCAGTTCACCACCACCACCAGCAGCTGTTGTTGTTGTTGTTGTTCGGTAAACGGCAGCTGTGCGTGTGTGGATAAAAGCGTGAAAAATTCAGATAAATCTCTTTCTATTGGGCGCGGCGGGGGCATTTCAGCCTTGAAGCCTGCACCGCACCGCGTCAGTTGGCGGGCCCACCACGGCGCCTGTCTGCCCTAAGCCAATGCTTAACAGTTGGACAAAATGGGCTTGTGTGCTCTTCAAAATTGGCGCTAGAGCTTCGTCCAAAAAGCAGGCTTGTCCAAACACGGTATAATCATAATGCTAGGAGTGCTATAAATGTTCTAAATTTAAATCAAACGCTTCAATTGCCATCGCTAGAGCGAGGTGTGTCGTTGAAGACTCAGAGTCCCTCCCCTGTGTACCACACAGCCTAGCCCGGTGGGAGTCCCCCACGGTGCCGTGCGTGGTGCGTGGTGCGTGGTAGAGTAAGTGGCCAGGCGCAGTGGCCCGCAGGTAGGACTGTTTACATTTCCCGATTGGGGCAGGATTGGATCAAAGAGAGAAACGGAGCTGTTACTGGCTGGTATACACAACTCCAGTCAGAGGGGAACAGAATGGTTGAACCTGGTGAAATCAACAGTTCACAGCACTCTGTTAAGCCTAGTATCTGTGCTATATCACACATCCCATTGAGAAGGGAATCGAGAAGGGAAAAGTCTTCGCTGCTGCTGGCCATAAGATAGGAGGCCGTGCAAACAGTGAGAAGCTCAACTTTTCAATTTTTCAAAGGGGGCAATCTGCCGTATGGTACTGCTGAAGGTCTCTTTGGTCATTGGAGCTCTACACTTTGCTTAGCTCATCAGTCATGAGCTAGAATTTACAAGGCATGGGTGAAGGTAGGGTAGAGCTACCAATGACTAAGGAGACGGTCAAACTACAGTATGTCACTGCAGTCAACGCTCAATGCATGCCAATTGCAACGCTGGGAAGTTACTGGCTTCTTCTGTGACTTGCTTAGATCTGGGCATCATCCATTAGGTCAACCTGAGATCGCTAGAGCTACAAAACCTGGAAGAGTGAACGTTCCAAGCAAACGCGAGAAAACGAGGCTCGCTGGCGACACGAAACCAACAGCTCGAGAATTGGCCAGCCGTTGCACTGATGTCATACTTCCTGTGTCAATTGCATGCATGGCTTAGAACGTACTAATTGATCGAAACCTCTCTCATCTTAACCTGTCCTCTCTGTAGAAAGCACCGAAATTTCAAATGGAAAAAGAAAAGAGACATAAACACCTGTAGTTTTCAAACCGCGCTCGCGTTGAAGGAACGCGCCAGTTGGAATACCAACCAGCTGTTCAAACCTCCCTGTGACCAAAATACGGGGCGCTTTGACGAGTGCTCGTCAACTTCAAAGAAGCTATTGAGCGTTGTCTTGATAGTACACTACTCAGCACGGACTGCTCGGACAGACCGATTGGCTGTGCACACAACTACTTACGTCCAATCTGGTAATCGATCAATCGACGTAACCTTCAAATGAGATGGCATTTCAGCGTAGAAGAGGCCGACGATTGAACGATTACCCTGTTCAAGAGACGTGTGGGGTAAAGTGGCACGTAATAAGCCGTGAGGCTTGTTTGAAACGTTATTCTCTATCTTTCAAACGATAGAAGAACAGTCTGATATGATAGCGACAGATCGGATTCTTTACTGCAACATATATAGATATATAGATAGGTTGTTGTATATGTATAGACATCATCATGTATTTATTACACCACACAACGGTGCAAGCACCAAGTCGTCTTGGGCCGGAAGCCTCCCAACACCCTCTAATTCTCTGAAGAGTTCCCAACTGCTTCTCCTTTCTAAAATACCAGACCGTCTAGGCGGCATCGATTGATACCTCAACTGGATTGTAGTTGGAGAAACGTGAACTCTGATAGCCACTATTCTTGGCTTATCCTTAAGGAGATGCAATGGTCTATTTTTCATTCAACTCGTTGGACCAAGTCAAATTGAACCTACCATCAGGAACAACATAGTTTTGCAGCTTTTCAATAACCTCTTCTGCTGTGTTGGCAACAACAACGATACTGCCGTTCTTCTTGGAGATGAATCCTGATTCGATGGCATGGTTCAAAAACACCAAGAAGCTGTCGTAGAACCCATCAACGTTGAAAAAGACAATTGGCTTCTTGTGAATGCCTAGTTGAGACCAAGTAGTCACCTCCATAATCTCTTCCAAAGTACCAAATCCACCAGGCATGGCAACAAACCCACCAGTGGCTTCCAATCCCATCATTCTCTTTCTCGTGTGCATGTCTGGCACAATCGTGGTCTTACCGTAAGAAGCATCATCCAATGGAGTATGACCCTGATGGTTGTCAACAGAAGAGGCAATGTCAGCATTGATGGCATCAATCTGAGTGGTATCTGCTCTTTCCTTTTGCACCAAGGCTTCCGGAATGATTCCATGAACCTTACCGTTTCCAGAGAACACCTTCTTTGCAATAACACCCATCAATCCGGTGGTTCCACCACCGTAGACTAGTCCATAGTTGTTGGCTGCCAGTAAGGAGCCTAGTTCCTCGGCTGCCTTAGCGAATGCCTTGCTGTTACCGAAGGACGAACCACAGAAGACACAAATGGTCTTTGAATCATTGGTGGTGGCGCCCTCAGTTGAAGTTTTGATTTGTGATGATGTGGTCATTGTATGTGTTTGCTGTTTGTACTTGTACGGAGAATTGTGATTCCTTCTATAAAACCTTGATAGACTTCTTTATCTTTTTCTGGATAAGGGGGAACAATCACACGTTTTATAACTCGTTTGTTGATAACGAGATCATGAAACGGAAAGGCAACCTTGACATCAGGCACCGCCGGTTCGTTTATCACAGCACTCTGTCTGGCAATAGTCTTTGGCCCGAGTACTTTAACCGGCAGCTGCCAACTTCCCGAACGGTGTTTATGGGGCATCCGCGGCAAGGCGCGGTTCTCCTCGCACATTGTCCGCGGGACTGTTCAAGGTGACTCGCACGATAACAAGCCTGATACACCCTTATCATCAAACAGCGTTCTTGCTGATCACTATAATTCAGATCGTTATCCATTAAAATTATATTTATAAACTGAAATGATTGGCAATGGGACCTCTCGGAGGCTCCGTTGACTAGTACCATTGCCAAAACCCTAGTATACTTTGCCACCGAAACACTGTAAACCCTTGACCAGCTGTTCAGACTACAATAATCCCATACTTCTGCTCTTCTTCTTCTGGTTTTCCCTGTAGATTCTGGTACCAAGCAACACAAAGTACAAGATCATACAGATCAACAAAGTGTAAAGCATAAACTTGACAATCTTCCAGACGAACCAAAACAAGCTAGCAAAGAATCCTCCGTTAGATTCGTTCTGGTCTTGCTGCTTCTGTGCAGTGACGCCCCTGGTCATTGTTTCTCTTTCTCTCTTTGCTGCTGCTCTACGACTCTGCGTGTTGTTTCTAGCTCTACTCTTCATCCTCCTTTGTTTCCTCTTAGCTATTCTCTCGTTGATTTTCTTCTTTTTTCCTCCTTTACCTTGGGCAGCGTTTCTAGAACCAGGACGGAGATTGCTTCCACCATCTTCCTTCTCTGAGTCTGAGTCAGGGGCTCCAATGCTTTGCTTCTCCAACCTGTCGATCAATGCGTCAATTGAAGATATCGACTGTCCTTCTTTATCCTTCAACGCCTTGACCTGTATCCTGTTAAGGTCCACATTGTGGAAAAGTTCTCCAGTCTCCGCGCTGACTCCAACGTATGGAACCTCAGGAATAGCACCCAGCCCTAAATCTTCAGTGGTGTAACAGTTCTTCCATTGGCCATTACCAAAAACGTCAAAATCCAACTGGAAGTAGCCGGATGATCTCAAATAGGTAACTTTCATCTTGGAGTATCCTGAACCTGCAGCTTTCTTAACGTTGTAAATCCTATGCAATGGGCATCCACCAAGTTCGGAATCAACACCATCGTTTTCCTTTCTATATTTGCCCAATATTCCAATGTTGCTCTGCACAGAGACATAAGGAAAGGACGAAGGACCAGAGGATCCAGATCTTTTCCCATTGGCATTCTTATAAGTGTCAATGAAAATTCCCAACCCATGATAGTCACTCTGCATTCCAAACACATCTCCTTGTTCTAGCGGCTTGGAAGTCAACCAAAATGCCATACCATCACCAATCAACGAAGTTCTAGTCTGTTCTCCAAAGATCTTGAAATCAATTTCAACTTCGAACGATCCAGAATCAGAGGCAGGAATAGGCTGGTTGGAAAAGACATATCCAACGGCATTTGGTTTCTCCGAAACGAGTCTAACGTGATCACTGTGAGAACTGATCATCATGTTTCCACCCGATTCATAATTGAACAATGATAATGTTGTTGTATCGACAAATGGCTCCTGCAGGGCCATATGTCTGATCTCCTGAGTTGTGATGTCGTTATCCCCCAGTAACTCTTGAACTTCGTCCGCTAGCGATTCCTCTTCCATTGATGAATACACCTCCTCGTCACCTTCATTATATGCAGCCTTGGAACCCGAAAAAAAGATTTTGTAGAATACAAGAAGAGAGATGACTGCAACGATTGCTCTTGATCTGTTCGTTAGCCTCGAGTTTATCCTCTTCAGCCTGCGAACATAATGGTTTTGGTTTTGGAAATCTTGAAACCCGTCCATGTTGATAACTCCTAATTGAACTGTTTGTTTAGTTTGATGCAGTACTGGCTAAGGAGAATAGAGTATAAAAAATTGAGTATGTCTTCTAGAGGTTGGCACAATACCCTTCTACTTTCAAAAGGTACGAATTGATCCAGTAATTGACGACACCTGTTTCGAGGAAAAAAGTTTGATTGAAAAATAATGTGTACCTACATATGCGCTACGTGGACGCATGGAGCGTCGATGGGCCTCTGAATCCGGCTGCACTCTATGTGCATCTGCAAACAGCTACAATCATTTTGCAACTACCAGCAAAGATAATGGAAGTCTAAGCATCTTAATGTATAAAAAATGTAAAGATAAAGTGTGTTGAGACTGAGGGTCGTCAATTGTATATATGGGCCTACTGGTAGATCATACAAGAAAGCTAGCTTACTTGGTAGCATCAGCGGCTATATTAACGCTGACGTTTCTATCACCACCTTGCAAAGGATACACCCTGATGTAGTCAAAGCTATCAACACATTGAGCAACAGTCATCTGTCGATTGTTCAATGTACGTGACAATTCATTTGCAACATTAACAGTAGACTCATACGCATCGTGCTCTAGCATGAGCCCTTTGTTACCACCTGTTCTTTTAAAATTCTTAACATCAGAGTAGATCTGACCAGGAGTCTTGCTTGGAGGATGAGTCTCCATCTTCCAGTCAAAGGTATCAAAGTCCCAAAGAACTGCCTGCATGCCAAACAGTCTAGCGATGGATCTAACCCTATCATCGATACCACCGTATGGAGGTCTCCACCATTTAGGAAGGTGACCACCTGTAGCATTCATTGCCCAGATGGACCATTGTAGCTGTGCTATAATATCTTCGTTGGATAGAGACGGTAAGAATTTGTGCGACCAGGTATGTGATGCCATCAGATGACCCTCTTTCTTGGCCTGGTTATAGATGGCAGGGTATCTCACCACGTTCAGACCGAGTGTAAAGAACGTTGTCTTTTGTTTCCTCTTGTGTAGTTCTGTCAAAAGTCTTGGAGTGGCTGGAGAAGGACCATCATCGAACGATTGTGAAAGGACTGGGCAAGTGTAGGCATCGTCGTAAGAGATACACTTGAAACAGTCGAATGCACATGCCGATGCATCTGGTGGACATATACCAGGGTCTCTTCTAGGGACATTTGGGATCTTGTTGACATCAATGAAATCCATCGCAATGTAAGGTGGCTCTAGTCCTGGCCAGGATGTCATACCTGTAAAATCCGTCAACCATTTCGGGAAAGGGGTGGATGCCATCACAGAGATGTTGAAGTTTGGAACCTCCTCTATTGTATATGTTGCAACCACCGCAGAAGACTCTTGCATCTTGAGAGACTCGTTTGATATTACCATTGCGCTAGTAAATGGAATCAGACACCATATGTAGACAGCCTTTGGCAAAGCGGACAACAGTTTCATGTTGTTGGGGTGTGTTGGAAATGTTTAATGAATTAACTGTTCAAATTGACTCACAAGGTGTAACCTAATGACCATGTAAAATGAGATACGAATAAAGTTGAAACAGATGTCCGTGCCCGTGTTTGTTGTTTGTGTGATCAGAAGGAACCGTAAGGAAGAGGGGACAAAGTGTTAGTTTCCTATGCTAGACGAGTATCCCCTTTAGTATTACCCTTTTTGAAACTTTGGTGCAATTGTCCTGAGTACACAGAGAGTCATGTGACCGCGGATCGGGTTCACGGGAGCACCGCTGGGAAAATGAGACGGTAGCGGTAATTCTGAGGTTCTCCTGATTTGAAGTGGCTTGTCCATCTGTTCTCCGGTTTTAATTCCCAGTTGAAGATAAAAGTTTACAAGTCAGAGTTAAAAATGATATCTAGTCAATGGAGAAGCAATAATGGACTGAGAATAAACTGGGAATGTAGTTCAGTATAATTGTTGCTTTTAACGAATTGCTTGGGCATTTTACACTATTGTAACTGTAGTTTCATTATCTCATCATTCACTTCCAGTAGCAACCAAAATCTAGCAGCTTTTCAGTTGGCTTTTTGCTCATCACTAAAACTATATTGAGAATAAGGTCCATCGGATTCTGGACTGAAATTCATTCATGTAGAATGATTTGATTTTTGGTGAGGTTATTTTAGCTTTCTCTATTCTTAGGCTGGACTGACAGAACAAAATTGTATATAGAAGTATTGAATAAAATGAGAGCACCTACTTGGAAGGCTAACAACAAAGTGTCTTACTACGAATAGATCTCAACGCCGATTCAGTTCATTAAAATAGTTTTCGGGATCAGACAACTAACCAGTTGGCACAGACAATAAAGGCTGTGCATTACTTGTTGATTAAGTAGAACAGTCTTAAACTACTCAATAATTTAATGTATCACGTGCCTGGCCGTAACACTTGCCTATTTGGGACACATTTTAATGGCAGGGATTGTTTAAATCTTTAATAACTCTTCCTCCAAGGGTGCCAGTGTCATTATATTACTTCCAAAAGATGAAGACCGGTTCAATCTATTCAACGATACCAGTTTGGGGTTGTCAGTGTCACTCATACGGCCACAAAATGGATTTAAAAAACTTCTCAAGAATCCTAACTTGGGTTTTTGAAAATGTTCGATTTATGTACTTTTGAAAGTACTACAAAATACTAGATTTTTTTCTGAGTAAAACCCCAAAGTACGAGCTGGATCAGCGTAAAACTGGTGCCAGGAGATTCAAAAACGTCCAATTCTGAAAAGCTAAAGCTCAGATGCGAACCTGAGACATGCATTTTATAGCGCATCGCCTCTTTCCACTAGGCCATATTTCCCTTTTTTTGTCAAGCATTAAATTAATTTCAGCGGCCGTTTAGACCACATTCTAGCCCATATTTCACACTTCCGAGCATATCATTGGAATGAGAGAGTCCAGATCCTTCTAATGATGTAACTTAGAAATCAAAATTCGCCCAATAACGTTTGATTTAAGGCATATTTTTAAAGGGCATCTGAAGGGCACACTTTCAAGCACAAAGATGAGCAATGTCGTCAAATTCAAGCAATATCCCTTGCAGTACACCCACTCCGCTATATGCCACATCAAATTCTAGGACGATTGAATCCTTGGTGCAGCAGAAATCAACAATTTGGTAAAGCAACTTATTTTGGAGGTGGTCGCGCACCAAAACATTGCACCTCACTAATGAGTATTGGTCACTGTACTTTGCTGGACCTATAACGATAACCAATTCTTCAATGTATCAAGCCTCTACAGCCCAGGCTATAATCACATTTAAGGTTTTGATTTGGAGAAATCTAAAAGGGTCATAGTTTGGAGAGTTGAAAGCTTTGGCTCTCGCGGACAATTGCCAAACAAAATTGAAGTAGAAGACCGTTGTTCGTCGTGTTTGATTGATAGGAGACACCAATAATGCTCAAATGCTCAATCATATAGCTCTAGAAAGTGTAGTTACTGATGCTGGTGCCGGTGTCTTGAACTGTTTGGTAACAGTCAGAGTCAGCCAAGGGTGAGGGGAGTATAACTAAGCATGATGTTATGTAAAACACAAAGCCAAACGTCCTGATCGTTTGAACTTCTGTGTATATCAGATATTCTCAACACTTATTTGCTTTTATAATCTGCCTAGCATTCATTGCAATATAGAGTATAGAGAACAATGTTGAACAACAGCTAAGGTTTGCAGTTGCTTGGATTTTAAAGAGGAAACATAATCTACTGCGTGCTTGTTGGCTCACTAAGTTTTCGCCTTCGCACACTATCTGGGATGTTTACTTATTTTTTTCCTCAACATCTCAATTAGTGTATTTATACCTCTGCAAGTGCTTCTAATTGTCATAGATCCCCTTCTATGTTTATTCTGACAGTTGGTCTGTTAGTTGTCTGGTTAGTAACCTGGAGAGTCATTGAAGTGCGCTTCGTCGTTTAGACAAGGTAGAACCTTGTGGTCACATTGCGTTGCTTTTTTAGCACCGTGGAAGGACAACAATGGCGTCCTCTCCTTCCCTTATTATGAAAGCTTGTGACGTTACATCACTTTGACATCATCAGACTGGTTGACGAAGACTGTTTGAAATAAGGCAATGAACAAACTTAGGGATCATATCAATCGCAAGATTATCGATTGCAACATTGATCAATGGTGTGATACACTGTACTTTTCCCACAGAAAGAGCACATCAACGGCATCAACGGAAATGAACTCTGGAAATCTATATCTTGATGACTCGACTATTATAGGGCTTCTGTGAGTTGAAAGCTTGTTGGTCATCAAGAATGGGATTTCGATACTGCAAGGGAGACGATGGGCTAGATAGGACAGTGAGAGTTTTGTTTCGCTATTGCGCCGACAATTGCACTCCAGATTTACCAGCAACACATTCCAGGATGATTAAAGGCGTGAGAAAACATTCCCGTAAGTTTTGAAGCAGCTTTTAGAAACTGGAAGGGAGTTATATTGCTGAACGTGGATATTTGAATTCGAGCGCATCGCCTAGGCTGTACGGGAATTGTTAAAGTCAATATTTGGCAGCCTATCCCGAACTCAAACAACCGCCAAAGTACATTATGCCAATCTTCAGATCCTGGGCATCAATATGCTTACTTTTCACATCAATTGTTGCCCCAATGCGGCGTCAATCAATGTCATTAGAAAGAGGGGTCAAACGCGCACTTTTGGAACGTCGCGACAGAAAAAAAAGACAAATTTTTCAAACGTCTGTTTGGAGACCTTCCAAACGTGCTGAAGCTTCCTTTTTTCTCCACAATATACTTCAATGGATAAATGTTGTTGGGCGCTACCGGTTGTTTGTTGAATAAGTCTTGGAGTGGGTGAAAGCCAGAGCTCAAGGCTGGGCAATTACACAAATGCATCTAAAGTGGTGATCCAGGCAAATCAAATTCTGAAAAAATATATCCTCAGCAGCTCTAGGATTCGCTGTTAATGTACACATAGGTTGTAGAGGAATTGTACGCCGACGGTGCTGTTATATAATCGATTGAACATAGCAAGTAGGTGGATTTCGAGAGACTTTTTTCAAAAGCTAAGATGAACCCCTTACAGGTTTCACACCAGCTTCAAATCATATTTGCAAGAATGCTCAATAGCAGAAGTCTATTCTAAGAATAAAATAGTCTTTTAGAAAACTCGTTGAGGTACTCCCAGCAGCCCTCAAAGTCAATGCTTTATTTTTGTCTGTAGAAAACAGACTTCTTTGACACCCCTAGCATAAGATTCAAGATTACCGGCCCTTACCATTAAAAACTCCAGGATCGGCTCGTAAAACCAGTCATTCAACCGTTCAAATCAGAGGCCGGCAAGGTACCCAAAATCGAGCTTGAAAAAATAGTTTTTTTTTCAAAAATGCGAAAACTTTGATCGTTCATCCTAGGCTCAAATTTAAACCGAACCGGACATTGCATATGGCATTGGATTGCTTGAAGTGAGAGCTTTCCAGTGTATGTCTCAAAAACACCAAAATCGACGTTTTCAGAATTGCCACCTTTTCAAAAATTGAGTTTGTTTTTGGCGTTTTGTGGCCGCTACAAGGCAGCTGTATGCACCAAAATGGCTTTTCTGGATAGCCCATTTTTCGATCCATCTTATGAGGGTATTTGGTCCTCATGGAGGTACTGTAGCGTTCACAAATGAAGAGAGAAGAAATTCAATTTTCTACCGGGCAGCCATTTCCGTGGTAAAATCGCACAATCCCGTGGTGGACAATTTGCCTACCGGGCAAAATACTAGTTCTCCCGATTACTCTTCGTCCACCTGCCCAGTGATGTTCTAACAGGTCCCATAAGAAGCAGGACGGCTGGATGTTAGGAACAGTACCCTTGGAAGCAAATTTGGAGCAATGGTGGTGGTATAATGACAGGGTTTGTTAAGGTCCAGATTTTCTCTGCACGAACGCGTATCAAGATGGTCCAATGTCCTCAACATCACCAGGCATTGCGGGTCAGCAAGGATACTTTCTTCGAATAAACTAGCATCGTCTTCCAGGATGTGAAATGATGTAAAATCAAATGCTCGATGTCTCCAGGAAGGCCTTGTTTCACCACGTTGAAAGACTCCACGTTGAGAATTTATTGTCAGGCCAAGTAAGGCTGGCCAATCCTTTATGCCCTATAGGTATCTGCCAAAGAGTACCAGAAAGTGATTCATAGCCTTTGAAATGTCATTATCAACGAAGAATGTCCGGCAATGTTAAATCATTGTCTTTTGCTGAGAACGACGGATCCTGTTGTTGATCTTGGATGCACAATTCTGTTCATCTGTTATCCTGTTGATTTGTTCAACAAAACTTTGATGTAGCTCTGCGTTGATATATCATCAGTTTTCAGATATAATAACAATAGACTAGATTATATGGTTCCCTGTATCGATGTAATGAACATGGTGTGGAGATATATATCAAGAGAAAGAGGAGGGAAAGGTTGATAGGAGTGTTATGATGCTTAAACCAAGCTGAGATTTTCAGCTCTGATACTGCTACTGCCACGCAATTCTTACGGGTCACTAACTTTGCAAAGGTGTACGCTCCAGCATAGCTCATACTAGGGCATATTAAGGCATTTGCCGCTCCCCGTAGAATGGTTTATGGTTTATTGCCAATGACAAACTGTTCATTCTACTTGATTGGCCATCCTGATTGCCAGGATAGTAACCAAATGATGCAATACTAATTTCATTGGAAAAATGGATTCAAGATGCGTCCGGGCCAGAGAGCAACTGTGAAAAATCGTTGCAATAATTTTCTACGGTCCGACATGGTGAGGCTAACAGGAATGATACTTCGGTAACTGAGGTTCCAGAATCCTTTGTTGATGAACGTATTATCTTCATTTTCAGATGGCAAAAGAGTGTCTTTGTTGACCATCTGTGCGATATCCTGAACTATCGATAGGATTTTAGCTAAAGCACGTTCATCAACAGAGGAGTCTGGAACCTCAGTTACGGATAAGGGGCTCTCAAGTCAATTTTTGGCAGCCTGTCCCAAATTAAAACAACAGCTGAAGCCCATTATGACGACCGCCAGCTCTGGTGCTTCAATATGAGTATTTTTTCTGACTCATTGCTGCAATTGAGCAAAGTCAATAAAGGTCGCTAGAGAGAGATGTCGAACTGAGAATACTGTTCAGAAGTATTACATAAACTCTTCTAACATGAGGATGCAAGCGAACAATATTCTGGAAATTTTTACCAATGGAATCTCTAGGATGTTTGGTTGATGCTGATGTAAGTTTTAGACCCATTGTGCCTTACTGATGCTGTTGAGAAGTTGTTTCCAATCGACAACTCAGAACAGGATGATAAGATCCGACCCACTTTTTAAAAACATTAGATTGAACCCCTTTCAGATTTTTCACCAACTTCCAACTGTACTTTTACGAGACCTCAATAGTGAAAGTGTATGATTTTATTTGATTGAAATTTTTAAAAAATTCTTGAAGCACTCTCAGCTATTTTTCAAGTTGTTGCTTGAATATCTCGTTGTGAAACGTATGAAGTGGACGGGAAACATCTCAACTATTAATAGAATGTTTGGTGAAGGTTTAACACAGGCAAGTAGAGTAGAACTCATTTAGTGGCAAACAGAGAGTTTCATCCTTTTTCCAGTGGAAACAAGTTCACCAGAGAACAGAGTTGAAGGATGGGTATGAAAACTCTTCCAATAAACTATCCTAGAAGCGGCTTTGCGGCGGGCCCTGAGGCGGCCTGGCGGCATGGCTCTGCGGCGACCCCTGCTTGACTGTCAATTTTCACACACGTGTCGCTATTAAGTATGGGCACAGCCTTGTTTTCGAATATTTTTTTCAAAATCTCCTGAAAAGCAGATCCAAATGTTGCATGATGCGGCTCAAAAATTAATGTGCGGCTATTGCTCCCTATTGTTTGATTTTGAGGGATTCAGCTGGGAATCGGCTAAAGTTGACTCAGATTCACAGTCAATGATCCAGCAACTAGATGGAGGATTTACATGTTGTAAGGGTATGGAATCATCCTCCTTTGATAAAAGCCAAGAAGTGGACTCTCAGATGGATCAGTGAAGTGCTGTTTGGGAGGCAAGATACTTTTTCGTTCGTCAATTACCGATTTCTGGAATAGATCAGCCATACCATCCTCTTCTTCGTACTCATCCTCCTCCTCCGCTTCTTGCATTTCAGATCGGCCTTGATCTAGATCCTGCTTGGGGTGTGCTTTCTTTCTTAAAATTTTTGTTTTTACAGTTTTAATTTCGAATCTTTTGTTTTTGAACAAAAAGTGTTGAATTCTCAAACTTATTGTGATACCATTCAATTTTACAACAATCAAAAAGCTTTAGCAAAGAAAAGTCATATTCGAGTGGTATAAACATATAAATAGGGTCAACCAATGACTTCAAACATGCCGATGTCTATTTGGAGTGATGGACAAGGGAGAGATTCCATCCATGAGTTGGTTATCATGCGAGACAAACTCATTGTCTGCCTCATTCTCATCCGAACCATCTTTGAGAATCGAACAGCCATCATTCTTCAACGGTTCAACCCTCAGAGTACACCCAGAGCGAACAGGAGAATCAGGGGTTGGTGTATCGACACCTCTAGAGCCTCTAGTTTGACCAAATGTGTACTCTTTGAAGTCTATTGTGGATGCATGTTGATGATTCTCGGACGGCACCCCAACAACAACACTCTTTTTCCTATTTTTTGTGCTTCTGTAGTCGCTTGAATCCGAAACGGAAGCAGTATCGTGGGTCACTGTGGTTGTTCCGGTGGAAGTGACAAACGAAG
Organism: Ogataea rishiriensis; assembly: GCA_030569615.1. Lineage (NCBI taxonomy): Eukaryota > Fungi > Ascomycota > Pichiomycetes > Pichiales > Pichiaceae > Ogataea > Ogataea rishiriensis. Next base: position 97,499 of record JAJMLH010000006.1, on the reverse strand, counting down.
GTTGTGTTTGTGATACACTGGGTAGTCTCTTCGAAGAGGCCACCAACCCACCAACCGTTGCTCTTCTTTGTGAAGAGAGGGATCCCGATCTACTCAAACCCCCGTTGGCACTGGCCGATGAGACTGACGAATTTGAGGTTGAATGGGATGCATATTTGGATAGTTGTTGCTTTAACTGCTTATTTTCCTCCTTGAGACTGTGTATTTCCTTCATCAATCTCAGCACTATTCCTTCCTGTTCCTTTTCCATCACATCAATCAAGTTTCCTGGGGATAGTGGGCCATTATTTGGTTGTGATATGGGATCTAAATGTGCTGGCATCGTTGATGAAGTCATCGAGGATCCTCTCGATCTTGAGGAGGATCTGGCAGAGGAGATTGATGAATGTGGGAGGTAATCAGCCTTATTCAGTACTGACGAAAAGGACGTTCTTGGGGAGTAGCCAGACGCTGCGGAAGGCGTTGAAAAGGAGGATGGTTGGGTGGCTGGAGACGGCGACAGAGCGGGTATGCTGCTTATAGGAGCAATACTTGAACATCCGGAGGGGAAATTACCCAAGGTTGGAGATCCTATCAGCGACATGTCTTGATAGATGGTTGCTTCGGAGACACTTGGTGATCTGTTGGGTAAGGTGTGTCTATTTGCAGTGATTGGTTTGTTCAACTGTGCCACTGACAAAGTAGGAGAGACGATTGAGGAGGACGAAGATGCGGAGCTGTGACGGAAATGGCCTTGTTGTGGTTGCTGGTGGGTGTTTGGAGTCAAGTGCTGCCCTTGGTGTTCCATCTTATCCTGTAATAGTTGGGCCTTTGGAGAGATATATGGGGTTATACTGCTAGTGACGATGAATGACACACGAGATCTAGTTCGATTCTAGTTCGATTCTAATTTGTACTTTCAACTCAGCCTCGTATTTGACTCGGAATCTAGTCTTGACTGTTGGTGCTGAAGTAGTGATGACGGTGTGCGTGAAATGTGTATAGGATCCAGGATCAGAGAAGAAACGGATGAATACTTAAGAGAAAGTGAGATGAGAGGGAACCAAAAAGATCAGTCCTAGCAAGTGCCAAACCATCCATCATGATCAATCACCAGCAGAAGAAGAGTAGAAGGCAAAAGAAGGAAGCTTGTCGTTGGGATGCCAAACAAACTACGCTGTTCACAAACGAACAAACAAGGAGGGTGAATAAAGCAAAAAGCACCATTTTGCAAGCCCCACGAGGTGTTTTCATCATCACTCTCTGCACTGTGTTGCTTCACCATTTTTGATCCCCTGCGTGGGTGGGTGGGGCCGTGCTGTGCGGCTCAGCCTCCTCTTCCCCCCCCAACCATCGCTTTTGACAGCTTTCGTTCCTACCACTTTGTGGTTCCACAACCACCCAATCATACCGTATATACACACGTTGTTTGAGGTGATTGTCATGGGTGTAACGACCATCTTTTCTTCTCTTCAAACACAGGTTTCCCGTGGTACACAGGGAGGGAGGGAGGGGGGCTATGCTTGATCCAGCTTCGTTCCCAATACGTCATGGCACAGTTGGCAAAGTGAAAATTTGTCCAAGTGTGGGGAGAGGGGGTGGCCTGAGGTATATTCCCCCGGGGCCTCCCCCTGTGGCTCGCCCCCACCACGCGGCAGTGAGTCATCACAGCAATCTTCACCAGGTTGTTTCAGATTTGCATCCATTCTGCCAGGATAAAGCTTTCTTCCATCTCATGATGACCACACCTCTCTACAAACAGTGTGCTACAAACATGTGCAGTTTGACACAGGGGGGCAGGCTGACTTTACTCCCATCAGCCAGCTGTGCATGTGCTTATCAGCAGGATGGGTATATGCAATGCAATCTTGACAGATATTGCGCTCTTTATCGTACCAATCTTGCTTACAATGTCGCGCCTCGACGCTACAACCACTGGGACTATTGCTCGTGTTACTTGTGAATGGAACCTATATAAAGAGATCAATGGTCTGGTAAAAAAAAGACTAGCCAGGCATAATTGGCCCGTTGATCGAACCAGCCAACGAGGTAAATGAATTCCTCAATTCATCTCATCCTCCTCGTCTATCGTCCCTATGCTTCTCTTTCCTCGTTCAAGCCCTTGTTTTCCTCTTTGGCCTCTTCGCCCTTCGCCTCTACCTTTCTTCTTCTGTTTTGAACTGGAAGAAGTCTTGACCGAGTTGTCGAGAGGAGGCGCCGCCACTACAACATCACCGTTGGTTCTCTTACCACTCTGCTCTTCCAAAATCTGCTCACGCATCCTAGTAATCTTTTGCGAATAAATGATTGATTTGAAGTCAAACTCAACAGGGTAGTTGATCTTGTCATCCGTGATGTACCTCTTCTTGACGTACTTGTACAACTTCTCATCCCTGTTGAAATCTTCGCTGCTTATGAACAGATCCTGCTCCTCTTCGCTAATCAATGCTTCATTGTTGCTCGTACTGATTGTCATGTTGATCATGCTGCTGTTTGGACTTGCTACAGCATCATCCTCATGTTCGAGAAGGGCATCGATATACATCGATTTTTGTTGGCTTGATGGTTGAGAAAGTAACGGCGTGTTTTGATCAGGTGAGCCTGACATGCCTTGAAAATAGATCGATTTCGTTGATGAGCCTGACGATCCCGCCCTCTTACTCTTGACCGGAGTCACCGATGAGTCTGGCAACCAATACTTCTTGCCATCCGAAGAGTACCTCAAACCCTTGTAGATCTTCTGGTTGAAAGTGCTAGACTTGCTGTAGATCTGATTGTCGTTCACACTGTCAAACGATCTGAAGTTGTACGTGTCCCCGTACAACGTGGTCATCTTTAGATCGTAGAACAAGTCTCCACACATGACCCAATCTTTGAATGCCGTCCATGGCTTCAACTTTGCCGAATCCGGGATCTTGTCACTGGTGAAGTCGGTGTACGGGAATGAGGTCCAGTGTAACATGGCAAAGAATACCATCTCGAAGCACAACAGTGCATTTTGAATCTTCAACCCAAGATTCACCTCCCCATCGTCGGTATCCAGGTCGGTATTGTCAAAAATCCCCAGCCAGTTGAAGATCCCAATCATCATCCCCTGCCAATATGATGCAAAAATGATCAACTTGACACACATAAATTTACCCCAAGGGTTGAACCTTTTGAGATCGCCGTATAGACACTTCCAAAAGATTGCCAAGTTGTACAACGATACAGTCACAGTGACGTTGTATAGGATTCCTATCCACACATACCACGAGGACCAACTATAATCGTCAACATCATAGTCACCAGTCATGCTGGTGATCATGATCACCAGATACAACAATGGTTTGACCCAAACGTACTGCAATATGCATCTCTTGATCATCAAGAATTGGGCAGGATCTGAGATAGTGATTGGTTTCAGAAAAAGACTCACCGGGAAAGGATGACAAGTATCCTTCTTCTCCATCGAGCATTGTATTATCTTCCTTTCTCCACCTAGCATTAGTACGAGCAACTTAAAGAATGTGTAAATGACAAAGGCCTCGTATATTTCCCTTACCGGTTCGATCAACTGACCAACCTTATGGGTGAGTAGTGATATGTAACATGTTGTTGCAAACATGGGCACTATGATCAGGATTCGCACTATGAGTCTCTGCTCAAAGGGTTTTCTATAGTTTGTAAGTTGGAGGTATATCGCCAGCAGGGATATAAGGATAGCTATCAATGAGGTTACTCCACAGGTGGATACTATCCACGAGGGAACACCCGTGACCATTATATGCCTTTATATTGTTGATACTGGAAACACCACCAAAGTTGATGATGATATATTTGATGTGAGTCCTCTCCTCTTGTGGTGGGTAGATGGGAACTACTCCTCCAGGGTTGCTTTCGCTAAAGTTGCCGTGTTCAAATGTGTGAAATATTACCACACCCCTGTTTCCTGCGTTCAGTATTCCGGTCTTGCAACAACCTACTGTAATTCTATAATCCAATTGTGTCTTTTGAACTCACTGGATTGTCCCCTTTGAAATAGTATACTGTTTGTTTACTCGATTGTGACCTGTTTGAATAGTTTTTGCCTCTAGAAGGTGAAATTGTCATGTTTTGCTCAAGGCCTGTTAACCCCGCGCACAGCCCTGAAACTGTGGGGTTACTCACACGTTGCGAGCAATCAGCCTCCAATAACCTTTCAACCTCCGAAGAACCATTCCCTCTTTTGCATCCCCAAACAAACCACATTCAATTTGATCATTGAAAGATTGGAAAACACATCAAGAGATCAACCAGCTATAGATGCCATTGTTTTTACCATGTTAATGAACGCTTGAAGCTGAAAAGGTCAACCTACAAACTCACAACTTTCACCAAAATCAAAGTTGACCATAGGTATATCTGTGGGTTCATAATGAGAGTCATCACTTTGGTATCCCTGTTTTCACTCTTATCAAATGTCAATTGTAGTGGGGTTTCAACACATATGGCGCTAGCCTCGAGAATCAATGGGTTTCTTCCCGATGACATTAAAGACCACTACCATTCGTTCTTGGCTGGTGCTTTCCATCCTGATGCATTCTATAACTGTTTGGGTAAAGCTGACGCTTCAGAAGAGTCCCATTGGCCTCCTTTTTTGCTTGAAGCCGTTCTCCATTACAAGGCAAATAGTGCAAACCGGACAGCTGAACAGAACGCCGGATTGAAAAGTTTCCTGTTTGGAGTTTTGACACATCAGGTTGCCGATGTCAGCTGGCATAATCTATTCACTTCTCAAGGTTTGTTGGAACAATTGAGCCAGGTGGAATTTAATGGAAGTTATTCTGCTGCCCATATCTTTTTGGATATGGGTGGGGATTTATTGGTCCTAACCAGACTCTTGCAAAACTTGAACAAGCTTAAACTTGCCGAACTTTTGCGGTTCTATACGATGCATTGGGATGTTCCGGAGGAGGATCTTGTCACGATATACGGATCGATGGGATACAACCTCACAGAACCTCAGATATCGGTATGTATGGGGTTGGGATATTCAGCAGTTCAGGCCGAACTGGCGACTCTGTCATCCTCTAAAGAAGAGGCTTCATTATACTACGCTCTCAAGTCACCGTTACTCAGAGAGACTTTGGACGACTACTATTTTGGAGGTGTGGATGAGATAACCAACTCGATCAAGGTTTGTATGCAAGGTTTGATCAAGTGGTTTGATGACGATTTAGCCGAAGATACAAATCCTTGGACGCTCTGTTCCATCTTTGTTAAGCATACCATCAATAGTGCTGCCGTTGACGAGCATTCAGAAGATTGTTATGAAGATCGTCCAATGAGTAAAAGTCTTGAAACTGTCTATGTTGAATCTGGCACCAGCCATTGGTTGAAGCGTCCGATTTATCTCTCTACATTTGTCGGAGATTCACAATTTGGATCCAGTTTGAAGGCTGGCAGGTATCTTGGTGGTGAACTTGCAATCGCCATTGGTGCCAAGTTTGACGAAATAACAGGCTCTATTTATGTTATGGCCATTGACGATCTATTTGCAGGTCACTCAGAGGCTATGTTAAGTGTTTCCAAAGTGGGATATGAGGCTAGTGATTACACCAACTTACAATACCCTACGCGGTTTGGTTATTCCATGGTTAATTGGGAAATCAACCAGCTGAAATTTTTGGCCGTGTCGGAACCAGGGACATCATCGATCAAGATTTTTTCCCAGGTGAACAATCAACTGGTGGCCACAATCTCTCACAAGAGTGCAGCCACCAAAGCAGGAGCAAAGGGAATCAAAGAGTTGGGAATGATTTTGGAAGTTGACGATGTTGACAGCGATTCTATTGGAGATTTGGTCATTGGATCGTGCTATTCTGACTCCGATGGTTTAGTGCATAGGTATCAACAGGGTTACTTGGCAACATTGAGTGGATTGAAATTCATCACGTTGCTAGAGGCAGGTATGAAGACTCAAATGTATGCCCATCTCAAGAGTCAAGGTGAGTATTCCTCTGTGTTAAACTTGGATGTTGGCCAGTTACTCATCAGAAACTACGAGGTTCCTCTTTCACTTGTGCAGTCGAACCAATATGCACAGCTAGGAACAGCAGTAGGGTTCACCTCTAATTATACTTTTGTGGGGATTCAATCGCTAGGTGGGATACTCATTTACGACAAGGCAAATGGAGACTATTTGAACATGTTGGAACTCAACACCACGAAGGTCTCCTTGGAAATGCCACAGTCGGTTCCTGTTATGGACAGAGTCTTATCGCACGATTCTCGACTCTTTGGGTTCAACTTTATTGTTTCAGGCAAGTTCAACTCCACGACGGATTGGATCATGACATCAGCAAATGCCGAATCGACTGATGCTTGTGTTCTTTGTGGTGCTGTCTATTTGTACCTCATTTCGAAGGAACATCAATCTGCAAGACTGATTGCCAAAGTTACACCAGTGGTGAGTGCTGGTAATAGACATGCATATTTTGGAACGAATGCTTTGGCTGTTGAGGGTAAAGTGTATGTTGCAAGTGAAGGGTTTGGAAATGGAATAGGCGCGATTTGGGAGATTGAAATTGACCCTATTATCAAAGAGTTTGTTGCAAGCAAAGAGGATACAAATGATGGCGACGATATGATTATTCATATAGAACTTGAAGAAGATCACGAGGAAGGCGTTGTTGGGCATGGTGGACTTGTTGCTGTTGGACCATACGGTATTGGATTTACTGGGTTTGGAAGGTCTCTAGAGGTATTTGACTATGATAAGGATGGATATCAATACTTGGCTGTTGGAATGCCATACTATGGGTATTCTGAGATGTTCAACGATGAGTTGAAGCATAGTGGTAAGGTTGGCATTTATAGATTGGGTAAGATCAAAGGGTTTTGATCAAAATTGGGATTGGGTTGGTATTGCTATGTATTAGGGTTTTTTTCGTATTGCTTTTGCTAACTATCAGATGGTGTAGGCAAAATTAAACACAGTATTGCATTTTATTCTTTGGATCTTAAACCTTGCAGCCGCGCGGAGAAATCTTGTAGGTGTGGCTTTCAGTTTTGCAAAGGCATCAACTCCAGCCTATTTTTCAATGAACGCTGGAATGAAAACATTCAGAGAATCATCAAATGGGAGTAGTAAAAGGCTAGGAGTACTGTTGTGGACAGTTCAACCCCACCAAGCGAGGCAAAATACAAAGCGTGTGACCCTTTGAACATTCGGATGAACCTCCCGCAGCACCGTGCAGCAGCGAACCCGAGTTCTTCCAGAGGAACAATAGTAAAGTTTTTATTGATCCTATTGTTTGGCAGCTATTGTGCGGCTAATAGGTGAAAAAAGTTGTTCACGCTTGTGGGGAGAGAGCGGAGGTGCCTTGATTCGATGGACGTTTCATGTGAAAACCTTTGGAGATGCTTGATTTCAGATCAAAGGAACGAACTTAGAGAGAGACAGAGAGACATTCCATCAGCTAATGGGGGTCAGGCTGTTGAGCGGATAAATCTGAATAGAGACCCCAGCTAGGGAATGGATCTAGATAGAGAACGAGTAGAGTAAATGGATTTAGCATTCACAGTGTGGTGGTTGGTGGTACACTGGTCAGTCAGACATCCACTCTTGGTGTTTTCTCCTCTCTTGAATGATCACTTTCCAGTTCTGGTAATGTCTACCGTGTTTGAGAACCAACGGAGACAGATAAACACCCCGAGAATGTGGACAAATCACATGGAAATTCATCGATTCGAGAAAGATCGTCCGTATGGCTTTGCCTGTCCGCCACATAATATCGGTCCCGCTTCCCAGATTTGTGTGATCTATGCTTCGAGATACAGTTGGTGACTGACTAACTTGTTAGAGACACCGCTTGGGTGTAATCGAGCACATGCAGTGTAGTGTGTCTTGTGCATTGTGGACGTCATCGTCGCATCCATATGAGTGTACGTAATGCATACACACGGTGTTTGTGAGTGTGCCCGCTTTTTTTGCTTTCACATTACTCTCACTCTTCATTGCTGTTTCGTCTAGCAGTGTACATGAATGTAGATAGAAGTGACAGTAAGAGAAAGCAAGTAGCAATGAAGTAGAACAGCCGTGGCATCCTTCAAGCAAAAAGAAGCTTTACAGATAGCAAGAGAGCAATAATCATGCGCTGTGATATTGATTGCAAGTTTCATTTTGCACGCGCCTGAAAGATCAAACGACAACAGATCAGCAAAACAATTAGTCTGAGACAATGTTCAACACACTGCTATTCTGTCTGTGTTTTGTGTAGTCTCTGGATGGAAGATCTGGGAAGAAAGACAGATGAGAATAGTGTCCACATGGCAAGAGGGCCGAGCGGCGGCTCTTCTTTCACCCGGTGACAGCGGCGTCTTCCCACGGGGCTGACGTGCTCTGCCTGCGGTGCGTGACATGAAAAGATTTCACCTGCCACAAGCGAGCGGCGCTCTAGCAAGCAAGCATTTTGGTCACTCCGTAGAGCACTTCTTTAATCCTTATAAAGCTGTCCAGATTTCCCCATACTTTTCTTTTGTTTCTTTAAATCCCAGATCTGGTTCCTGACAACAAATCTAGCCTGGTAGCAATCATAAAACACAAATAGACACATTTCATTCTAGAAAGAATTCACCACTTGTTCCAACTTCAAGTTATATATAGGTGTATTCTTCGGTCCTAATATTCTCTTTCACATTCAAACAAGAGAAGCATTTGATTCACGGCACCACCTCTTCTATAAAACTCATTGGATTTGCCTCTACTCAAGTTCTCTGTGTATATCACCGATATCTATAGAGCATTAGCTTAGATTACACATTCACACACATACATTTATAAAGCCATGCGTTACTCAGGCACAATACTCTTGGCAATTGCCTGTCTTTCAGGCTTGTCAGACTCGAGGGCTTTGCCGGTCAACTTTGATAGAACAACCATGACACTTGTCGAAACACCGTTGTTCGCAAACGCTCAAACAGACGGATGGCTTGCAGCTGTTTCCAACTACTCACCTTCACAGTTGGGCAGCTACATAGAAACACACGTCAAGCAACAGCAACGTTCAAAGAGACCATCCTGGCTCGCATCTTTCTTTTCCTCTGCATCTTCAGAGGCAACGGTTATTACAAAGGGTGTTGTCTCTACAGCCTCGATACCAGTGAACGATTTTGAAAGATGGTTGGAAGTGCAAAAGGACATTGCATTTAAAGGTATTCTCAACAACATTGGAGGTTATGGGGAGTTTGACGTTGCATTCAACGTTACAGAAGGTGCCGTCATTGCATCGCCTTCAACAAAAAGACCAAACTACTTTTTCCAATGGGTCAGGGATGGTGCAATCACCATCAACTCCTTGATCGAATTCCTTGATGATAACGAGTTTGACGATTCCGAATTCGGTCTTGCTTCGATTGTTGAATCCTACATCATCAATTCGCACTACTTACAAAGACTTTCCAATCCTTCGGGAGATTTTCAAACCTTGGAAGGTTTAGGAGAGCCAAAATTCATGGCTGACTCAACACCATTTACAGACAATTGGGGTAGACCACAAAGGGACGGTCCTGGTCTTAGAGTCATCACCATTGCCAACTACCTGGCGCTATTGAACAAGTACAACAAACCATTGGTCAAATCAGACGAACTAATCAGTCAAAAGTGGATCTATAACGAGATCATCAAACCCGACTTGCAGTACATCATCAACAATTGGAGCAAGAACGGCTTTGATCTATGGGAAGAAGTTGATGCTTTGCATTTGTTCACCAGTTTAACCCAGCTAAAGGCATTAAAGTTGGGTCTTTCTCTAGCCTCAACTCATGAGGATAACGAACTTTACGATGATTTGGCAAGAACTTTCAACGCTTTAAGATTCTTCATCACTGTTGATTCCGGTTATAAAGTCTCTGGTGTTCCATACCTGATCGAAACACCTGCATTGTTGGCACAGGGTAAGAGATCCGGCTTGGACATTGCTTCGATCTTGGGTTCCTTGCGTTCTCATGATCTTGATTCTTCGGATGATTCTCTGGATATACCTTTCTCAATTGAGGATGTTGGTGTTCTAAATACCCTTGCTGCTATGGTCAACGACATGAAGTATAGATATCCAATCAACCATGGTAGATTGGGTTTCAACTCCGGATTTGCCCTTGGTAGATACCCTGAAGATGTTTATGATGGGTATGGCACAAGCGAGGGTAATCCATGGTTTATTGCCACCGCAACAGCTTCAGAACTGGTCTACAAGATTGTCTACAACTTGTACGCCAACCAGAACGATTTGGAAATCCCACTTGAACAGAAACAGATCTTTGAATCCATCACAAACATCAAGGTTGATGGAGACATTGTCATTCCTTATGGATCAGACGCATTCGTTGAAGCTACAAACTCCCTGTTCAAATGGGCCGATGCCTTTTTGGATGTCATCAGAGAACACGTTGATAATGATGGCCATATGAGTGAGCAGTTCAACAAGTACAGCGGATACATGGAAGGTGCCGAAGATCTAACATGGAGTTATGGCTCCTTCTGGAGTTCATTAAGATGGAGAAACAAATCTTTGAACATCATGAATGACAAGAGTTGAATGTTTTTCCAGTCCAAAGGTTTTTTCTTTTTTCAACCGATCATCAGAGCTTTCAGCTTTGATGTGTATTAACAGCTATCATACACAATTCTATACAAACAACCATGGCATGATTTAATGAGTCCCTTTCTACACCTTTTTTCTTCTCTTTTAGTTTAATTTGGGAGTTATTCTCCCTGCTACCTACACTCTATTTACACTTTTTTTACCTCCCCTGTGCGCCTTTCTACTTCTACTTCTACAACTTTTTCTTTCTGCCTTTCACATGTTTCACGAGACCTCTTTGTTTATTTATATATGTATGCCCCTTTATGAGCCGGGGATTTTCAATACATCATTTTATTCCACGTATATTTATACATTAATTCATATCATACAGTCATGCAAATGCAACCTCTTCAGGAAGTTGGAACGAGATACAGTACATTGGTTTTGTTGGCGCAACGTCTCTAACATGATGGAACGAGATGGTCTCGAATGGTACTTCAAACTTCAAAAGTTCAGTCATCTTTTCATGTATTCTTCTGTGTAGTTCAGAAGTGGTTGGTTCGGGTTCTGTGTTTGAGAATTTTTCAAAATGATGAACGTTGATGATTGGTAGTTTGAAACCTTCTAGCTGTTTAATCTCATCCTTTGAAAGTTCAGGGAAGGCGTTGGTAAACAGTCCAATGAAGGATGAAATAAACGTGATAGCCGAGTCTGGCAAGTTCATGACATATTCTGAAAAGAAACTTGGGATCTCAACCACCGTTATGTTTTTCTTTTGAGCCTCTTCTGATAACTTTTGCATCTTCATTCTGGAACCTCCATTCTTAACAATTCTGATTGATTTCGTCTCGTTTGCATAGTCCCTTAGTAGTTTTGGAGAATCTTTTATGAACTGTCTACCGTCCAAATTGAACGGACTGACAAACTCACCCACCTTGTTCTTCTGTATGTTTTTAACCAAGTATCGATAAGATTCAGGGTTTAAATCGTTGGCAAACACTATGCATTGCTTCTTACCAGCAGGAACGGCAAACGGACCAACACCAGCCATCACATCACAGATGGCATTTCCCTTGCCAAAGTTGGACACCAATCTTCCATGCTCGGTGGACAACCTGGAATTCCAGTACACCTTTGAAAAATCAAAAGTAAAGATACAATCAGACTCCTTTTGCTCAACAAGGAAGTTAGGGTCACCTGCAATCACCTTCATTTGGAAAGTTCTGAATGTTGAGTCTATGGTTCCCAGCTTGTCAACAACAGTCTTGATGGATGGGTTCTTGTCCAGGATGACTTGACCTATGAGTGCATCATAAACTTTGAATTCATCACGAAGGTTCAAGTGGGCCAAATGCCCAGTCTTGGTAAATCCAGATGGAATCTCACTGTGTAAAGACTCGGGAAGGATCGATCTTAGAATGTCATCAGACTTCCAAAAATCATAGTCCAAGGTCAGACAACGCTGGTGGAAGTCCCCACCGTTGGCCTTAATATCCTTGACGGCTTCCTGAGAAAGTACCTCGTCCAATAGGGAAATGTCTTTAAGTCTGTGAGTAAGTGCAATCTCTTTGGATGTGGTGGTTGGTTCGGGGTTTTTCAAGATGAAAGGAACTTTTGGAATTTGCAGAATGTCTTGCTGATGGTCTTTTATAAACTTTCCTATGTATGCCATCTGAGGAAACCGCACCGTCCACACTTTAAAAGACTTTGAAAAGAGTGATCTATCAAGCTCTTGTAGACCAGTATGGATAGGTGGAACAATAAGTTCTGGACTTATACTCGGTAGAGCCTCAATATCTTGCTGAGATGGTGCTGTCATGATGCAGTTTGATCTGATGAATGTTAATGATTTGAACGGACTCTTTATAGCTTTCGGTGTAACTTCTCGCAATAGTTTAAGCAGCATCTAAGACTAAGAACCGATTGGTCTTTGTAACGTGGCCTTTCTCTTCTAATCAGTCAGTTCTTGCTGTTATCAAAAGATAAAATAGTTCAGAAACCAGAACCATAATCCATCACCAACATTTATATAGCACCGCCTTGAGACTGTCTCTGAAAAATTTGAGAGTCCCGTCTGTTTGATGACACAAAGCGGTAAAATGGCAGAACTTATCGACTCTCAGGAGAGAAAGGACAAAAGAGGAACAAGATGAGCCTTTGTCCACATATCCTTGCAACCTCACACACTAAGTCATCACTTCTTCTTAGAATCCTTGATTTTGACAGACCCCAATTAGCACCGTCAATTTCAGTCACAATTTCTTGTTAGTGCAACATTGTCTTTCAAGATCTTAATGAAACTCCTCCCTTGTTGAAGATACCGAGCCGGATAACATATATCACTGCAAAGTATATATACCCTCTTTTTGATTCCGAAATGATCCCACTTGAACTTTCTCAGAAACGGATCACTTAGAAGAGTCAGGTATTCTCTTATTGTTCAGTTATACTAATGGCATATTGTATGGACTTTTTTCGAATCAATAGATGACAACAAGAGTGGATATCGACGATGACCGATACTTCAATGCTTTGGCAGAAAAACAAGACGCTCGATCCCGGAAACGTGGAGATACAACGACAGAGGAGAACAACAACTATCCTCGAGATCTTCTGGGTCAAGGATACTTTCTGCCTCAACCTCAATATACGGAACTCGACTTGCAACAGCAACAACAACAACAATATGCTTATCAAACTCCATATACCATGGGGACAATACCGTCTCAATCACAAGACCTAAAGGAAAGCTTTCCAACAAATGACGATCCTTACTTTTCTTGGACAAGCGACAAAGAAGCTCCAATAACACTGCAAGAAATTCTGGACATCTTTACGGATTTGAAGAACATGTTTGGGTTTCAGCATGACTCTATGATGAATATGTTTGATCACCTCATGGTTCAACTTGACTCAAAGACGAGCCGTATGCCAGCCCCTCAAGCGTTGCTTCAACTACACTCTGATTACATTGGAGGGGAACACGCAAATTACAGGAAGTGGTATCTGAGCTCTCAGTTAGAAGAAGATGAGGCACTGCTGGAAAACACTGATCCCAAATCACTCAAAAAGGGGAGAAAGAAAGCACATAATACAGAGACAGATAGTGATCAAGAATTGGGTCCACGAAAGAGAATTGAGATTATTGAGTTCAATTGGAGGAAAAGACAATACTCATACTCGGCTAGTGACATGGTTTATCAGGTGGCCCTATACTTACTCATCTGGGGTGAATCGAACAACATAAGATACGCTCCGGAATGTATCTGTTTCATCTACAAGTGTGCATACGACCGTTTCATCCATCTCAAATACATTGCCGAAAAGAACGTTGACAAGCTAGAAGCGTGTGAGTTTTTGAACAGTGTAATCACTCCGTTGTTCAATTACCTCAGGGATCAACAGTTCAAACTTGTCAAGGGTGAATATGTTCGGCGAGAAAAAGATCACGATCAAATCATTGGATACGACGATTTGAATCAACTGTTTTGGTATCACAGTAATATCAAAAGAATAGTGTTGAATGATGGTACCAAGTTTGTTCATTTGCCACTAGAAAATCGATACAATCAATTGAGAAACGTGAAGTGGAAAAAGGTGTTTTACAAAACCTACAAAGAGAGAAGATCATGGTGGCATCTGGCAACAAACTTCAGCAGAATTTGGATCATTCATATCTCAATGTTTTGGTACTATTCTAGCTTTAACTCCCCCAGTCTTTACACCCTAAACTATAGTTACCTGTTGAATAACCAGCCGACTCCACAATCCAGATTTTCCGTCGTTTCATTGGGGAGCACTATATCATGTTTGATACTTATCGCCGCCTCAATCTCAGAATGGGCTTTTGTTCCACGCCAATGGCCCGGTGCCAAGCATGTCTTCCGAAGATTATGTTTTCTGTTCATTATACTGATCATCAATTTGGCACCTTCTGTGTTCATTTTAGGCGTTGTTCCTCTCAATTCAGTGTCAAGGTTTGGATACATACTCTCCATCGTTCAATTTGTTATCTCGATCTCAACAACACTGTGGTTTTCAATTCAACCTCTTGGTTCCCTGTTCGAACTACCCCCAAGTGCAAAGAAAGTCAAAGGCTATGACGCCATGAATGTGTTCACATCATCATTTCCCAAACTCAAACAGACAGGCAACACGTTGTCAGTCATACTCTGGATATTGGTGTTTGCGGCAAAGTTCACGGAGTCATACTTTTTTTTGACGCTATCACTAAGAGACCCAATTCGAAACCTAAACATCTATGATCTGTCCCGTTGTCATGGTGAGTCATTCTGGGGATCGCATCTCTGTCGTCATCAGGCAAAATATCTCCTGTTTTTAATGTTCTTGACAGACTTGGTGCTATTCTTTCTCGACACATATCTCTGGTATATTATATGGAACTGTGTGTTTTCTATCACACTTGCATTTTTCAGTGGAATCTCAATTTTATCGCCATGGAGAAATGTTTTTACAAGGCTTCCTCAAAGGATATACTCAAAATTACTGTCCACCACTGACATGGAAGTGAAGTACAAACCAAGCGTCTTAGTCTCTCAAATTTGGAATGCCATCATCATTTCCATGTATAGGGAGCATCTTCTGTCCGTTGATCATGTTCACAGGTTAATATATGATCAGCTTCCGGACGAATCTGGAGCCAAAACAGCTCTAAGAACGCCATCATTTTTCCTATTCCAGGACGATAGCACTTCAACCCTCTCTGACTTTTTTGTTCCCAAGTCTGAAGCTGAGCGGAGAATCAACTTCTTTTCTCAATCATTGTCTACACCTGTGCCCGAACCAATACCTGTTGAGGCTATGCCCACTTTCACCGTTTTGATTCCACATTACTCTGAACAGATAATCCTGGGGCTCAAAGAGATCATCAAGGAGGATCCAAGTTCCAAGATTTCACTGTTAGAATATTTGAAGCACATGTTTCCTCATGAATGGGACTACTTTGTCAAAGATACAAAAGTGATTTCTTACACCGAAAGTCAAAAAGCACCTGATTCAACTGTTAGGTCAGAGAAAGATTTTCTTGAGAACAAGGTGAATGATCTACCACTTTACTGTGTGGGATATAGATCGTCCTCTCCAGAGTACGTATTAAGGACTAGAATTTGGGCTTCTTTGAGAACTCAGACATTGTACCGCACAGTTTCTGGCTTCATGAACTATCAAAGGGCAATAAAGCTATTGCACAAAGTTGAAAACCCTGAGATGATTGAACTTTTTGGTGGTTCCCTGAATGCTGAAGACTACCTCAATACAATCGCCAAGAGGAAGTTCAGACTTGTTGTTTCAATGCAAAGATTCCAAAAGTTTAACGCCGAAGAAAAGAAAGACCTCAAAGTTTTGATCACTGCCTACCCTGACTTATTTATTGCAAGCTTGGAAGAAGAGGTTGGTCCTGGAGATACTGAACCCAAGTTCTTTTCTGTCTTATATCATGGAGAACACAAAAATGCCGATGGAAGCATGAAGAGTCTTTACAAAATTCAACTTTCTGGCAATCCAATTCTTGGAGATGGAAAGTCCGATAACCAAAACCATTCCTTGGTGTTTTACAGAGGAGAGTACATCCAAGTGATTGATGCAAATCAGGACAATTACCTCGAAGAATGCTTGAAGATTAGATCAGTCCTTTCAGAGTTTGAAGAACTGGAATATGACAACAGCAACCCATACATTCCATCAATTCCTTATACTCACCGCAGTCCGGTCGCTATTCTTGGAGCCAGAGAATACATCTTTTCAGAAAATACTGGAGTTCTTGGTGATGTTGCTGCAGCGAAGGAACAGACATTTGGTACACTTTTTGCACGGACACTAGCAGAGATTGGTGGGAAATTACACTATGGTCACCCCGATTTCTTGAACGCTATATTCATGACTACAAGAGGTGGAATTTCCAAAGCACAGAAAGGTCTGCATTTGAACGAGGATATATATGCTGGAATGAACGCCATAATGCGTGGAGGAAGGATTAAGCACTGTGACTACTACCAGTGCGGAAAAGGAAGAGATTTGGGATTCGGATCAATTTTGAACTTCACATCTAAAATCGGTGGTGGAATGGGTGAACAAATGCTTTCCAGAGAATACTACTATCTTGGAACTCAACTACAGCTTGATAGGTTCTTGTCGTTCTATTACGCTCATCCTGGGTTTCATATCAACAACTTGTTTATCATCTTATCGTTACAGCTATTCATGCTGGTCCTTGTCAACTTGGGAGCTCTAAATCATGAGTCAATTCTTTGTGTTTATAGCAAGGATGTTCCTATCACTGATTTACAGATTCCTATTGGATGTCACAATTTACAACCGGTGCTAGATTGGGTTTCAAGGTATGTGCTGTCCATTTTCATCTGTTTCTTTATCTCGTTTGTTCCTTTGGTGTTCCACGAACTCTCCGAAAGAGGTGCTTGGAAGGCATTCACAAGGCTGTTTTTCCATTTCCTCTCATTGTCACCATTATTTGAAGTGTTTGTTTGCCAGATCTATTCAAACTCTCTCAAGAGTGACATTGTCTTTGGTGGAGCACGTTACATTTCAACGGGAAGAGGGTTTGCTATTGCTCGTATCTCTTTCAGTCGACTATACTCAGCATATGCAACTACCTCCATTTACTCAGGCTCGAGATTACTAGTGGCGTTGCTGTTTGGTACTGTTGCAATGTGGCAGCCAGCTATCATGTGGTTTTGGATTACACTGGTCTCACTATGCCTTTCCCCATTCATATTCAACCCTCATCAGTTTGCTTGGACAGATTTCTTTATTGATTACCGTGAGTTTATTAGATGGTTAAGCAGGGGCAATTCCAAGTGGCACAAGAATTCCTGGATTGGATTCACACGATTCTCAAGATCCAAATTTACCGGTTTCAAGAGGACCATTGTTGGCAAGAACACTGATCAGGCCAAGTATGTCCCCATCAACATACACCGTGCTCCATTTGGCAACACTTTCTTTGCCGAAGTCATTGTTCCATTTTGGCAGGCTGTCTGTATGTTCCTTGCCTACACTTTCATCAATGCCCAAACAGGTGTTAGGGAACCAAAGGAAGTGAACTCATTCATTCGTATGATTATTATTTCGCTTGCTCCCATTCTGCTGAACGCACTGGTTCTGTTTGGGGTCTTTCTACTTTCAGTATTTGCTGCTCCGGTACTGGGTTTATGCTGCAAGAAAGCGCCGACGGTGTTGGCTGCTTTGGCTCATGGTTGTGCCGTTGTCATTCATGTCCTAGCAGTAGAGGTTACCTGGTTCCTTGAAGGTTGGAACTTCAGCCGCTTCTTGTGTGCTTTTGCATGTTCCATGTGCATTCAACGGTGCATTTTCCAAACGATCAAGCTTCTTCTATTGACCCGTGAGATGAAAGAGGATAATACCAATAGGGCATGGTGGTCCGGCAATTGGATGAACAGCGGACTTGGATGGCTCGCTTTTACACAACCGTTGAGAGAAGGGATAGTGAAGCTTGTTGAAATGAGTTTATTTGCAGCAGATTTTTTCATTGGTCATACCATCTTGATTGTGCTGACACCGGTACTTTTCATTCCATACATCGACCACTGGCATTCGTGCATGCTTTTGTGGATCAGTCCTACCAGGCATTTGAGAGGTCCCATTTATACCACTTCTCAGAAAAAGCTAAGGTCAAGAGAGGCAACCAAGTATGCCTTTATGTTTTTCTTCATCATTCTGGTGTTTGCATGTACCATTCTAGCGCCGTTGATCGTTGACATGCTACTTTCTGATTCAATCGATCAGTACATTCCTGAGAACAACTTTGGATTGATACAGCCCAACAATCAGGACAACAACGATACTGGTGATCGTGCTCCGGATACCATTCTTAGGGCTAAGCCTGCAGTTGAAACGTTTGATACTTATTGGATATGAAAGACTGGGTCTCCCCTTCCGTCCTTCTTTCCTTCCTTGAAATCTATTTCTTCTGTGTTTCATACTACTCTTTTGTAACCTATTCACGTTGCCCTCTACGCTTTCGATAAATATCCAAAATATTTGCTAGTTTTATACCTCAGTTCTGTGAGTCCTTTGTAACGTTGTCTTCGATACGGTTTACATGTAGTTAGGTGGTGATTGTGATGCAGATAATGGGTCTTTCATGATTAATTAGGGTGAAAAGATAGATAGAGTAAAGGTCGTAAATGATATAGATAAGAAGAAGATAAGAGAAAGAGCAATAATGTTTCCAAAAGACAAAGTCACAACACAAAAAGATCAATAGTCGAAACTCATATAGTTTGTAGAGCAGCTATTCTTAACGCTCATTATACTGAGCATGCTAAGGTCCTGATCGTTTCCGTTTGTGTTGCCGTTCATATCACCGTTATAGTTTCGCGTTGCATACTTGGCATGGTTAGTTTCGGGATCTCTGTCGGCATAAACGTCGATTGTGTTGGTTGCAGGTTGGTCTTTTGTCGAGGATTCTGTACTCATTGCACTTGCCGAAGAGGCAGGAGAGTAGGAGTTGGCGTGCTGTGGGGAACGAGAGCGAGAGGTTGGATGGATCATCACTTCAATCCGTGATGATGATGGTGATGGTGAGGAGGACGAAGATGCTGATGCTGTTGTGGTTTCCTGTAGAACATGTTGTGTAGTTTGGAAGTCTTTAGGAATGGCGGGGGTGTCTGTAATAACTTTTTGTTGGGATGGATGATTACGAAAGGACGAGTTTGTGGATGCGGAGGAGTCAGAGGATGTTGGGGATGGGAAGATCGATTTGTAGTCTGAGAGTAGCGACTCAACCTTTATTCTTGTTGAGTTTTGATTCTGCTGTGGGTTTGTCACCAGAGGGGTCAGTGGTGAGGCTGGCTTCAAGATATGTTTTGCAGGATGTGATGGATGAGAAGAGGCCTGTGGCATGTCAATATCGGCATTGTTGGCATGGACATTGTCAGAGTTACCCGAATGTGAAGAATGATGCTTTCTACCAAAGATTTTGTCAAAGACGCCTCTCTTGATATGCAAAGAGGATCTTGGAGAGGTGGATCTTGGAGATGTTGATGCTGATGGAGAACCCGAGTCGTGCTGATGCTTGTTCTGGCGGTGTGTATCCAATGCTAGATTTTCAATAGCACCGTATCCACAGCTAACACAAGAACCACACTTCTTTTGCGGTGGCTGTTCCTTCTTCTTAAGCTGCTGATCGGGAGAGTGGTTATCGGATAAAAAAGGAAGATCAATGATGTAGTCTGTTTCAGTCTCAACGTTTTCAATACCCGAGTTTTCTCTACTTCTGATCCTGTTAAGTCTAACGTGATCTATTGGAACGGAGCAAACGTCGTATCTCTTTGACATCAATTCCATCTGGGACTCTGTTGTTATGACATCCATAGAGTCTATTCTGGAGTTGACCGAGAGTGGACCTGTATCGGAAAGCTTTGAACAGTTCAAGATGTCCTCTCTGAAGTCAAACAAGTTTCCTCTTTCCCACGGATTCAAAGTCAGGTATTTGCACAAGATGTTGAACACCTCATGAGATATTGGTAAGATTTTCATCAACACTGTTGGATCGTTCACGAATGCTTTGAAAGTTGTGTCTTGCAACGAAGCCTTTAGCCATGGGTTTCTGATGGAGATCAGATTGATCAAAATGATGGCCAATGACCAGACATCACCTGCAGCCGTTGGAAACTTGACATTTTCGTGCATTCCTTCCGTCGAAGGCTTCATCAATCTTTCTAGATGTATTGAATGGGCATCCTTCGAGTCAAAGCCTTGACAAAAGTTTTGGATTCTTTCTGGTGACATGTAGTAGGAAGAACCACAGCAGATGTTTGAGTCTATGAACTCGTCCTGCAGCGCCAAACCGAAATCTGCCAATATGAGCCTGGTACCATTATCGGCAACCAAGATGTTTTCTGGTTTCAAATCGCAGTGGTATATTCCCTTCGAATGGCAGTAGTTGATCGCATCGACGAGTTGAATGAAGACCGATTTGATCAAGAATGGATCGTTCTTGTACCTTTGCTTCTCCACTATTGTTGCAAACAAGTCACCGTCTGGAACGTAGTCCATCACAACAAAGAGTGCACTTTTTGAGTCGTACACCTTGTATAGGGAAAGAATGTTTGGATGCTTGTGGACTCTCAACTGTAGACTGATCTCTTTGAGGATCTTGCACTTGTACCCGTTCTTTTCTATCAGGTCCAAGTTGAGTAGGTTTGTCATTAGTGTACCATTGTTTTGAAGTGCTGTTTGGATCAAGCTTGCCTCTAGTTCAAGCAACAGCTGTTTGTTGTTGTTACTTGGGGATTGGTTTTTGATGATGATTTTGATGGCGTAGGATTTCCCCGTATAGAGGTGTCTCGCCGAGTAGACTATACCGTACGATCCAGAGCCAATCTTCTTCTGGAACTGGTACTTGTTGTTTAGAATGATATTTGTGAGGTCTTTCATGTTCTTGTTGGATCGGGGAATGGATAGAGCAAGAACGGATTAGTGCTGTTGCGGATCAGTTGTAAGTAAGAGAAGAATGGAGTCTTATGATGGTGAATCTTTGCAAGTGTAGCGTAGCGTAGCGATATCTGTTGCAATGCTCGAGGGGAAGAGGGTCCTTACTGGTATATATCCAGCCAAGATCTACCAAACAGAATGACCTGTGGATGTAACATTGAAGGACATAAACGGTTGAAACACCAACATAGCCTTTGCTTCTTTTTGGCTTCTTCTTTCCCTAACTGTCTCCCTCAAGTGGATGCTTTTCCCCATGCATCAATCGTGTGCATCGGCTGGCCTGAACAATAGCGACCTGGGCTGTGCACTATTGTTTAAATCAGCAGATTATTTTTGTGGTGTGAGCTGATTTTTTATGTTGAAACTTGTGATTTTGCCTGTTTTTTGCCTGTTTTTTGCCTGTTTCTCGTGGGAATTCGGCAGTGGCAATGGATTTGTCATTGACCAAAGTCCTGACAGCTCTGGCCAGTGGCAGTCTTGGCCAAGGGGTAGGCGTTGCCAGCTGTCACTCACAACAGACGCAGATCCAAATCCTGCTCTTACTTCCTCAAGAGCACCTGTTTTTCCGGTTCTTCAAATGCAGCCACAACGTTCTTCGAAACCAACCAACCAGACGTTGTTACTTCTGCTAACACCGGTGCCTCAGGGTTGTTCAACCCGATAAAAAAGTCATCAACCCCTGTTTTGTTGAGCTGAATCAGATCGGTTTATCCCTGCGTCTTACGTCTCGTACCCTTGTCCATACTAGGCACAGCACCCTTATCGGGCATGGCCGGTTCTTTCGCATCGGGAGGTCACGTGCAAGCACCAACGTCTGTTGTGATTATCCTCTATTATTACAAAACTGATATACACTATAAACCTTCTAAGATATGTACAATCTCCAGTCGAAACTCTCCACCTTTGGGACGGAAGAATCCTCGTTGATCTTCCATCCTTTGCTCTTCATCAGTCGGGTCAACTTCTCGTCTTTGCTGTTGGTCAAGTATCGGTTCAAAAACAACCTGGACGGTTCTGGCCTGTACATGAATCCAGTGATCTTGGAAGTGGAGCTGCCAATGCTCATTTTGACAAGATAGTCAAACGTTCGAAGTTGAAGGCTGTAACCGGTTGGATTCGAATCGTACATGCCTTCCCTTTGGGATCTCCTTTGCTCAAAGTCCTGTTCAACCTGCTGCATTGTTGATGCATTCTCAACGTAATGCTTCACCAAGAGATGTGCTAGATCGTACTCTTTCAACCGTAGAAGTGCAGTGAGCATCAAGCCTGAGAACTCTAGATCAAGACAAAAACTCGAAATGTAGTATTCGGTAACTTCAAGGGTCAACATGGGAGCATACTCGGCAACAATGACCGATAACAATGCCAACTGTCTCAAATGGAACCGATCCAAAGTAACGTTCAGTTTCACCATGTCTGACAAGACGTTGCTGAAGAGTAAAAAATCGACATCGGATCTTAAACTCAAACCAATATCCAAAAACCCGTTGAAGAATTGGGTATCCGGATCTTCCAATTTTTCAAGGTAGCTATCGTAAAATTCAAAGATTCTTTCTGGTTCCCAAACGTTACTCTTCAACTTCCCATTGTCAATCTCAATGATCAAACTTTTGAAGAGTTTCAATAGTTCAAAGTAGGAAAGTTTTAACCCGGCGAATTCCATATCGTTAAGAACCGTCATGACAAAGTTTGAATCCGAATACTTGTTGCTAAACAAGAAGCAAATCTCTTTGAAAAACTTGTCCAGATCCAACCCGTTCATCACCATTGGAGCACTGACTTTTCTTGAAGTAATTTCACCATCCTCTTGGTTGAAGACACGATCGACCTCATTGGAAAGTGCAAAGTACGAGTTGATCAACCTTTTGTAATAGGTCATTCTGGAATCACGACCGTTGGTTGAAGCAGTGGATGGCATGCTGAAAAGATTCATCTTGAACCTTTCATAGGTTCTTCCTGTTCTTATTGTCTCCAACATTGGATCGATTTGGCCATTGGGACCGACAAACTCTTGTCTGATTGATTTCAACTTCTCCAAACGGGACAGTTTGACTATTGTATGCTGTGGATTCAACCTTGTTCTTGTGATATGTGCCTCCAACCTATGTATTGCCAGTGTTTCTTCAGGTGTGTCTAGTCGAAGAACCCGTAGACGATGTCCCGGACGGTAGAGAATGTCTTCAAACGAGAGATCATCAGAGTCTTCATTCTCAACTTCAGATATCGTCTCCTTGTTCCTGCTGTTGCTGTTAAATTCAGGGAAATGCCGTATGACATCCTTTAACAATGTCTTGACTGTTTCCGTTAGGTTGTTCTGTCCCAAGAATGGTTCTTTGGGAAGAGCCTCCAACTTTTGTCGTACCTGTTCTCTTTTCTGCTGGTATGCAGAGTCTGTATTTTGTAAGCCTTGAGATAGAATCTTTTGAAGGTTCAAATCCTTGAGGTTTTCAAAGTGGGGATTTGCAGAGATGTGGAACTGTCGCCTAACTCTCCTTCTTGGTGGGCGGCATGTTTTCAGCCTTTGGAGCATTCTATCTTTGAAGACTATTGAACGAGTTGACCGACAGGTTTATCATTGAATACCAGCTTGTTATCGGTGTTGATCGGGGTCTTATTGAACGTTGACATTGTTGAAATATTTCAGTGTACCATATGTGTGTGGATAGTCCGAGAGCAGGCGTGCAAATTGAGAGGGGGTGTGGGGTAACTGATGGCTGATGAGGGGCACGCAGTTACGAAGTGGCAGTGAAAAGGGGGTGTGGAGAGATCATCAATTACAGGGCAGTGCAAAGGTGATTTGATAGTTGTCAATTGTGGTTTTAGTTTTAGCTTTGGTATTTTATTAATTGTATTACTCCAACGATGAAGTATGCAACGAATCAATCACACCTTACTATGCAAAGTTGGAGACGAAAAAGTTGAGCTTAAATACCATTGTTTCCAACTGTAGTGCCGCTTCGTTTGTGGTTGCTTGGTTGGTTGGATCATTCGGGATATCGCCAAGCAGAACCTAGAAGTTAGAGCCACCAGCAGTTCAAGTTGGAGGAAAAGAAATGTTACTTCGAAACTATGCTTAAGGGTATAAAAATCGTGGAAAGAAACAAATATAACAGAAAGTGAGTGTAAGTATTTCCTCAATGAAAGGATTAGAAAAGACACAGTCTCCAGTGAATTTCACCAACTACTTTTTGAAACAGGCACAGTAAAAATAAGATCAAACCAGAACTCATTGGCAACAGGCTGATACTCTTTCACACATCATTATCATCATCGTTAGTGCTGACATTATCACTAGCATGCACAACCATATCGTCATCGTCATCATCCTCATCGAATTCAGCCTCCATATCGCAGACGGCCTTACAATTTGGACAGAGGAATTGAGGATACGTTCTGACAACGATAGGCCTGATACACTTGTAATGCCAACTATGCGAACAACTCGACACAAAGACTGCTTGACAAGGCTTGATGTTGCCCAAACAGATGGCACAAGGCGCAACCTCGTCGTTATCACCGGCCATCGTTAGCTTCTTCAACCTTTCGTGCGCCTCTCTGTTGAAAGTGGCAGTCTTTCGACACCAGGATGAGTTCAATTCAACCTTGACCTTGACGCACCTATATATGTCCTCGGAACCACCCCTGTAGTCCATTCCTAACTGCAAAATGTCTGAATCGGCCAGTGAGAAGGAGGTACTTTCCATGTTTGCTGGTGATAGTCTCACATGGTTTAGGAATGTGCCTGATGAAGACTTGACATCCTTTAGATACCAGTTTCCCTCCTCGTCAACGGATAGTTCAGCATGTTGTCTTGACACAACCTTACTTTTGAATACCACCGCTGCACTGGAACCTTGAGGTGCCGTTGCTGCACTCTTACATTTCTCGGTGTATCTTCCAACTGGGATCTTCATTCCTGGCTTGATCTTTCTGATCAGTGGACCAAAATACATGAATGGATTGGATGAAGAATGGTCGATGAAAGGAGTGAACCGTATCGAGTACATCCCATCGTCACCACAGTTCTTGGCAGATGTACCATGAGTACCGGCTGTCGTTGTAGTTGTAGCCCCAGTGTTATTGTTGTTGCTGTTTGTTGGTTCTATGGGTGTGCCTGTCGATTCTGGTGTGGTTGGAGCATCAGCTCCATCGCCAATCATGTTTCTCTCCTCTGCTTCTTCATCCTCTTGAATTGCTCCAGTAGAAGCAGATAAGCTAGGATGATTACGTGGAGGCACACCGTTAGATGATCTCAATGTGGACACACTGGTGCCTGTCAAGGGGCCACTGTAACCTGATAATGAAGGTGTCCTTGCGCTCGAAGATGCCTCCATCATCATGACGCTGTTATCAATGTTACCGTTGTGGATATCCATGCCTATGATACCACCATTCGTGATGCCTGCCATGGATCTCATATTGCTGCCATTTGCAAGACTGTAATCTTCCATATTTACATCACTGTCATAGTCTAGCACTATTGGATTAGTCTCCGTACCTTGTTGATGTGGCTGTGTTGTTTGACGACGACGATCGTTGGAGCTGTTCTCCAATTCAGCATCACTCTGCGATTCAGGCAGCGGTGTTGAAGCATCTAATGGAACTGGATCGGCTGTAGCTGGCATAAAAGTGCTGAGGTTGGCCACCGTTGGGCTGTTGGATATGTTCAAATTGTACATATGTGGATTGAACCTGTTATGCTGATTGCTGCTGACGCTGCTACTTGTTCCCATGTTGGTTGCTGGTAAGATTTCGGATGATGCATCCTCTCCCAGAGAAGGTAGAGAACTGGAAGACCTACCTACGGAAGGAGGACGGATTCCATTTGCAAATGACGACTGTTGTTGCTGCTGCTGCTGCTGCTGCTGTTGTGAATAGGGTGCGGGGGAGATTGTCGTTCTCACACTGTTGACAAAGTTTGATAAGACGTTACCCACCGACGACTTTCTGCGTAGATGGTTTGATGATGAACGATGAGAGGACTGTTGTTGTTGGGGATCCAGGCTGGAGGAGGACGATGATCTATTAGAGCTTGAACCCGATAGGACTGGAAATGCCATCTTGATGATATGTATACGAGCTTCTTTGTGAGAAAACGGCTCTGAATCGAATGCTATTACTGTCTGTAATGCGCTTCTTGTATTGCCTGAACGTAATGGGGGAAAATGTCTGTCGCAGGGTCGCCTTTTCTTCTCTTCTTTTCTTTTATCGCTTGTGTTGCCTTGCCTTGTCTTGTTTTGCCGGTTATTGATAAAAGCGTGGGCAAGTTTAGCTGGATAGCTGTTGGTGCTGGTAATTATCGGGTTGCAACGGCTGTTCAAATAGACGACTGAACTGTGCTAGTCGAGTATGATAATGCTGAGTGGCTGGGAGGGAAGCTGGAGTCACAGCAACAGAATTGATTCGGAGTTGTTCGAAGGTATTATTTGGCAGGCCAGTATTGTTTGGCTGCGTTATAGTTCAAACCTTTTTAAGGATTGCACTATTTTAGTGGATGGTGTAATTAATGGATTTTAAATGAAGAGTGATACAGTTTCTATGTATATATACAAAGAATCCACTTCTTGGTTGAGCCTTTTCTACTTCGGCAAGAAAAGAAACAGAGCACTCATGAAACCTTTGCTCAGGGCTGAAGGAAAAGTGATTGATGTATGCCCCTTTAGGGCTGTCGATATCAGGCAGGTCAGCCGGAGACTTTTGTCTTGCGCACTCACCTCACACTACTCGCTAAATGATTGATTTCCAACTGATCCAAAACTACCATACTACACGGTTCATCACCCTTCAATGCTACTAATCCCAGCTCTAATTATCAGGAACAACCCTATTTTCAAGGAAAACGATGGTTAGTCGGATGATACTCATACAAATGGATGGTTCTTTGATATCTCGACCGAGGATGGGTGCTGTCCACTGGTGCAGAGGTGGAAATGTTTTGTTTCACATCTATCTCTAACCGAATTATTGGTATATATCGATTTGATTATTCATTTATTCATTACTTAGTTATTATCACCATTCAACCAGAAACACTACATAACTCATTCAGATCCAAATCTCCAAGTATTTCTATGCAGTATCTCAACCCTTTGTAGTGCTTGTTTTGGGGTTGCCACTCGTTAAACTCTTTGAATAGAGTGTCCAATAGTCGGGTGGTATCAAAGTGTTTCAATTTCAAGACTTCTTGCAAAAAACCTCTCAAGCACCACGGCAAATGGTATTGATTGACGTTGAACTC
Source organism: Ogataea rishiriensis (assembly GCA_030569615.1). Lineage (NCBI taxonomy): Eukaryota > Fungi > Ascomycota > Pichiomycetes > Pichiales > Pichiaceae > Ogataea > Ogataea rishiriensis. The sequence goes on along the minus strand of JAJMLH010000006.1, from coordinate 70,241 downwards.
CTTCATGTTGACACCGCTCAGTCGCGGTTGTTGAGAAGCAACCAAATCGGTTGTTTCCAAGGTGTTTTTAATACCAATGTCGTATACTTCTTCGTTAGAGTATACTTTGCAGTGGCTTCCGCTTGGAGCAGATCCACGTAAAAAGAAGCTCACTTCAACCAAAAGTTCATGATCGTCATAGTTGAGATTTTTCACAATCATGATCAGGTTCAAAAGATCGGTCAAAAATCCTTGCTCTTTATCGACGGAATCAACATAGACGGATCTGTAAATGTTAGGATGGTCCACTTGAACACACAACGCAGAGTATAGAGGAACAAACTGATCGTCCATTGAACCAACAAATGTCATCTTGACGTTCTTTGAAAGTAAAACGCTCAAATGTCTAATGAGTTCTGTACTCTGTAAAGTCTCTGGGTCTTGGAAATCAAACAATTCCATCAATACATCGTTCTCGGACTTGCTGTACTGCTTGACCACAATCTTGGAGTCCAATCCAATATAAGGGCCCAAGCAAACACCAGACATGTTTATCATCCCGACTTTAGAAACATTGTCCAATATTCCAGCGGTGACTAGTCTGGAGAGGACATGTATCGCAACTGGAACAGACTGACCATGGGATGCAACAAACAAATAATCACACGACGAGATCGAATCTGTCCAATTTTGAAGCAAACTTAACAGCATACTTGTTCGTTCAAAGATAGTGCCCACCGCTTCTAAAGATATCGACTCAACTTCCATTTCAATGTTATGTTCATGACCCCACTGCACAAGCTGCTTTGTGGTGACGGAACAAAACTCAGAGGCCGTCCCCGTTGGCTCACCAATCAAGGATCTCACCATCTTTATAGGAAGAAAACCATGTATTCCAATTACCACAGCTTTCTTGTGAAGCAAAGCTTTGGGTTTCTTTGAAAGTTTGGGGTCATGGTACAAATGTATCTCTGGCGGGAACAAGCTTGAAACCTGAGAGGATACAAGCCTAGCCTTAGTTTTTAGTGTCAAATTCCTGTAGTTCTCATCTAAAGACGGTAAAACAAACGACTTCTCTGCCTCGTTTGAAGTGCCGGACAAAACTTTAACCAAAGATTCCTCCTGTATTTCATACTGGGATTTGGGTAAGTCTTTGGTTTTCGCAGGGTTGTGCACGCTTCCTGTACCAATGGCAGCCAGTCTACCATACTCCTCATTTGAGCTTTTCCAAAAAGCCCAGGAGTTGACTTTCGTCTTAGCTAGTGCTGATTGAACCTTGATGGCAGCAATTACATCCTTTGCGTGATCCTGCGACTCCTCACTTGAATATAGGGAAGAACCGTCTGAATTTCTCATCGTGGATGACTTAGGACCCGAGCCAATGGCGCCAGCACTACTAGCATCTCCCCATTGCCATGGCCACCAGGTGCTAATGCTATTACCTTCATTCTGTGATGCTTGTTCAGCTAGGGGAGTGGCGGTTCCTGTTCCACTGGATGTAGAAGTTGCACTGACACTTTTTGCAACTTCCGAAGTGTCATTTGGTGTGGAATCGTTGGTAGTACCTTGAGTTGCATTCGGGGTTCCTGTAAACATGCCAAAAAATATGGGCACTGGATTGGCCCAGGATATCCACCCCTGCTGCAGTTGCTGTTGCTGTTGTTGTTGCAGTTGGGGTTGCTGTGGACCTTCATCCTGTAGTACTGGTGCCGTTAAGTCACTATCATGTTCCTGAACCGATGGCTCAGCCGGAGGCGCGATGTCATTATCTGTTGATTCCGCAGCAACACCTACAACTGAAGCCTCTGCTATTTCATCACCACCTAAGCTGTTTAGTTGATCTTCTTCTGTCATTATTTCAGCCTTCGGGGTGGCTGTATTCTTCCAAGGGTTGAACAGGGAAAGGAAGCCCAACTTGTTAGGATCTTGCTTTGCGGTTGTAGATGTAGTCTTGGATTGATCCACTGGTGTCGTCGAAAGTTTCTTCAATTCCACTCGATATTCTTCCAATGTGATATCCGTAGAGACGGATTGTCTGTCTTCGCTAGGAATTGGAATTTGCTGCTGTACACTTTCAAGATTAGAGCCCTCCAATTCCCCAGTGGGCGAGCTCAAGCTTTCGGTCAAAGGATCTGGGGTATTGGCAGAGAAGCTCTGTTGTCTTTGCTGTCTCTGGTCAGCACTGAGTCGATCAAGATGTGACATCGAAGCAGCTCTATTTTTGAAAGGGTTCTTCAATAAGGATGCGATGGAAACTGTGGATTGTGACCTCTCAATGTCAGAGTTGTTCAAGGCATTCTTCAACGGTTGCGAGTTTGCTTGTTGTGAGCGCGAAGCCATATCAAATGTTGGTAGCCTTCTTTGATTCAAAGAAAAGCAGTCTGATGTAATGAAACTATCTCAAACTATCTCAACGTTCGATTGAGTACCAAAAGACTCTTTGTTCGTTCAAAAGCGGAGACAAAATATGGAACTTTCTCAATCAAAGCTGGCGAGAAAGAGATCAAGGGGGGATTGTTTTGAGTTAGCGCCGCCGCATGCCAGAGAGACACTCGCATAAGATAAAGGCCCTCTCCAATGCATCTACGTATGCGCATACAAACAAAGTGTTTCTGTGGAAGTCCATTTGAGTTCCCTTTTAACGTTACCTCTTCCTTACTCATCTTCAATAGTAGACCCACCACACACTGTACGACAGCAAGTACATTTCTTGGACTTCTTTTGATATTATTGGAAGCATACACACGCCATGTCGTTATCCTCCACTGCTTCCTGGAAGAATGACATTCTTATGAGGCTGACCGAGAGAGATGAGATATCAAGGTCTTCTAAAGGTGTCTATCAGTCAAGTAAGTAACGTTGACAATGGAGCACATACTTTATTGGCACTTTGCAGTATTACTAACTCGTTTTTTTCTTCATTCAAAAAGTAAACTATCTGACAAAACGGATCACCGAACTCGAGGCGGAAAACGCAAAGTTACAAGAGGATGATTCGAAACAAGAGCTTTCAAAGGTCATCAGAGAAAACACACGTCTAGCAGAGGAAGTTAAACTACGAGACCAAGAGATAGACAGAAAACAGAGTACTGTGACAGAACAGCAAATCCAGATATCCAAACTCGAAAAGAACTTGACCTTGATTGCCGATGGATACACGAATGCTCAAGAGAAGCTCAAGAGAGTTGAAGAAGAGACCAAAATCAAGAATCAAAATTTAGAGATTGTCAATGATGACATACTCTCTTTGCAAATTGAAAACAACTTATTGAACGATAAAGCTGAAAAGCTGATGGCAGAAAACGAACAGCTAGTCAAACGATGGATAAACAAAGTTGCCGAGGATGCACAAGTGCTGAACGACGCCAATGAAGTTTTGAAGCAATCCAGAAAATCTCTCAGTCCAAGCTAACTTTGATTAATTGCAGCCGAAAACCGTTTGGATTTTACATCCCATCAGTAGTCCAAGTTAATGCCTAACTTGAGCACACCGAGTCAGATATTGCATAGTTACAATTATATCACCACACACTGCCAATCAGCCATTGACGGTATTTATTGAGTCATGCATACGTGAGTTTCTTCAAACCAGGTACACCCATTGGAAAGGAGAATTGGATATTCTTTCTTAGGGGAAGAGGAAGTGGTCAAAGAGATAAGAGCCGATTGCAAATCCGGGGTAGAGATGGACAGCTTATTCATCCTTGCACCAGGTCTTACACATGAGGCTCTAAACCAAAAGACGAGAAATATTTTTTCTCTTTTAGTTCAATATGAATCATTTGATATACTCATCGCAATAAAAAGTCAAAAACCCTTGTTCAGAATTGAAATCAAGGTTGGAATCCACGGGTTGACAATACCAATTGCATGTTCACATTCTTCCGCCATGCAGTCATCACCAGTGACCCTTTTGGCTCAAAATCTGAGCACCGAAACAAGAAGAATCATCTGTGAGGACCTTTTCAACAAGATTAGTACCACCATTCAAAGCGAAGACAATGCGCCACGTGAATGTTATGTCAATACTTTTTGCGAGCTGGTCAAGACAATTCCAGATCTCAACAACGAGTTTTACAGCAAATCAGCTTCTTACTGCATCTCATTGGTCGAAAGCACTTCTCAAAAGTATGACTGCATCCTGCCTTTATCTGAAACGTTTCCCCAGATCAAAGATGATATCATCACACACATATGCACAAAGCTGCAAGCTTTTGAACAGCACAATCATATAGGATTTGAATCAAATTTGATAAGAATTTTACCCAAGACTTCCTCAGTTGTACCACCAGGTCAAGAAGACGAAGAGACCACGGCCAAAGACACCGTTAGACTCTTAAGCTTCCTGGAATGGTTGTACCTATCTTTTGAGGAATGGTCTTCTTCATTTCCTCCTTCAGAAATTGATGACTTGTGCTACTTGTACCTCGGCTATGATGAGCAAAATGTCTCCCATCAAGCGTCAAGGACTTTGAGATGGAGAATGAACCCCCTATGCCAATCTGAAGAATCCATTGCAACGTTTTGGAACGTTGTGTTTGCATTGATGGAGTCAAAGTCCAGTTTCAAGATCACTGCAGGATTTACACTGTGGTTAAGATTTTTTAACAGACACCCATCAGAAAGTTTGTTCGAAAAGCCTGATTTTCAAAAGAATGTGTTGAGTTTGGAAAAGTATTGGTTTATGCTGAGAGATGGCCTCATTAGCAAAGTCCACGAGCACAAAAAGTTTGCTTTAACCTTGGTTCAGATGTCAGTCAAGTCTCTTTCCATCAATCTAGACATGAAGATTATCAGTTGGAATAAAGCGAAAAGGGAAGAATCGTTGGACAGTTGGCGAAGGTTCTGTACCCTTTATGAAATCTTGGGAATTGATACAGCCATGAACCAAGCACAGGCGGCATCGAAAGATATGGTGAAAATTTTATCACCGTCTTCTGCTGTTAGCCCCCCATTTGCTCTAACAATTTTAGCTGTTGGATTCAATGCATCTTTACAAAGTGTCCGAAACTTTTCGATGAATATGGTGTTTGATTTGCCTAGGGAAAGTTTGGCTATGTTCAAAAATGATTTCAAGTTTTTGAGTTCCATCTTTCTTCCATTCACTCTAAGTGCGTCGCACTACAGTACATCCAAGTTACTACGTGGTGAATTCACCTGCGCCTTTGGTGAAAAGCTCTCAAACTTTGTTGCTGACTGTATCTACAGCTTGGACGATCCGGCTGACATTGCATTGTTTGTTGAACATCTTCTCAGCGTTTTGGTTGAGAATAAGCTTGCATTTGACCCTGCCAGAATTTTCGTTGCCAACGGTATGTTGTCCGCCTTGAACAAGAAGCACTACAATCTGTTGAACGCAAAGCACTTGAACTTGTTGTACCAGCTATTTGAGTGTAGCGGGGAAAGCGAGATTTTCTACATCATGATGCATACTATCAACTTGAGACTACTGCTGCATGTCGATACGGAGTTGGTCAATTTACAAACTGTGTTCGAAAGCCTCAGTTTGTTTGTCCAACATAATGGGTACAAAATATACGTTGATAACGAAGAGTTTTTCATTGATATGCTGAACTTACACTATGGAAAGCAGGAACTGTTTGATTTCTACACGGCAAACTCATACTCTCTTGACGTTGACTCATCTGTCATACTTCTGTCATACTTGGCTCAAAATAAGTTCCAGATATCGACATTGGTGCCATATATTCTTTCACACCCAATGGTTGAACTTTTATTGATAGAGATGATGAATCATGATCTAGGATTTGGAGACGTGCTCTTGGAACCACTGATTATCTCTAGATTAGAGAGACTCATTGGAGGCATGCTTACCTGCTCCAAAGAGACAGATAGCAGAGTCTACTTGCACTCTGAGAAGTTGGTCTCACATACTGTCCTATTCAACGATGACTTTTGGATCAGCGTTTCGTTGACTGAATTCTTTGAAACTATTTCAGGCGAGCTCTCTGAGGGGAACAACGAGGAGGAGTTAAAGAAGTCAGTGGCCCGTTTTTCGTTTTTCACAAAGTGCTTGCGAAAGTGCATTTACAACGAAGATCTTGATGTGAATTTTGAATCCATTTTACTGTTGTTAAAAAATGCCTTCAATAATCAACCAAAGGGTGGTGACAGAGCCTTCTACAAGGTCAAAGATGAGTTTTATGGCTTGATTTTGAGCTCTTTTGAGCAGCTTTTAAAGATTACGCCAATCACTGCCGATCTGAAGACTCAACTTTTCGAGGTCTCCGGGTCCCTGGTGAGTCATTCAGAGTACAATTGTCATTTGGCTAACATTGAACTGATCAAGACTATGATTGCCAGTGATAACTATGGGAAGGGTATATCCCTTTCTGACGGGCTCAGAATTGTTGACATACTGCAATCTATTTGGGAATCCATAACTTCGGACAGACTTATTTTATCGCAAAAAAAGCTACATCATGATTTTATTGCTTTGCTGATGAACCGTACTATACTGGAGCTTTCTGCAAATGACACCAGAATCTCTGATACGATATTTTATATCGCGGATGGCATAATAACTAAGTCGCATGCCAGGAAATCGTTGATGCCTGTTTTGTTCAAGGGTATATCAGAGTATCAGGTCAGAAACAATGAAGCCTTTGAGAAAACGATCTGGCTCAGCAAACTTCTTGTCAAAGGTTGTTTCTTAGTTCAGATTTCCCACAACTTGTTCAAGTTAGATAACGTTCTTTCAGACTTGTTCGACAAGAGTTTGAACATGTCAGGTATTGGGCTGTACACACAGTGCTACGGAGACTTGGAAATTTGTTACAGAGTTCAAATAAGCGTCATAACTGCTTCCATCAGATCACCAGAGTTTGGCTTGGCAATATGGGAATACATACTGAGCAATGAATCGATGTTCCATCTCTTGACACCAATCAAGAGAGCGGACACAGAAGAGCAGGGAAGACGAATCCAAATGTCCATTCTTATGTTGATAACTTCTAAGATTTTACCGAAGGAAAAACTAATCGGTTATATTGACACAGTCATTTTACCCCAATTGTTCAAAGAGGCCAGCCCATTATGCCGTCTCTACCTGGAATGGCTGATTTCCTACTGTATATATTCTTATCCAGAGTCCATCGCCCTATTGATCAAGCATTTTCAAAAAGATGTTGATGACCAGTTACCTGTTTCACTAACTGTATTCCAAAGGATCTCGTTCTTGGTGGGTCAACAGTTGAATACAGTTGAAGAGGCAGCATTCTTGGAGAACTTTATAACGGAAGTTTTGATTCCTTCAGCCACTGCAAACAGGGCATTGACTAGACATTTTTCAGTCTCAATGATTACAACAGTTTATCCGGAGATAGTTAAAAAAGATTTGAAAATATCCCCAGGGTTACTCGCAACTTTATGTAACATCCACAAAATGGCTTCCAAATCAGATGGCTTTGGGAAATTCAGAACCGGAGATGCCATGCTTTGGAACATTGTGGATGATTTCAATCTGGTTGGTATCAATGGTGGTGTGTTGTTGAAGACCACAGATAGGGAGGTGGATGCCATAATGCTCAAAACCTGGATGCAGTATGTTACCGAGGAACAACTACAATTGTTGCGTATCCCAATTGGAGAAGACCAGGATAGTCAATGGGTGAAAAAGACAAGAAGCTCTGAGATTAAAATTGAGACATTCTACCAATCGCATCCCGAAGTTGAAGGATCCAACATTTTACAGACAAAGAGCGGTGCCTGGTCTACCGCTATGAAGTCGGATGATAATTCGAGAACGGCATCTAGTATAAAAAGATCTCCTTTGATTGTTGTCGGCTCTTTGGTTGATAAGGCTCCTAACCTGGGAGGTATTTGCAGATTGTGTGATGTTTTGGGGGCAGGATGGTTAACATTAAATGACTTGTCTGTCAAAGATGATTCTGAATTCAAGATAGTTGCTGTGACGGCAGATAGATGGATGCCTATGATTGAAGTCAAAATTGCCCAGATTGCGGAGTTTATGAGACTGAAGAAGAAGGAAGGTTACACCTTGATCGGTCTAGAGCAGACAGACAACTCAGTTGAGTTAAACGGAGATCTCAAATTCCCTGAGAAGTCACTTATTTTGTTGGGGAAAGAACGAGAAGGTATCCCGGGTGAGCTACTAGCAGAGCTAGATACATGTGTTATTATTAAGCAAGTTGGTGTTGTGAGGTCGATGAATATTCAAACTGCCACAGCAGTGATTGTTCACGCATACTCATCTCAACATTGCTGATCTGTATAAAGGCTATTGGCATGTATTGTTGCCATGATGGTTTGATATTAGATTTATAGACAACTCCTACATTTGTTATACTCAATATGCAGAGTCAAATTCATCAAACTCACTTTCTGCTATCTTATCCAAAGCTTGTGTAACCGAACCACCAATCTCTTGCACCATGTCCACTGCCTTGAAAAATGACGACTGGCTAAATCCCTTCCCGTCAACCATTGACAAGGTGATTGACTGAACAGGAGGAACAATCTTACCATCGCTATACCCTATGCACAAACCGTGTTCCAACACTTGCTCCTCTTCCAAAGATGGATCTATTATAACATTTTTCCCTATAACTCCGACAACAAAAAGTAGTGTTGGCCTGAAGGTTGAATCTGGTGATATTAGAAGCTTGGACATCTCCCAGTCATCAGAAAAAGATGGCTCTTCTTCAATTTCTTTATCATTAGTGGTAGATATGAGTAAAGGAAGTCTCGTTGTTTTCAATGCCAGGTAAGTACCCATTGAAGTTATTGAGAGTAAGGAGTACAAAGTGTATGAGGAGGCCTGGAAATCAGAAGGAACCGTTAGTATTATGATGTCCACAAATATTTGGTAGTAGTATTTGTCTGTAAGCTTGAGCGTTGTGTAGTCGAAATTGTCAATTAATGATTTTGTTAGGAATGTGGAGATGTCCAAACACAAGGACGAATCGTCTCTCTGTCCCTGAATGTCAACATCCACATTGATCAACTCATTCTGGTTTTTAGTTCTGATCACTTTTGCTTTCACACTGGTTACACATTCAAGTCCATCAACATTGGAAACCCTTGAGGAACCGTTTGAGTTTTGTAAGAAAAAGCAAGTAGCCTTCAAAGGCCTGAATTGATTGTAGTTTCTGGAATCAGTCCTCGCTATCTGCGGAGAGGTAAGAGAGTCGTATATGTAAGAGCGTTCAGCAGGACTTAAAACCATTTTGTCTATCAAAATATGTGCAGAACCAAGCTATCAACAATCTATCGGCAAAAAGAATCACACAAGGATATGGATAGCGTTTTGTTTCAACAGCATTAGTCTTCAAAACTGGTAAATCCTCTAGCTGTGAAATAAAAATGAAAAATATTATTATTGTTGAAAATAGAAGAAGATCAACACCACTTGTTCATCTCTACACCAGCCCTCTTCACTGGCTGTAACAGCCCCATCATTTTCGGATCAACTCAAGGGCATAAATTGGGCTGTTGTCCTCTATTAACTTTCCTTCTCAACCTGTAAGAGTAACAGAGAGAAAGCAATGGATCCAAAAACACATCTCGCTTGAAACGAAATACAACAATACTAAAAAACCGAGACTATGGATCGAGAAAAGTTTGAATTTGCCGAGTTCAAGCCTCAACTAGTCCAGGAAAACGATCCAAATGGATCTGGTCCCGTTCACTCGTCTTTGATTGATTACGTTACAGCTATTCATATAGCGCTTGATTCGAGACAGGAGCACATCACTAATGACGAGCAGGCATTTATCTTAGACCAATTGAACCTTCTGATTGACTATTACATACAAACTTATGCTGATGTCACGGATATTCATCATCTAACTGTTGAGGTTAACAGGTTAATAGCCAAGACTTACTGCTTCAATCTCAGCTTGATGATCAATAGCGCCAATCCCAAGTTTAACATCAACCTTATTGAGATTACAAACAAACTGACAGACTTACTGACTTCTGGTGGGAAGAAGATTTCAATCAAAACAAACTGGTATTCGTCGATAAAACACTTTGCTGTGATATTTTTGCAGTTTGTCTTTACCAAGTTCAATGGATTTTTGAACTCAGTGAAAAATCCACTGCTCACTAGTCTATACAAGCTTCTGAAAAAGTGTCATGATAATTATAACTTATCCATTGAAAGTAACGTTTTTCGCGCCAGCTATTTCACAGATTTGATCGTCTTGACGGACATTATATTAGCCAATGATAGCAGCAGCAACACACTGGATGACCAACTGTTTGGCAGATTGCTAAAGATGTCAAATTTCAGCACCCAAAAGGACAGTTCAGGTTCATTTACGTATCCATTGTTGAGTGTGGTCCACTCATACAACTTTAGAGTTTCATTGTTGAAGTCTGATAGGTACTTGGCGTCCATAACAACGAGGAAGTCATCCTCAAACATCAACCATTATTTAAACACAATTGCTCCTCAGGTGACGGACATTATTTCATCTATGGCCACTGAGCACAAAAAGCTAAGATTATCACTCTCAAAGAACCTAGCTGATTTGCTTGTCTTTAACAACATCACACACGGTGCCAATTTGGGAGAAAGTGATCGATCATTTGAATATACAATCACTATCATCATGCACAGTTACATGAAGGAGTCGAGTAGTCTTGAGATCAAAACGGGATTGATAGAGACGCTCATTCAATTTTTCTCAAAGATGAACCTATATTATCAAACGAATAGTGTTTCCACAGGCTTCAAGACTGGCATTAACTTTATGAGCTTAAAAACGTTTGACACTCTCGGGGCAATTTTCTATCAGGTTTTTGGATTGGGCAAGCTGCTTACATCTTATAAACTATCTGCGAAAGAGGAGCCTGCACTCAAGTTGACCAATGATACGAGTTTGTCAGATGCAAGTTTGATTTTGAACCACTTGGATATATTGTACAAGTTCATACTGAGAGAGGTTGACTGTGACATTAACAAGCTAATTATACTGGGAAAGGTTGTTCTGGAAAACACCGAAGGTTCAGATGTCTTCCGCTTTCCATCTCTTTCAGACTTCATCCCTTCCCCTGAACACAGTTCCGACAGTGATTGGTATGCTGTCTCCGTGCTTAGATTAGTTCGAATGCTGATAGTTGAGCTAGATCAATACGTATTATCGCAGCAAGAAGGGATTTCCGACTCTCACGAAGATTTGGCTACTCAAATTTCGTTCAGGTTATTTCAATTATGCAAAAACAAAAGTTTCAAGATCAGAGTCACAGCAGTGGAAACATTGATTCAATTGTTGAAGATTAAACCCGAACTATCTTTTAACATATTGAATAGCTCGTTGAATGCTCTCTTGTCTTCATTTGATGAGCATCAAGCTAGCAGCAACTTTTCGTTCAACGAGAATCACGGGTATGCATTTTTGATATCATCTATCCTCTCGACCTGCTCAAAGGACTTCATAAACTCAGATTTTGTCTTGAGGGTGTTCTCTACAACCACAAACTTTTTGAAGAAGTTCAACTCGACTGTTATTACCAGTAACTTATTTGGTAGCAGCACGGGGAGCTACATTAGCAATGTGAACTACGAGAAGCAGTTGATCAGTTGGATAATGCTCATGGGGTTATTCAACTACGCGACTGATGGAAATGGTTCATCAAATAGCAACTTTTTTCTTTTGGAAACCACTCAGTTTATCAACATCTGGAAGAACTTGTTAGCTCATTCTATGCCATCAAACTTTGTTCAGTTTGAAAATGATACAGACGGAAATATCAAGTTGACAAACATGAACGAAATCATGAAATTGGTGGAAGTCAAAAATCATTCATTGGTTTGCCTAATCAGTTATATCAACTATCTCTCATCAACAACATCTTCATCGGTTATGCATACGTATGAGAGTCATTCAAAGAGTAATTTGCTAACCCCTGAAATTGCTAGGCAGCTCAACCAGATAATTAACAAAAGTTTCATGTTTATCAACAATTTGAAATCCCAGATTGCTAGCAATATGACAGTTCCCATTGCTCTAGACACAGCAGTCAAAATGAACAAGCTGAGAATATATCAAAATTTTATCAAACTAATGCCGTACCTAAACATCAAAAATGAGATCAATTCTGCCTTGCTGCTCGAGGCAGTTCATAATTTCAGTGACAACAAGGTGTTCAACTATGAACCAGAAGATTATCAGCAATGGAAAAAGTCACAGAAGAGGAAAAAGGATATTTATGAAGTTCCGGAGTACAAAATCTACAAGGTTGCCGATGGTTTGAACTATGGGCTAACGAGTAAGATCAGCATGTTCAAAGTTGATGAACTCTTGGTGAAGTTTTCCGGACTCAAAGATAGACGGCCTGGTGAAATACACACAGAGGGGGATATTGACAGCATCCAATCACAGGGACAATTCTCAATCGAATCGCTTGTGCTGAAAAGCAATCTCTCCCCGATTTCTGTGTTTGATGATCCATTGGAAGCTATGTGTTATGCAACAATCCACCATTCTTTCTTGAATGACTACCTTATGTTTTTGTTCAATGGTTCGTCAGATATTGGGTATACAGATACAAGGAAATATCCTGTGAATAGTGATACTATGATGGTCGATATCAGCATAGAAATATTTGCTATTGCGTTCTCGTACCTTTCGGCAAAAGTTCAACAGTCTATTATTGAAACCATGAGGACATCTATCTTTTTTAAGTTGAAGGAGAGCAAGGAGAAAAACACGAATAATACGGTCACGGAAGAGACTAGTGCAGGTGATATCTTAAGAAAGAGAGCGATTACCATCAATTCATCTGTTGCCATTCATGGAGCGATGAGCTATATGAATAACCACAACTCGCGAAACCAGCAGTCCAATAGTATGCATAAGCTCCTACTGCCTAAAGTGATTTCTTCTTTACTGATTGAAACCTTGAAGAATGTTGACAGCGAGGACCAGTTTATAGCACAGTTGAACTCTGAAAGTATTGGCTTGTGTTGCTCTTTGGTTGATGATAATAGAGAAGATGTCATTTCGACCCAAGTTGCGCGCTTGGTGAGATCGATATCAGAGAACTCTGAACCATTTTCAAGGTCGTTTGATTGTCAAGCACTTTCGAAGATTGCTCAACAATCAAGTTTGATGAATACCTCAGCAATTCTGAACGTTCTTTTTACCTTGTTGGTTGATCCGCACCCTATTGTTCATACAGCATCAATGGATTCTTTGACCACATTGATATCCAGTCAGCCTCAAGTGGAACTAAGTGGTCCATTGTTGGACAAGCTTTTAACATCACTGGAAATGATTCGCGCTCGAGATGAATATGGCATATACTCCCCTGTGACCATTGCTTCAAACATGAACTATGATTCATATACTAATTCTCTGCTCTTTTTGGTGAAGCTAGTTAGGGTAATAGTCAACAGCTCCGGGCCTATGATTGCAACCTGGCAGAAGCCGCAAAAGAAGATCATGAAAAATCTTATTTTTGGTTTGATAAACCTAACTAGTAATGATTTTGAGTTGATTGCGAGGGAATTATTGAAAACTTTAGAAGAGTTGATGGTCTTTGACAAAAACTTCATTCCTCTTGAGAGGTACGTGAAGTTTATCAAGTTTATCATCATCAGTAACTTGAGAGTTGGTGTCTACAACAACAGTTTGAGCAACTTACCAATGAATGATGACGACAGCGATACCACTTCTGCAATCTTCCCTAATACCACCAGTGACATCAACTGTAAGCTTGCATTAGACTCGTATTACCAGCTTTTGAAATTACACCCAGATGGATCCGACATTTTGGATGACGATATGCAAAAGTTGATGTGGATTGCACTTGAGAATGACTCGCAGAACGAATCCGTTCAAAAGATATTCACAAACTGGTTAGAACAATCAAGTATCAAAAAGAGTGAGGAACTCTTCCAGTGGTTCCAAACATTGGTTGATTTCTTCAATATATCAAAACTGAAGTTGTACGAGTCGCTACTAGGACTGTTCAAGAAGAGGATCAACAACGGTGGTATGTTTTTCAAAGCCATGAAAACTGGAAACAAGACGCTTCCAAGTAGACCACTCACTACAGTGGCCTCAACTTCAGCTTCAACAAGATCTGAGTCTGTCCAACCTAATATGGATCTTGACGAAGAAGGAGAAGGTTTTACTCATGCAGAGAGCGCCAGTGAGATTGATAGGGGCGAAATTAAGATTGAAACACCAACTTCCAACACTGATGGCGAAGACACTGCAGATTCAAATGGGAAGTCCGCTTACCAGCAAAGTGGTGTCATCCAATTGATGGTTTTAGAAAATGAACCAACGAATTGGAGATTCAAATTATTCATCATTGATATGTTGATTCAACTGCTATCTTACAGCAAGACTGACGACAAGCTTAAGGGCTTTCTCTTGAAAAAGATTCCAGAGTTTGTCAGAGTTGCGTTTGTATGTTCCACCTCAAGCTTGGTAAAGTTGAGGATCTCCTCGTTGACATTGTTGGGTGATATCATTGACATCTATGGTGACATGACTGATCCGTTATACCCTGAAATCTCAATCTTAGACCAGCAGCAGGCACAAATCATTACCGCGATTGTTCCGGCGTTCAACAAGGACTCCACGATTGGACTTGCTGGTGCAGCCATGGAACTTGCTTCTAAACTGGTCAGCAGTAAGATTACGCATATATCAAGGATGACACGAGTGGTTAAGATACTTACCTCGTCTTTGGAATCGTTTGCAACGCTTACTTCAAATGCCACTTCAAAGGACGATCAAACTGTTGGTGATATGAAGAAGATGGTTAGAGTTGGGGATATATCTGTTCTAACCACCAAATCTCAAAATAAGATCAAAGTTCACATACTACAAGCATGGGCAAGAATCAAGATTCACTCGTCAGCTGATGATGTGGAATTACAACAGCTAGTTGACAAGTACATTGGAGTTTTAGTCCCATTGTGGTTGTTCTCCTTACGTGATTTTGCGATGTTGAAATATGGTGGGGATTATTTGAATGTTACATCTGACGACGTTGATCTTGCTACGTACGAAGAGTGTTGGCCTGGATTTATTGAAGTTGTTGGTCTCATAGCTGAAGAAGACCCAACCCATTTGAACCAACTACTAGGAGATGATGTCGAGAACTTCTTCTTTGTCCTCTTTGGACAATGCATAGAATATCTGATCAAGTCCTCCTCGAAGCCAAGCGCTGTCATGACTGAAAAGGACCTCAAAATTGTGAAGTCACTCAATAGAATCTTGAAGTTGGATGGTGCAATTGATATTGTGTTTAAGGACGCAATCTTTGTGGAGTTTATTGATCTACTAGATAGATTGGCGGCTATCGCTGACACGACATTCAAGTTCAACATTGTTGAGCTTTCGACTAGTGTATTTGATCAGTACTTCGTTAAAGCTTCTGGAAACAAACAGTCAGACGAATTGCACAGTGATGTCGACAAATTGTTTGAGCTGCTAAGAATTAACATGCTGGTTATCATCAACATTCTACCGTTTATTAGAGATCGTACCATTAACATTGATAAGATGAATCAGATCCATGGTACGGATTTGGTGTTGTTGAAGAAGTCTTATGATCTGATCTTGGAGATGGTGGGTCATTTGCCAGAGGTGATCAGAACTGACATATATTCCTGCATTCTGTACTCGTTCACTTTGATTTATGAGTTGAAAAACAGTGATGTCATTGCCATTTTGTTGCCAACGTTGAAGAGGACTATTACAAGTTTGAGCCAGATCGATGCTCAGTCCCCTAACTTGGTGAACTTCTACACGTGCATCAAGATGCATTTATCGATGGAAAATAATAACTCCATGTTGACCGTTTTCATCATTATAACCACCGTGGAGCATTTGAACTTGGATCAAGATGACTGTGATAACATATCAAACTGCATTGCTAAAAGTTTGACCTCGCCAGACACTAACTTGATTGCCTTTGCCACTCAGACTATCAAGGCCATTATCAAACACCGTATGAATGGCTACAATGGCTTGATTTTAGCCAAGCTCATCCCAAGATTGATCAGCCTTCTTGCCTCGTCCTCTTCGTCGTCATTGAAAGAACCAAGGTTGATTCTAGAGGTGTTGGTCACAGTCACCAAGTCTCTAACCTCCGACAAGGAGATAATATCATCCATGAAGTTGACAATCCCTGTACTCGTTTGGTTTAATGATATGAAGCAAATTGAAGATGATTCGTCAAGTATGGGTTATACTGTGTATGTCCATGAAAAGCTGCTCGAATTAGTTAAGTTTTCTCACGCCAATTTCAAGGCTTTTATTGAGACTTCTTGTGGAGCCGAACAAAAGCTCAAGATTGAAAGATTGGTCATGTACGATCCAATCTCTGCTGAAGAACAACGATTGGGTGCAAATGTGGGGTCTAACGATGGTACCAACGTTAAATCTCATATCGAGTTGAAGAAGTTTGGTTGAGCAGCGAAAGGTGTTTACTGTATAGAGATGAATTTGAACTTTTGGTTAGTTTTACCGATATCATTGCCTTCTGAAGTTGGCTACCAAACCGAACTAACCAATTGCAACAACATTCCTTTCATTCACGGGTCTAAATCTGGGCAAGGAAAATGCACAGCCTCAATATGAGGCACTAGCGAGAGAGCAAAAGGCACGCTAAGCTGCCCCATTCTCCAAACACTCAAGGTGTCAGCACACGTAAGAGCAATCCAAACGACACTACCCTATTGTCCGAGTACAAGACGAGACAATCGTTACCTAATATACATGTATCTATGTCATAACAAATCCAAGTATCCTAATCAGCTATTAAGAGAACTACACAAATATTTTTGCATAATTCATTTGCCTCAAAACTGAAAGAAAGAACGTGAGGCCTCCCGCGAACACCTATATCAACACTGCACGCTATTGAAATCGTCAACATCATTCCATGACTTTATCATTCAATCAAATCAGAACTAGAATCATATCGGAAGAGACCCGTCTGTCTGACAGCTTGTCGAACTATTCGGTTTTTGCCACATCTCCTTCTTCATCCTCCACGCCAGAAGAGGGTGCTGCTGAACGTGGCATAGAGCAATCGTTGAACACGCTCGCTGATCTAATCAAAGAGTTGAACAAGATAGTAGACTCGCAGTCCTCTGAAAACACTATTTCAACGTCCAAAATACAGCAACTTTCAAGGCACAAGGAAAATCTCAACCAGTACAAGATAGACTATAGCAGAATCAGGTCGACTATCCAGCAAGAGCGCAATCGTCTGAACCTCCTATTCAACGTTAGGACAGACATTGAGGATCATCAGAGACGAGTGACCAGCGATGCGACGGCGACTGGAAATGAGGATAGTTACATGTTGAATGAAAGGTTGAGGCTCAACCAGCAGCACAACGTGGTTGATAGTTTGATCAACCAAGTGTACGAAACAAGGGACGAGATACTAAGCCAGAGAAACACCTTGGGAAACATAGGGAGCAAGCTGCAGAAGTCGCTTGGTACCATGCCAGGGTTGAGTGTGCTCTTGAGCAAGATCAACACCAGAAAGAAGAGGGACTCTTTGATCATTGCTGGGTTGATAGTGTTCTGTATTATTGCTCTATGGTTTTTGAGCTGAGTCAAAAGAGCGTTGTCCCGGGTGTTGGTGCCGTTGGATGGACACTTATGTTTATTATGTCTGTATAATGCTATAATTTTTTGCTCGAGGTCTTTATAAAGGATCAAGTATGGCTGATTTTCTACATGTATAGATATTTATCACCGTGTAGACTGAGTGTAAAGCGAGCCGAGTGTACCTACTCACGATTTTTACCCTTCTATTAGCTCAATGACAAGCGATTTTACGATTGGACAAGAGAAACAGGCCATGTAGCAATTGAACAGCGTCTAACTTGAACAGTTTTGGAGATGGTTCTAACCAACCTCCAAGGAAGAAGCACTGGAGAGTCTCGCATATGCACATATATTTTTTCACGGTACATGCAAGACTATTATCTACTGATGACAGTTTAGATTCAAAATCAGCATTGCAAGTCTTTCAAGATAAGTGTTCTAATCCTTTTGGAATCCAAATAGTAGAGATTACAGTGGGTTTATCTCAAAAACACAACTGGTACGATAAAAATGACTACAGAACTGGAAGAACTGTTGGAGAATTACTCTCAACTGATACTTGAAATTTTGCGAAGTTCATTTGACAACTCGACCCTTGAAGAGATCAAGCACAATGGCATTCATGACACAGAAGATCTGACAACTTTGATCGATTCCAAATTTGACGATGTGCTGTTGGATTCGTTACCGATTGACAAAGTGGCCTTTTTCAACAACGTGATAACTTCGCTCTTGCCAAGGATAATAACAGTGGCCACCGACGAGATCATTGACGATGAGAAGGACAACATTTTACTCCACAAATTGCTGATACTGCTTGACATCTGTATCCATTTAGCGTTCACAAAGTATCCAGACCAATTGAACCCATTCCCAATGCAAACGTTGAACAGTATCATGCTAACATGCACGTTACAATTCACCGTTGATAAATTTGGACCTGTGTTTCTCTCCCAATCCAATCTTACTCGAAGGCTGAAGCTAACCTTGAACAACAACCTAATGGGTAAGTTTAAACCAGGTTCAACGTTGCTTCAGATAGGTAATATCCTACTACCAAGATTGGTCAACCAACTATCCAACCATGATATTTTTGCAGCAAAACTGAGAGTGTTCATCACCGATGCGTTCGATATAAACGATAAGCTATTGCTAACGAGCAATTGGAACATGAATGATTTCCAAAACACCTATCTTGACTTTTCCAAATCCAGAAAATTCCCAATGCCATCGGCTTCTTCTCTATCTTCAGCGTCGGCACAGATGAGAGGTGCTAAGTATAACAAATCCGGCACAACGAGACTTGACGATGTCTATTTCGAATATGTCAATCTGTTGCTTTACTTCACGACCAACTTTGGCAAGTTGGTTGAAGAGCTCAACACGAACAAATCGGTCGATCAAAACGGATCCCAAACGTCAGGTTCAAACTTTGTCGCATATGTCAAGAGTGTCATTGGTGCTCTCATTTTGCATGAGAAACAGTACAAGGAAGTTAAGGATCGCAAGATACTGAAGGAAAAAGTTGGAACTGTTGCTGATGAATGTACAAAAGTGTTGTACGATTGTGATTGGATTCTCAATGCTGACGATTTCCATTCTCAGATGAAGCAGTTGAAGAGTAGACGTGCCATTGCCATTCAACTCTACATTATGCTAAATTTCATCTATGACTTGACGGATGGTAGGTGGACCAAGCTTGTCAATGAGTTGAATGTCAAATATAAGAAGTTCAAAAAGCCTGATTTCAAAGTGATGCTTACTAGTGATCAAGCAAAGGACACAATATCCACCATCTTGAAAGATTTCGAAAGTCATTATAGCAAGTACGACACCACGATGGGTAGGGTGATGAGATACATCGTCAACAGTGGAGAGTACAAGTGGAGGCAGTTCAAGTTGAAGCAGTTCAACCACGAGAAGTTGAGCGATCTGGTGGCACTTTCTGAGCCCAAGAAGAGGAAACTTGAGGAGTGCGTTGAAACAGCCCAGGATGTGAAAAAACCATATTTCTACAAGTTGGGAACACCAAGGCTTTCGAAGATATGGACTGTTAAGACTGGGTTGGACCAGGTCAAGTTGAAGATTACCGATCCTGTTGAACAGCTGGACAACTACAAGGATGAACTGTACTTTATCAATGGTAACATTGAATCAAAGAAGCAGCAGATGGTTGAACAAGAAGAGAAGAAAGAGAGTGAAGAGGCTGAAGACTCCAAGGTTAAAGAAGCACAGCATGCCAAGATAAGGCAAGAGCTGGATGCACTCAACGAAGAGAGAGATTTACTGAATTGGAAGTCTTTGAGGTTGAGCAGAGGACTGGGATACTGGATGAAGTTCAAACATGTGAACGAAAGGGTCGGTTTGGACGGACTCTTTGACGAGGAACTCATCGTGAAGGATGAGGAAGCACAGAAGTTACTAAAGGTGAAAAAATGAACGGTTAGATAAGGCAGAGTTGTATGTACGAGTAAACATGTGGATTTCATATCGAAACGAAACAAGTGTAAAACATGCCATTTCCGTTGATTGAAAGCTCGGCAAGAAAAAGAGGAGAAGTTTTCGACCGAGTAGAGTAGTTTTGCAACCGGTGTGGCTGTATATACACGCGGGAGCATGCCCTTGTTGGTAATGGTTGCGTGGTGCGCGAAATGTAACCTGTGCGCCTCGGGCCGACGTGGAAGACTGAGTCGGCATTACTACTGGCAGGAGCTATTTGGCCGATGCTACCGTTATTCGTTCACAGAATTAGTTCATCAGAGACATTTATAACATTAAAAGAGGAGCTATAGAAGGAGAAGAAGCGAAATATACAAGTCGTGTTGTTGGTCTCCTAGGTATTCGAAAACAAAGGAATAGATAAAACTGTCTGTAAAGCCACCTTTACAGAGAATGTAGTAGCACCTAGAAAGCCATTGCGGCAGCAGTGTTAGTACCGGTACTAGGACTGATAGCCGATTCGACATGGGAACGAGCAGAAGAGACTGGAAAACGTTTCAAATCTCCCAGATCAATCTCAGCCAAGCTTGTAAAAGTGCTACTGGTACTGCTGAGCTGTTGATGAGCCACCGATTCTAAGTCGTCACTTGAAGATATTGACGAGCAAGTGGAAAGCGAAGGCAGATCATGATCAATCTCAACAGAGTATTCCTCTTCGTCATGAGCAGACTCATCATCGTAGTCGGAATCAACCTCCTTTTCAGTGACGGAAACTGAAACGTTATCAGTAGAATGCGTTAGATCGTGCGAGTATAAGGAACCAACAGAGTTTGAATGGACTCTGGTCAGGTTTGAAGCGCTGGAGAAACCATGATCCTCGTAATAGTCATCGTCGGACAGGTATTCGTCGTCATCTTCGATTGTAGGTTCCAGGTTGATCTCAACACGGGAATGTCTATGGTGATGGTTTGAGAAAGTCAATTTCCCGTACTGCTTGGAGCTGTCCGTGTAATCCTCTTCGTCTTCAGATTCAGAGTCGGAAACTTCCTCGTAGTAGTATTCGTAGTTGTCCTCATCGTCATCATCTGATGGATCCGAGTCTTCGTCAGAGTCCTCCGATTCGGAACCGTCCGAAGTATAGTAGAACTCGATTTCACTTTCGTTCGCTATACTGCTGTTTGCCGATGATGTGCTGTATGGTTTTGTTGGTTTCGTTGGCTCAATCACCTTAACGTGACGTTCATCCTTTGGAGAGGAGATTGATTCAAAAGAAACCTTTGAAGCTGAGGATTCGGTACTTGATCTTTCATCCGTAGAGGTTGAAGATTCTCTGTTCAACTTGTCGATGAGGTTGTCTAGCAGGTTAGCCTGGCACACGAGTCTATGGAGGTTAACGTCCGACCTTATAGCTTCCTTTGTTAACTTGGACTTCACCTTTGAAGCCAAGAGGTATGTATCTGGAATTGCTGGATAGCTTGAGTGCAACATTGTGATTTAGTGATAATAGCTTTTCAATAGTATTGTTGTCTGTATTGACGTGTGATGAGGGATCAAAGAGACGAGTTCTTTCTTTTAAGTTTTTTTTTCGAAAAAAGTTATGGTCTTAAAGTAGAGTTGTCTTTGAGAGGAGGTGGAACTATCAATGCTCATGTATTAGAGTGATGTGATGTATATAATATTATATCTTTAATGATAAGAGATCTGAAATATTGAAGAAGGTTAGAAGGAATCAAACAAAGACGAGCAACAGTCCATGTATATATATATGCTTTGAAACGAAACGGGTGAGATCCTTTTTTTTGGGACCATTTTTTACGGCCCGAGGCCGAGCTTGACTTGATTTGCGAGCGAGAACGCAGCGTGGGCCGCGTGCGAGGGGGGAAGGCCACCGGGGAGGGCCCCGGGAAAGCCACCGGCGAAAGCCACCGGAAGCACTTTCACAGGCAATTGCCGGATATAAATCTCTTAAATGCCCCCCGTTAATAAGCGGTTTTTTTTCCACGCTCTTCGCGGGCTTTACGAGTTTCCGTGCGGATGCTTATTGTTGTGGTGGGATGAGTCAGAAGAGGAGCCGGCCGAAGCCATTTTCTATTGCTTGCTTTTGCTTCCTTTGTTTGCTTTGCTTGCTGCTACCACTACTACAGCCATCCAGATCCATCGTCGGACAGTTAGGATCACACTTGCTAGCAATGGTTAAGAAGGGCTGACAATAGGTGCTTCCGTTGAGGTATAAAGAGATGATTGGTGATTGATCACCACGGCGCGGTTGCTGTAACGAGATCACTATCATTCTATCAAAGTATCATTTGTAATCGTACTGCTCAGTTTGTAATCTTACCTCTCAGTGATTACAAATATACCCGTTCAACATGAATCACAGCAGATTTCAAACGTGTAGCAAACCGTTGTCAACACCTGACGCTGATTATTAATGACAAGGCAGCGCAGAGCAGCGGCCAGAGTGAAAATTCTCGGATCAACCCAGAAGAAAATTCCTGGCTGTGGAACACTAACAGAAGCTTCTCTGCATGGATCTCTTGCCGTTGCTATATTCTCTCTTGCTTCCGAGTGGCTTCCAAAGTCCAGCAAGCAACTCTCGTCTTCCTTCTAAATACCGCTTTGTTGGATCACAGATGGGTTGGTGTATAATTACCTATATCTAGTTATCTGGTCAGACCAAATCAGTTCTGTCGTCATGGTTCGGGTACTCAGAAGATAGAGATCTCGGAAACTTGCAACCGGTCGGGGAATTAGAGACCTCTCGGCTCTACTTGAAAGCTTTTCGGAAAGAAAAAAGTAAACTCCCAAGGCTGTGCAAACTAGATCTTCCACCGAGCATGCTCGGCCGTAATGGAGGAGCACTTCCCCTCATTTTGACGGGTCGAATGGAAAAGAACCTCCTGATGGTTCTTACAGTTTCGACCTGGGTGGATGACATGCAATCTTTTAACGATCATATCGTGTGCAATCTACATAAGTTGATTGAACAAGGTACATCAAGTCATCTCAAGACTTTCCATCGGTCAATCAGTTGACATGGGATTGTGCTGTCGTGTTTATCAGACCATATTAGTATACCGAATACCCACATTCGTACGATGAATCGCTGTTGATTGAACAGCCGAGTGGTTGGTATAACAGACTTGCAATGGTTGATCAGTTTCACTGACGAATTCAAAACTGGTGTTTTACCAAAGAGAAAGACCAACTAACAGCTAAATCCGAGCATTTGTAACAAGCTTCAACCCCACCACCAACGGCTCTCAGCAAACAGGAGTTAAACTAAAACACGTCGAGCATACACATGGCTCACCAGCCGTTAAGATGTGACTAGCCGCAAATCAATCCTTTGCCTTCGTATCCTATCGTATAAGCACGGTACTAGAGTGGGGTTTCTCAGTATCACTTGTACGGGGCCGAGTAGCGCACAGCCTGTTTTTTTCTCCCCTGGTAACACCGAAAGTTTCACGGGATTATCGCCATATCGCCTACCTTGTTATGGCCCGAGATCAGAGGCCGAGTTTTACAGGTTACTCTCTCTTTCGGTCTCTCTTTTGTAATTGTGGGGAAATTGAACGGTTACCACCGATACACATCTTTGGAATAAATATATGATTGACAAAATATCAAGGTGGAAAACAAAGTATTCACTGGTATACTATACAGATTCGGTGATGCCTCAGCCAACAACCTCACCAGGTGGTTGCATCCCATTTCTTCATCTCTTCGGCCTGTCCCAAGATATCCTTCTGACACTTTTTACGCATGTAGAAGATTGGACAGTCCTTGTTCGAACACAACACCTCCTGGTGCAACGAGCCTTGACACCTCTGACACTCGGTCCACAACTTGCTAAACTTCACCTCCAAGTTGTTCATCTTGGCCAACTCCCTACCGTACAACTCTCCAGACATCCCAATACAGTTCTTGCACAAGGTTTGCCCCTGTGGAATCGTTGTCTTACAGTTCTTGCACGAGTTTGCCTTTTTCGCAAACCTCATCAAACCTCCAGTCTTGGCAGCCGTCACGGTGACCGTTCTGGTATGCGAACCGTTCAATAGTTCCTTTGCCCTTCTTTCTCCAAGAATAGGCTCAAAGATCC
This sequence comes from Ogataea rishiriensis, assembly GCA_030569615.1. NCBI lineage: Eukaryota > Fungi > Ascomycota > Pichiomycetes > Pichiales > Pichiaceae > Ogataea > Ogataea rishiriensis. The sequence continues at coordinate 46,145 of JAJMLH010000006.1, read as the reverse complement.
TAATTAGTGGGTTTCGAAGCTGATTTTCCAAGTAGTACTTGGTATCAATCGGTAACGAGTTCTCCAAGACATAGAGGGGATCCTCCGACTTCTCATAGTTCTTGTCTCCGGCAGCCTTGATGATCACATACGCAACTCTATCACCCAACGTTGGAGCAGATCCTGCGTCTCTCTTTCTCATTCTTTCTGCAAGTTCAACGTGTGCCTGTTTGGCGGCATAGTCCTGTCTTGATAGTGCCTTGGTAATCACCAACTGAGAAAGATCGATTCTGTTCTGTAACAAATCGGCAATGGTCTTCTTAACAAAGTCTTCAGCTCCAGTAACATTCCTATCTTCAAGCATTAACTCTAACACTTTGGTAATCACGTTTTGGACAAGTCGACAGTTGTCCCTTCTCACAGTCTCGATACCTTTCGTATCCATCTTGTCAAACTTGTTCGGGTTGGTCCAGTACAAACCTGCATATCTCTTCTTGTTGATCAATAGGTACGGAAAGTAAACCTTTTCAAACTCTAGCTTGATCGGATCTTGAAACTTTGTAGACACAAACTCTGCAGCCTCCTCACCAATCTTCATACAGGTCTCAAGATCGTTATATCCAAACTTCACCATGACAGAATCGGTATCACCATAAATGACTTGTGCATCATACGGATACCCATTCTTGATGCTGTACTTCTCCTGGACTTCTCTTTTGGTCTTCTCGATCATCTCTCTACCAAAAGAAGTCACAGATGATGAGATAGCCAAGCATGGTAGCTTACCAATGGTGGCACCGGTGAAACCATAGACAGAGTTGGCAGAGATCTTCAATGCCAACTGTCTACCGTTCAAAACTTGTTTCTTGAATGGATCCGTCTCATTCTTCAAGTCTTTCTTTGCCTGTTTTCTTGCACCCAACAACTCTTGTAAGATGGTAGGTAGGATCCCCTGTCTCAAATGAGGCTTGACAAAGTAGTCTCCATTGGGAGTCAGTGTATAGTCTTTATCTTTCTCCAAGTTCAACCTTTCTATTGACTGTTTGCTGACCAACGTTGTATAGCACAAGTTGTGTGCCATCATGATCGATGGATACAAAGATGCAAAATCCAACGTGGCAATAGGCACATCGTAGTAACCTCTAACAGGTTCAATAACGGTGGCACCTTCGTACTCCTCGTTGACTCCTTCACTCTTCATGTTGGGTATCACAATGTCCAAATCAAGACATTTTCTGAACAACTGGGAGATAACTTTGATCTGTTGACCCCTACTGAGCAAGAAGGAAAACGGAACACCGGTGACCCTTGCCATCTCTGTATAGTTCACCAAACACATCAACTTTTCGGCCAATCTTAATGGTAAATATGCATCCTTCAGACAGTACACTGCCAATCTTCTTCTGGTCTCTGCGTCTCCCTCTTGAAGTTCTGTAATGATGGAATGTTGAACGTCTTCCTTCTGCTCGTTCAAAAAATGTGCAGAGACGGCATTCAATGTGTAGGATCTCAACTTGTATTCTCTCTGGATGAACTGTAACAAGTCCAACTGCATCCTTCCTTCGATGTTAATCACCTTGTTCTCCCTTGTACCGTAGGCTCTCGAACTGAACATGGAATCCTTGATCTCCTGTCTGCTGGACATCAACCTCGAAAAGTATGGAAACTCAGGAACGTTTAACGTTTGTGCTCTGTTGATCAGATACGGCAAATCAAAGTTAGAAGTGTTGTACCCAATGATAACATCCGGATCAACCTTCACCACAAATTCCGTCCATTTCTTTAGCATTTCTCCTTCATCCTCATACGAGAAAATTTCAGAACCAACGATTGGAGCACAAGATTTGACGGTAAAGACATTTCTGACAAACGGAACAGAATCTCCAACTTGGGAAACAACATTCGCTATTTGAATGACCGGATCATGCTCGGGCTCTGGAAAGATACCTTTTCTACCTGCACATTCGATATCAAACGACAAGATTCTTAATGGTGCCATGGTCAAGAATCTACCCTCCGAAGGATGCGAGACAAGGTCTTCGTAATGGATCGTTATTTCCAGCTGACAGGTGGAAACTTTCTCTCTACTAGGAACGATCGAATAGGTACCCGCCGGTGCCAGTAGCCATCCCATACCTGTGATCTTGGAGTCAATCATCATTCTCAACAAGTATTGGATGTTATCAAAGGTCATCGAACCTGTAGGTGGGAACATATCCTTATACTGAATCTCACCTCTTTCAAATGCCGTTCTGATCTTTCCAATGAACTTCACGTTGTCAACGATGACTTTCAGAAAGGGTAGCTTTGTATTGTTGTTGTAACCCCAGATGGACTCCTTTAGTGCTATCTCCACCGCTATCACGCCTTGATAGTTTTGGGCTAGATATGCTTGGAAACCGTCCAAGTCTCCTGGTGTCAACCCTTTGGGGACAGGAACGTAAAGATAATGTCTGAAACCTGAAACGTTACAAAGAACAGAGTAGCCTTCCTTTGTTATACCAAAGAATCTAACTGCCGATTGCTCATTGATGAGTGTCTCTTCTGCATCCAACTGTTGGAATTCAACGTCAAACACTTTTGGGTCATGATGGAGCAGACGTGGTCTTGACCAGTTTTGTCTGTTGGTATCGATATTACTCTCCACTTCGACGCTGGCAATGGTTTGTAGTTCCTTTTCAAATGCAGATGGTTCGTTGTCCACCTGGGTAGATGTCAGCTTCTTGTGAAATTTTTGCGAGCTGAACGAGCCATGCGTTGGAAGGTGAAATCCATGAGGCTTGATTCCTTGGTTTGCTATGGGTAGTGAATGGGCTGAATCTGTACCTATATTGTCATCTATGGATATATCAAGATGACGCCTCTTGTTCGAATCCGATGAGATTAGATCGTCATGTACATGTTTGTTCGCAAACGACATCTATGGATGAGTTTGGCTTGGTGTTGCTGTTATATGAAAAGTGAGATGATCTTCTCTTATATGTTAGGAAAGCAAAGAAGGAGAAAGGTATTCAAATAGAAGATAAAGTAGTAGTAGACGGTACTAGGGAAACGTCAAGATAGTCTTGATTTATCATCATCTAATAGAGAGACGCGTCTCCTCACAAGGAGAGCAAAAGCTTCCGCGTGCGCGTGGGGAAGGCAGTGCAATGTACATTACGTAAGCATGGTTTGAGCTTCACCCTTCTTTTGAAGTTCTTGAACTTCACACAGGTGATAGATGTAAGTCTATCTTAATGAGCACTTACTGGGGTTATGATTACCTCTCCAGACTACTATCGTGTCCTTCATATCATTTGAAGTTTCAGCAATTACTTGTGGTTGGAGAAAAGAAAGAAACGTTACAAAGGTTAGCTTCTACGCCTATGTTCACTTGACAGTTTGTTTCAGCCAATGCTATCGTTTAATTGATAGTGTCTTGAAAACAAGAGCTGACACAATAGTTAAGATCTTTGAATTTATCGGATAGTTTGTCAAAGAAAATCCCGTTGGCAAAGACAATTTGTAAACTATTTTCAACTAATTTCTTACAACATTGTAAAATTTAAGGAAAGTCCCAAATTCTTTTAAGGGACCAATGTAGTAATAGATTGTGAAGAAGAAGCAGTTGAAACTACGAACAGAGAAAGCTGTTGCAAATGACCACTTGATTTGTTAAAGTTGCAGCTACACTGGCGGCTACCACTGTCTACCTTCTTTCCTTACACCGACGGAAAGGAAGGGTGAATTTAGCGTTACAGAGGAAACAAAACTGGTACCCCAGCACACAAAAAGGAAGACCCTATCCCGGTGATAAAAATTAAAACAATCTCAAATGAAGTTAATACAAGGCAAAATGTATGTGTACATCACCAGCTTTCCAAAGATGAAACATGTTGAAAATTATAATTGAAAAATGGCTAATTCGTAGTGCATACAAACACACTGTTGAAAGACTCGCTTGTGCTGCGAGCACGCACCTCTTGACGTCTTGCTCATCACATGACTTTGCCTTGAGGGCCCTTTGATTGAGTACAAGAAGAGGGTATATACACCCTTGTTTGCAAGTTTTAAGCTGCATCCTTGGATAGCCCAACACACGCTGTAAAGAATCCAGAAAGTTTTTAGTTCAAGGACCAGGCCAACCTCCAGCAGCATCTACAAGTCTTGAGAATGCAACAGCAATCTGACGAGAGCATTCCCACAAGCCCTCTGACCATTCATGAAAACTACATTGTGGAGCCAAACTATGATGAGAACAATGGTAGCGAGTTAGACTTGAGCTTTGCGAATAGTACGATGGATCATGATCACGATGGTATGGGCATTGACAGCGACAATCGCTCAATAGTGACACATAGCAACCAAGGTTTGATATTTGGCCAACTACAGCACAGGAGATCAACTGTCTCATTGGTATCCAACTCTATCCTGGTCAACGACTTCTCACAGCCAGCAGAGTCCACAACAGCAACCACTCTACAAAATGTACAGGGAGAGCATGAACCTATCAACAACGATGATCCATTACGTCGAGAATCGATAACGTCCCATGTCTCGCTCCTAAGATCACCCTCTAGAACAACGCCCACTTTGACACTCATCAGTGATCCCCTGAATACTGGGGATGAGCTTCAACAGCCTCAAACATTGGACGATAATATAAGCAGTTTTTCCAGAGAAAACGATGATCTTCGGTCAGACGAGGAGTCACTGAGCAAAATACTATCCCCAATAATCAACGACAACAACTCGATAGGAAACAACAGTATGAGCATGAGCGCCAGCATGTTCAGCGAGCAGCTTTCTGCTTCTTACCTTCTACAGCAACAACAAAAACAACGGTTTGCTGATGATCAGACTCAGCAAAAGCCAATTGATTTTGGACTCAAGTTGGAAAAGGCAGATAACGATTCAGATAAGGACACATTTTTTTCGAGACGAAAGCACTTCTTCATATTATCCTCTGCTGGTAAGCCTATCTATTCAATGCATGGCTCAGATGATATATTGACGGTTTACTCCGGAATTATCCAGACAATAGTGTCGTTCTTCCAATATTCTCCGGATGGTGAGACTGAGCAATTGAAATCGTTCGTTGCAGGCAAAGACGATGAAAAGGTTCGTTTCTTATTTTTGAACAAGTCACCAATAATACTAATGGCCAGCTCTACGCTGGGTGAATCCGACGTTCAGTTGAATCAACAGTTGGACTTTCTTTACAATTTCTTGCTAACTACATTGAGCAAACCTCACATTGACAAGGTTTTTGAAAGAAGAGAAAATTTTGACCTTAGAAAGTTACTGGGTAAGGCCGACATTGCCTGCTTGGACTCCATTTGCAACGATTTGGCAAACTTTAACAATCCTGGGTTGATAATTGGTGGATTAGAGTGTGTCAAGATTAGAAAAAAGGTGAGAACAAAGATTGAAAGGCTTCTTTTGGAAAACAAATCTGAGAACTTGTTGTACGGACTATTGGTGGCTCCCAATGGACGATTGATAACTGTGCTAAGACCAAGAAAGCATACTTTGCATACTTCGGATCTTCAACTATTATTTTCCATGATCTTCAAGACCAACACCTTCAAATCAACCACAAAAGAGGACTCCTTTGCTGCTGCTGACAGTGACAACGATCAGGCCTCGGAGGAACGACAGCAGCTTACGGCTAACGAAGAATTCTGGGTTCCTGTCTGTCTTCCGAAGTTCAACCCTAATGGGTTCTTGTATTCATTCATCCAGTTCATAGATTTGAAAGATGAGAAATTGATGAAACTACACGATTTGAACATGGACATTCTACAAGATAAAACAACTGCACCAGATTCAAGCAAAATCACAATCATTCTGATAAGTGCATACAAGGATTCATTTTTCGAGATGCGTAAGATTGCCAATAGCATCATCAAATCAGTGAAGTTAAACAGAACAATATACAGAGAATTGTTCAGGTCTATCGTTGGAACACAAGGGTCAAGCGGACAGACGGGGCCATCTGCAGGCAAGGTTGCACCAGTTGACATTCCTGCCCCCTTGGTGAAACACTTTGTCTTCAAATCAAAGAAACATACACAGTTCGTGTATTCCAGATTGCAAGGTAGTAACAATGTGAGACTACCGTCTGATATAAGTAGCGGGATCATTGATGATGAAGATTCAGAGACAAATAAAGGTCATTTGATGATGATTTACTCATATCTGCACTCTAAGATGTTGTTGAGCAGTAGAGGTGGTTCTGCAAACCCAGCTGATGGATCAACGGTGGCAAGAGGAGCAGCGACACCGTATCCCCAGCAGGGAGCAGGGGGAGGTGCCGGTGATGATGTCCTGATGGACTCTGGCAATTTCATACATCAGATCAAGTGGGAATATGGCAACGGCGACTATTTGATTGGTCTTCTCATTTCAACGAGCAACTACGACATATATCTGATTAATAATGGTGGAGTGATTGACAAAAATATGCTGGTCAAGTCATGCAAAAATATCGTCAAGTGGTGCAAAAAGAACGAAGAAAGGTTGTTCATCTGTGGAGGGGCAGTCTTTTGAAAGCCGACAGACGTGACAGCCGGTGCAACGGCAACTGGGTCTCATAAGGGTGTATGTATGTAATAACACAAAGAAATAATAATCTGAGGCGATGGATTGATCGCTTCTCCGATAGAAATCAAACAATCACCGCCATTTTATATGGCCGATTCCGAATGTAACAATCCAAAACCTTTAAACATTCATCAAGTTCTCATGAGCATACTTGTACGATTCTACCAGTCCTTTGAAATGGGAAACAGCACTCAAGACAACAAGAACATGAAAGATCTGGTGCGAGTTACCAAAGTAATCAAACTTTCCTGGGCTGAACCTCTCAGGAACCCTCATTCCATAGATGGTAGCACCAGAGATGTACCCAACACCTTCTAGAATGACCCATTTCAATCCGGCCCTATAGTAAGTCTCCAATGCGCCAAATTTCCAAACGCCAAATCCAATTGGCAAGACAGCAGAGAGACCAAAGACAATGAACATGGTTGCTCTGAATGGTCTCCAATGAGGCTCCTTAAACTCTGGGTCCAAAGTGACCACAAGACATCCTAGACCAAGCGTTCCAACGATAAGTTGAAAAATGATCATTGCTTTGAAGTTGTCAAACATAGAGTAATAGATAATTCCAACCATAGATGTGACTATCAATGCTATGATTCCAACGTAATCGATCTGTGAACCAACAGATGCAAAGTTGCAAGAGTGACATTTTAAGCAGTGGAATCCAGCGGAGCAACTTAGGCACGTTGTGAAACCCAAGAAGAAAAATAAAAACATGAATAGGTCAGTATGATGATTCCCTGTAGTGTATGTTGGAATCGAAATGATCCAATTTGGTATCACTCTAAAGAGTTGGCCATTTTCTGAAGATGGCATGATGATATTGGCAACAATTGTTGCAAGGAAGAGAGACAGCGGAAGAACAGAGCCTGGGATGAGGTGGGTCAATATGTTGACTGTTTCATTGTGCAAGTAAAAAAGGGAGTCTATACACTTGCGAACACTCTGGGTCTCTCTGACATATCCCCCCAAGATGTAATGATTGTCCTGCTGCCATTTGGGGACTTTATCGTACGTGTATAGCTTCACCAATGATGATGTATGATGAGGAATTAGAGTGTCCTCTTCGCCTTCTTGCTGTGTCATAGTGGAGTTAGATGAAGTGGTCTTCTGTCTTTGTCGTGGCAATTCAGGGACTGCCATAGATGTATACTTTATGGTGGAATGTTATAGGGTACCCGAGGTGACACCTGTTGAGTCTTGTACCAGCCTGATGTTCTTTCAATAAATAGAGCTGCTCGTATTTATAGAGCAAAGTATCTCGAAAACCGGAGTGAAAGCAATATAAGGGGGAGTGCACACGGACAGGGAAACCCACAGTAAAATATTTGACTCCCCAACAATTATCGAACAGTAACGGTTGTTGATTGTTGGTTCAAGAAAGTGGTTTGAAGATGAGAGGTGATGATGATCTCATTGCCTGAATAGTTTGGGGCAGCGTCGGTCGGCTGTCTCGGTCGGTTTTTCAGGGCCGTGCAGAAGACTCTCTCCATAAGAATCCACCATACAGCACATAGTATCGTATAGTATAGCACGGCACAGTATATCTATCTGCTTAAGCTAAGTTAAACTACCAACACACCGCTAACGGTACTAGTACAATACTGCCAACCACATATCTCACAACAAACGGTATCAGAATAGTTACTAGCAAGATGGTATCTAGGCCGGAACAAGAGAAGAGGCTATTGCTGATGCTCAACTCCCCAGGGAACTCAAACAGATGCGCCGAATGTTCGTCCACTTATCCAACATGGGCCTCATGGAACCTTGGAATCTTTCTATGTGGCCGTTGTTCCTCGGCGCACAAAAAACTAGGACAAGATATCTCCAAGGTGAAGTCGCTCAGTTTGGATACATGGTCTCCTCGTGAATTGGACACGCTTGAGTCCATGAACAACAAGCAGAACCACAGACTTTGGAACAATTTGAAGGTGCCATTCCCATTTGATGATGAGGATGATAAGGACATTGTTTTCAAATTCATGAAGGACAAGTATGTTGACGGTAAGTTTAGAACGACTCCAATTGACCCTGAGGATTACAATCTCACCAGTGCTCCTTCACGTAGATCCAGGCCTGGCCGTGGAAATGGTTATGGCTATGAAGAAAACGAAAACAGTAGAAGAAACAGAAGCTACTCTAGATCGTCAAGTTATGACAATGGGAACAGTGGCAGAAGAAGAGGAGGAGGATATTTGGAACATAGACCAGTCAGCTCTTCAGAGAAGAAGCGTTATGGAGATAGAGCAAGAACCATGAAGTACAATTATGGTTATGAGGATGAAACGTTGAACATTGAAGCATTGACCAAAACTGATGGTGATATTAAGGCTGCAATGAAATTGATTGACAAGGAGCCAAAGGTTGAAGAGAAGCCTCCTCCACTTCCAAAAAGAAGACCAACTGCCGGCTCGTTGCTTGACTCTACCAAGACAGGTGCCAATGGCTTCGATTGGTTGAGCGGTGATGCGGTAGTTGCCAATGGCAGTGCTGCTGCTCCTTCCACAGGAGACGCACAGATCTATCAGTATGTTGACCCTAACACTGGTGCTATCTATTACATTGATTCTAACGGACAGCAGTACATGGATCCTAGTCAACAGCAGCAGCAACAACAGCTCATGCAACAACAGATGCTACTTCAGCAACAACAGCAGATGCAGCAGATGCAGACCGGCATGAGAAATGCTGCTGTCATGTCGATGTACAACCAACCGGCTCCAACGGGTGGTCCATCTCCCTTCATGGGACAGCCAACTGGTGCCACCAGTGTTCCAGGAAACGCTCCTTCGTTGAGTGAGTTACAACAGCAACAGCAACAGCAACAACAGCAACAGTTGATGATGATGCAACAACAGCAGCAACAACAGCAACAGCAGCAACAACAGCCTGGAATGTACGGTCAACAGCAGGGCTACTTTACAGGATTCTGAGCGACACTGGTGTCTACAAAAGCAACATATACTGTAAATCTGTACACAAGGACGTATATTAGCCATTTGTTTTACTCATCCTTCGTTGTTTCTATATATTTCTTTATTTCGTTTATTGCAATCGACCGTTTCTCTTTTTTGTACCACCTTCAAGCAACGTGTTGTTGCGACTCATCAATGATGATGTATCGATGTCCTCCTCCCTTCCCAACACCGTACAACCATCTTTGATAAAAGTAAAAAGCATCAAATAGAACGGTTCCCGAACTTCCCAGGATATACGGCAACTCAATCAGGAGATAATCCATTCTGGCACCAGTACCAGCAACATCTTCATCTATTAGAAGCATCGAACAAACGATGGTTAGTGTGTATGTGAGGTTACCAACTAGTGCAAACGTGAATAAGAGAGGTGATATTCCATCCACCGATTTTCTTGTGAAGTTTTTGAGCAGCTGTGGAAGTCTTGAGGAGAGATAGATCGTTGTACAGGTCCATGCTACAAACCTTCCTAGTGATTCTTTGGATGATTTAGTACTCTTGAGGGAAAGCAACAAGGTTAAAACGGTTGAAACGGTGTTGCCGTTGCTGTTGCTGTCGGCCAAGAGAGGAAGGAAGAGGAGAGACTGCTGGCTTGTGGGTAGTGGTGATGCTGTCGATTGTGGAATTAGGTATAGTGTGGTCATGATTGTGGTGAATAGCTTCTTCAACCTTGGGTATTGCTTTGGGGTTGTTCCTCTTGACGTGGCCGTTATCAGTTCGTCTTCAGATGTGAAGGAGGTTGATAGGAACTGGTCTCCACTCTCAGCCTCGAGTTCGTCTTGCTCTTCTGTAGATGGAAGATTGTAATATGAATGATTGTACCTATAAGTGTAGTGGTAGTACTGTGAGATCAAAATGATATCGTTGAAGAGGAAGTAGCATGAGAGATAGAGCTGGAAAGGCAGCTGGTTGGTGAGAATGCAACCCAGGAAGCTTGTTAGATCTCCAAAGAACCATAGCACTAGGAATTGTACAGATATCCCTTCCAATCTTTTTGTTTTGTAGTTTTGAAACTGTTGAGGAAGCTGGGCCAAGATCCATGAGACCGTCGAGATTACCGAGAGGATGATCGATGCCGTTTGAAGGATGTCTTCCCTAGCCATTGCTGGTGGTGGAAGAGGGAGGTGAAACGAGTTGGTGAATATAGCCGGTAGAGACTTGCCAGCTGGACCTGTGTAGCATATGTATGTATATACAATAACACCAACCGATTGATCTATAGTTCTTGGTGTTGATTGTGTCTCTCTTGAAACGGACACTTGGTTTCACCGATCATATATCGTGCCTGCCTTGCGGTTTGTAGTGTTGTGTGGTTAGATTAGCCAGATCGGGCTGGTTCCTTATCAGGCAAATCGTCTTATCTGGCGGTAAACAAACGAGGTCGATCGACGCAATAACAAACATGGAGGAATACGCTATGATACGCGCGCACGTGACCTCTTATTGATAGTGAGTCATTCGATTATTGCACGCGAAAGGCAAACACAGCAGTAGGTAGGAGGAAGAAGAGGAGAGGAGCAGGAGAGGAGAGGGAGGGCCCATCGCATCATCACCTCTCTGCGCCTTTCCTTACCTTTCCTTCTTTATTTCCTTTTGATCGTTCCTTCTTTTTCTCTTTTTGCCTTTCTTTAACAAAGGGCTCTTTGATATTTCGGTATAGATTATTTACTTCCAGAAGATACACTCTCACAATCAAGCGCAGGTTCATCTCGTTTTCTCATCTACAGCTAGCATTGGACCAGACTTATCTATCACACTAGAACAAGCCCACTTGACTTGGCTCGGCTCTATTTGACTCATCTGTCCCTCTCAAACAGACACCTCTTTAAAGAAGGTTTCTTTCAAAAGGACATTTGATATCATACTACTTGCGACGTACAGCAGCACTGTACAACATACACAGTTACTGCCCCAAAGGTCTTATCTCTCATACATTCACCCCTATCTCAAGGGTCCTACTTTCTCACTCATCCCACCACGTATCAATCCGTACGTTTGTCGATCACTAGTCTCTATTTTTGAAACAGGTCACATTATATTGAGGTGTGGCAAGCATACATATCATTTAAAGAAGTTTCGATAGGAGATAACCCTTATCGCACATCTGAAACAGCAGCACAAAGCATATCAATAAGGATATTTGACGACAACTCAACCAAATAGCTCGTATTCAACTTCAACCTTCACTAGCTGAGACTTTCACATGTTTATCACTTTGAAGGCTCAATATCCATTTTGAACTCATAGGAAATAAATAAAAAAACACAAAATTTATCAGGTGGCAAACATCATCATTACACACATTCACACAAACAAGCAAATACCTTCGTTCACAACGCTAAACTCAAGCAATGTCAAACACATTCAAAAACAGTCAGAACAGTCAACAGCAACAGCAGCAGCAGCAGCATACAGTGGGCAACTTTGTGATAGGTCCGGAAATTGGTAGAGGCTCGTTCGCCAATGTTTACAAGGGATACGACATAAGGACAAAGAAACCCGTTGCTGTCAAGTCAGTCTTCAGGAGTAGACTAAAGAATCAAAAGTTGGTGGAAAACTTAGAAATTGAAATATCGATTCTCAAAAACTTAAAGAATCCACACATTGTTGACCTACTAGACTGTGTCAAGACTGATCAACATTTCCACTTGTTCATGGAGTACTGTGCTCTTGGTGACTTGTCCTACTTCATCAGAAGAAGAGACCAGTTGGTCAAGACACATCCTTTGATCAGTTCCATCTTGGAAAGATACCCATCACCTCCAAACAGTCATGGATTGAACAAAGTGTTGGTGATCAACTTTCTCAAACAATTGGCTTCCGCATTAGAGTTTTTGAGAGAACAGAACTTGATACATAGAGATATTAAACCGCAGAACTTACTATTACTACCTCCCGTCCATTCGAAGGAGGAATTCAGGCAGCATGGCTATTCGGGTCTTTGGGAACTCCCAGTGTTGAAGATTGCTGATTTTGGCTTTGCAAGATTCTTACCTTCGGCAGCTATGGCTGAAACCTTGTGTGGTTCTCCATTATACATGGCTCCAGAAATACTAAGATACGAGAAGTACAATGCAAAGGCCGATCTATGGTCTGTTGGTGCCGTCATATACGAAATGGCTGTTGGAAAACCACCCTTTAGAGCATCAAACCACGTTGAACTATTGAGGAAGATCGAGAAGGCAAAGGATGAAATTTCGTTCCCTACAGCTGCTCAAGTCAGCGAGGACGTTGTCAGATTGATCTGTGGATTGTTAAAGGCTAATCCAACCGAGAGAATGGGCTTCCAAGAGTTCTTTAGCGACCCATTGATAATAAGCGAGGTTGAATGTGCAGACGAAGCATTGGAATGTTCAAACGTTGATGAGCAGTTGTTCATTAGTGAGTACTTACCCCACCCTAGAAGGGTTAGTGGGGGTACTGGAAACCCAGAACCAATCAAGGAGGAAGAAGCGGAAGTTGAAGACGGTTCAAGACCTCAAGAAACTGCACCGTCTGATTCTCTGCTAATCGAAAAGAAGGCTACATACAGCGGTACACCGGCTCAGCTATCATCGGTGAATGTGAAAATCCCAAGACCCATGCAGGAGAATGGAAACGATGGAATAATAAAGAGGATGATCAACAAGAGCAGTCCATTGAAAGGCTTGCCTGCTGCTCTAGATTCACACCAGTTACAACAACAACAACAACTTGATCCGGTGTCTGCCGTTACTACAAGACGTCCACGGTTGAACAAAAAGGAGAAAGACGACATTGTTTATGAAAAGGATTACGTTGTTGTTGAGAAGAGAACAGTTGAAGTCAATGCTCTTGCCGATGAACTAGCCAAAGCCGGAGACCCAGTTCCGGCCCCATCTGCTAAGTATGACCAGTATGGCCGCAACACTGGAGCAAATGCTGCAACAGAGACCACTGGCCCATCCTATGGTGCTGGTGTCGTTGCCAATAACAACAGTGGTGGTTTCAGCGCTACCCCACCTGCTGTGAGCATCCGTCGGTACTCTTCATCAAGCAGATCATCCTCCAACGCCTCTAGCCATAGAAGGCCAAGCTTTGGCGAACGCAAGATGCCCATCTCGATAAGCCCTACTAATGCCTTGACAAAGGCCTTGGGCTACACCTCTAATAGATTATTCGGCACTCCTCCTTCAAACCAACAACTGCTTCAGCAGCAACAACAGCACATTGTACAGCAGCATCAAGGGTCATCACCAGCCTTCAACATCGACAGCGCGCTATCTCACCTGAATAGCAACTTGCTCTCTCCGAAACCACTTGCCAAGCCTTTAAAGACATGCCACGAGGCATCACTCGAAGATTCAGAGGTTATATCACAATTGGAGCTCCTCGCCACAATGGCACACGCAATCAGTCTATTTGCAGAGGTGAAGTTCAGCCAGTTGATTCCACTTCCACCGTCTTCTTCTTCCAACACGGGAATTGGAGCGGTCCTTGATGACAACGATGACGATATGATCAGCCAGAACGACTCGTTGCCACCAGCAATGATCAGATCGATTGGTGCAGAGGGTGTTGCACTTTACGTGAAAACACTCTCATTGTTGGCAAAGGCAATGTCAATAGCTTCAGATTGGTGGCTTCAAAACTCAAAGAAATCGGCAACTTCTCCAAAGCTAAACGAGCTGGTTCAATGGATAAGGTCCAGATTCAACGAATCATTGGAGAAGGCTGAGTTCTTAAGGTTGAGACTAGCAGATGCGAACGAGCAGATCTTACACTCGTCCTCATCCTCTTCTGATCACTCACCGTCTGTGATTGCCGAGAAGTTGATATTTGACAGGGCATTGGACATGTCTAGAACAGCAGCTATCAACGAGCTGAAGAACGAAGATTTACTAGGGTGTGAATTGAGCTATTCCACTTCAATTTGGATGTTAGAGGCGTTGCTGAACACCGAAGCTACCGATAGTGGCTATCATACCGATGACGATAGTGTTGCGACCGAGGCATTGGACGTCGAGGATAAGAAGACCGTTGAGATGTTCATCAATAGTATTGGTAATAGGTTGAAGGTTTTGAGACAGAAGATTGATAAGCAGGGTATCAGATCATGAAGCTCTGTTGTTTATGCTTTGTTGATTTTTTGATTTTTTGTCTGGTGTTTCATTCCCCCTGGTTGCTTTTTTTCTCAATGTTACAACTATCTCTGTGGACTTTACAATTTTCTTATGTGAAAGTCCCTTCTTTGCATTTTTTTTGTTACATTTACTTTTACACAGGCATAAGCGGTTCTTATGTTTGATCTTTTTGTTTTCCTATCTTTTTTCTTGTGGTTTCTTTATTTGGGTATTGCGTATATTTTTCTTTTTGTTCTGTCTTTTAATATGGCGATTGGTTTTATGCTCTCTGTTACTATTTTTTTTCCATCTTGGGGCAACGGCAGCAGCAATATCGATTGCGGTTCGGTAAATCTGTTTAGTGTTGTATATCTGTTTCACTTGGGAAAAATATATTGTTTTCAACATACTTCTTCAGAAACGGTAAACATGTCTACATAAAAAGGTAATATACAGTATCAAAACAAAATAACGATAGAAAGCTTTCAATCAATCGTGGATTTCAGTTCCATCGGGAAAGGGAAGGTCAAAACTTTTGAAGAATCTTGGAACGCAAGACCACTTGTGGAAGGTAAAATCTTTTTGAGGAGCACAGTTACAGTTCAACTCTTTCCTGACCTCTTCCGAGGCAGGACACTGACTGTTGGGGTTATGGAAATACCCAGTGTTATCAAAGTAATGCAGCTGATCAGGCCTCAACAGGAAAGAAACCGCCAAGGTATGAACAGGAGCGTCTCCCCACCTCTCATAGAAGAAATTCCCTGTGCTATCCAAATACTCAAACAGAGAAGTGTAGCCCTTGGATCTGAAGAAATCCAAATCTGCAATTTCAAAATTAGACCAGAAATGACAAAGGTTATACTTCATCCTATTGGCATTGCCTCCATGTTCCAGATCATACTCGTCGGGAAAGACAATCTTCCTATCGATCCAATCATGGGACACAAAATCTAACGAATGACCCTCCTTTATAAATTCTGGATACTCATCAAAGAACCGGACGGTGTCATCCCATAAACCTCTAACGGTCTTTCGATCTTCCGTCATGGCCATGTTGAAGCCGTAAGTCTTGTTCTCCAATCGCAGCGTCTGAAATGGATCGTTCGGTATATCGCACTGGAACTTGATGTTTGGTTCGACTCTCCAATAGTATTTGTAACTTTGCAATGCTTGCAGTCTATAGAAGAAACCAGAGTTGAACCTGCACATGTGTCTGTACGAGATGCTGTCTCCATACAGAGTCTTTTCTGTGACTAATCTTTCCATTGACTTTTTCATCTTTTTTAGGTCAATAGAGTCAGGTATGGACCAGTATCTTGATGGAATTTTGGTGAAGTGGACTGTGCCAGAAACTTTTTCCCTTATCTGATCAATGAAATCCTGGGTGAATGGTTCTTCGTTGAGAAAATTCCAATCGTAGTGGAAGTTCTTATTGAATCTCTCTTCGACATGCGTGATGGATTTTAGAATTCCTTTCAACTCCGAATTTCTGACCAACGTTAGCAGCGTAGCATTCTCTCTTTGTATTTCTGGATGATCATTCAGGAAGCTTATGGTTTCCTCTTTCTTTGCATTTGGGGAGCTTAACGATTGTAGAGTTGACTTTAGTGCTGCTATATGCGGTTGGGCAGCTGTTGTCGTACTGGTTAGGAAGACAGTCAGCAGAAGAGCTATCAAGAATGCAAAGACCAGCAGAAGCTTTCTATGGATGCGATTGATGGGGAGCTTTTGTACCAGCCGTTGAAGCTGTTGTGGTGTGTGGAACATTTCACTGAAAAAGTTGGAGAGTGAGCAAGTGAGATGATCTACACTTTTTTTCGCTTTCTGGAAAACTATTCAGGCAAGGATGCTCGCCTGAGGATGATGTATGTCTCTACCTATTCAATGACCCTCGGAAGAATGGCAGGCTCACTTCTTGAGACAAGCAAAATAATTTATAACAACAGAACTCTAATGATTTCAGCAGTATATTGAATGGGTGGATGGATGGTTGTTGAAGTATGTAGTCAGACTGACTAGGCTTAGCTGAGCATACAATCACTTAAGTATTAAAGCCAAGAGAGGCTTTTTATCTGCTTGCGGCGGGCAGTGTTCTGTCCAGGGAAGAATGCTTCCTCTGGTATTTGAGCTGCCTTTTCTTCTGCAACTGAAATTAGAACAAACAATCACGCTAGTTGTTGTGATGTTTTGTAGGATAGCGTCGCCTAGCAACTTCTAGTGGAGGGGGGCGAATTGATCAAAAAGCAAGATACCAATCTGGTGGAAGCAGGAATGACTCGAGGATGAAGCAAGCAGTCCGATAGATGATTATCTAATTGCGAATCTTGTTCGGTTCAAAAGGGTACGTACGATACCACTCGGACTTCAATCCCGTTCCGTGTCAATTGACAGAAGCTCCTCTATATCAATGCCAGTCATGTGGGAAGAGAAAAGAGGAAAGAGGAAAGAGGTGATCTTTACCAGTTATCAGAGATCAAGATATAGAGGTTTTACTTCCTCATAGAGCTCAAAGTTCGCTCCCGCCATTGTAGATTGGGTAGGGTTCATTTTGATATACTGTACACATGTGATCTATACTTTGGCAATAACAAGGGTGTATAAGACAGATAAATGTTGTTTTCCAGTGTGAAAGGAGGGATAATGAAGCAAAGGCAGGCACAGAAGGGTCGTGCTTCCAATCAAAAACAGATGAGGTCTGTCGGAGATACAAAGAGAGAGAACAAGCATGAGAGGTTATTAGACTCAGGCAAACAAACAAATGGATTCAACTTCTTCTTCCACCATCAGACTGAATAAACTTAGAGCTTATCTATACAAAGTCTGCATTTTGTGTATAATATACTACGATCTTTACAATCATAATGCCCGAGGATCAACAACTGGACGGTTCAGACCCATCGAGCATACCCCTGAGCACTCAGAACCAAACTTTGGATCAACTTCTGTCTCTCAATGATATACCCGATCTGATGGATATTGACTTCAATCTCCTGACAGCGGGAAGCGGAGTAGATTCTTCTCTTTCTGTTCCCCAGACAGAGCAGGATGTCTCAGATGCAGCTTTGGACTCTCTACAGTACACTACAGATCCTTCCCTGTCAGCATCAGCAGGCACAATGACAACAGCAGCGCCTTTGTCCAGCGAACAACAACAGACTCTAGTTCAGGACGAGATTAAAGACGCAAAAGAGAAAAAGAAGAAAGAAAAGAAAGAAAAGAAAGAGAAGAAAGAGAAGAAAGAGAAAAAGGAAAAGAAAGATGACGATGCCAAAAAGCTCACCAAGGAGGAAAAGAAAGCATTGGCCGAAGAGAAGAGAAGGAAAAAGGCGATTGCAGCAGAGGCAAAGGCGTTAGCAAAGGCACAGGCAGCAAAGGAGAAGGCAGAGAATCCAGACAAATTCACGGGAGCATCGAAGAAGCAAAAACAAAAACCAAAGGCTACAGGAACGGCAAATACATCATTGGCTTCAACGCCAGCACCGGAGGCTAACGCAACGGTTCCTTTGGAAACGGAAGAACAGAAATTGCAAAGAGAGATGATGAGACAGATAGAGGAAAAGAGACAGAAAGAGCTTTTGCTTCGAGAGCAGATGTTAAAGGAGCAGCAGAGAAGAGAAGAACAGTTGAAAGCACAAAGATTGTTCGAACAGCAGTTGAAAGAACAACAGCAGTTGAAAGAGCAACAATTGAAAGAGCTACAAAAGCCTCAAGAGCTTGACGAGAATGGTGTTCCTGTTGACATGGCCAAAGCAATGAAGTACCTCCTCGAACCATTGGAAGAGTTCAAAGAGGTTGATCTGTCCGAGAGGCTTCTACTTCGAAAGCAAGAAGAAGACGAAGGGGTTCAACCGGATAGCGATTTTGAAGGAGAAGACTTTGAAGATCTTTTGGAGATGTTTGACATTGATCCTGACGAGATATCCTTGAATTTGAGTCTTGACGACAAAAGGCAGTTGTTGATCGAAAGTATGGACGATGAACAGCTCAACAGATACGAATTCTTTCGTAGGACAAACTTAAACACCAATGGAATCAAAAGGTTGGTGAACAGTCTGGTTGGCCAAACTGTAAGTACCGACTTTGCCAAGATAATTGCAGGTGTCGGCAAGGTGTTTGTGGGTGAAATAGTTGAGAAGGCAAAGGACGCTCAACGAATGCAGGCCGAAAGTAACGTTGAAGAGCAATTGGCGTACAAGAGATCGTTGGATAGGTATGAGAAAGAAGTCAAGCTTTACAAAAGAGAGGTCAAGAGGCGAAAGAAGAACAATGATCCTTTGGGCGATCTACCACCTATGGAATCCATTGAAAAGCCTCAACTTCCAACCTTCTTGTCCGTCACTGGTGCCAAGTCATCCACAACATTGGTGAATGGGAATTTGGCAGATCCAACGTTCAACAGTTTTAGAATTGCTATTCCTGATTTGTCAACTCAGCTATCCCCTGATCATATAAGAGAAGCCTGGAGACTTTATCAGGATGAGAATAACACTGCCATCAACGGTAGATGGAGAAAACAAGGTGGTGGTGACGGATGGATGTTTAGATGAGTGATGGAGGGATGTTGTATTTTAGTGCATAGGGTCATGACTATATGTTATTCGAAATACATGTATTGCGAAACTTTGCTATAGAGGATCAGACTGACTTATCTTTTTGAAAAAGATTCGGATACTATAACAAAACGAAAAGCGAAAGATAACAGGGGAATAAAACATTCAATGAATTGAAGAAGGCCGAAGTAAAAAAATACGGCAGATTAGATAAAACATGAACTTGAGACTAGACTTTAAAATCTGTATGCTTTTTTAAGTACTTGTCATCGGGAGAAAACAAAATCTTGACGTGTTTTTCCTTGTGATCAATCAATTCGTCAAAACCCATTTCAACACCTTGTGACAGATGAATCTTTGAGGTGATCAGAGTCTGAACTTCTTCGATTGGAATGAGGCCATTTTCAAAAGCTTCAACACACATTTCGAAATCCTTCTTGACGAAGCAGATGGATCCAGTGACAAGCTTTTCACTAAAAGTGATTTCCATTGGCTCGTATTCAACGTGCTTACGAGCCCAGATGGCAACATTGGTGGCAATTCCACGCACAGTCAGTGCCTTGATACTGGTCTCAAATGTAGCAGGAACACCAGAACAGTCGTAAGATCTGTTGAATCCAAATCCAGTAGGAGACAACTTTTTCAAGTCTTGAATACACTGTGCTGCGGTCATTCCAGTTGGATCGTACACTTCAACTCCCAGCTTTGTGGCCAGCTCTCTTCTGATGGCAGCAGGCTCACTGACCACAATCTTACCTGCCTTGTTACCTTTCAAAGCAAATATGGTGGCCAATCCAATTGGTCCACCACCAAGAATCAAGGCGGAGAAGCCAGGCTCAAACTGAGAGACAGACACAGCGTGCCATGAGACAGCAATTGGTTGAACCAAAGCAGCAACATCCATTGGAATCTTTGTCTCGTCAAACTTGATAAGCTTGTTCTCAGAAGTGACGAGGTATTCTGCAAGGCCACCATTATGGAAGCCCAAACCAGTTAGACCAAGATAATCGCATGCGTTGTAATGTCCCAGTTGGCAGGCCTCACAATCCTCCTCCTCTTTTTTTGGAGAGTTTGGGAATCTGCCCTTATCAAGACAAGTCCCTGTGACTTCAACGACAACCTTATCTCCAGGCTTTAGGGATGTCACTCCTGGGCCAACTTCAACCACTTCGGCGGAGATTTCATGACCCAGCACCAAGCCTTGAGACAAATCCATTCCACTGATCTCATGCCCTTCCTTCTTGAAGAAGATTGGCCCATGGGTATACTCTTTCAAGTCGGAGCCACATATGCCGGTGTAGTGAACTTTTACCTTGACCTCTTCAGGGTGCTGGATTTCAGGTTCCGGATAATCCTCTGTGTATTTGATGTCACCTCGGTCGTAGTAGACGATAGCCTTCATTGTGACTTAGAAAGAAATTGAGCAATCGTTGTCTATAAGAATGAACGATATCAGCTTCTCCTTGATTGTGAAACCCTTATTCAAGAACAAGACAAACAAGAAGAATAAGGAAATGTAATAACTACTATCGCTGACTGTAAACATGGAATAGCCTCGAGCCATTCCAAAGCGCTGTACGCATGTACATATTTCATTCTTTGCAGCGAAGCAATTTGTCGTGCCGCACGGAGATACCAAGGAGGGGCTTGTCTACGTCCATTTCCATTTCTTCCTCTGCCTGTTCATCTATTCCATCTTTGAGTACGTTATACTGGTTTTGAAATGTAGTTTCTCGAGTCAACCATTACTAGTGGCTGCTCTAGCTACGCTTAGCCTCAAGCAAGCAAATACCGACCACGGCGCGTCGGGATGGAACATATAGCAGGCCAGCCAGCCGTCTGTAAGTCTACTTCCTTTCTAACTTATCTGCAATTAACCAAAATTTGCTGTTGGGGTTAATATGCTGTCGCAATAAAACGGTTACAACATTATTATTTCATTCTAAAGCAAGTTTAAAATGTCACGGTATAAAAAACGATCTTTAAGGGATCCCATCAACGTGTAGTCTCGTTGACAGACGCCTGCTTAGACTCTGAAAGCCCTTCGCTTGAGTGAAGTTCTTCTTCGTCATCCTTGACATTCAACAGCTCCTCTCTTTCGGCAATCGAAAGATCGGCAAGGATTCTCTGTTCCAAGTTTGGAATGTCGGACATACCATACACACCAATCATCACACAACCTGCAAAGCCAGCAATACAGGAGAACACTAGGGCAACAATACCTCTTGCTGTGAAACCAGCAGGCAAATCCTTAACCTGTTTGTTTTGTCCGGTCAAGTCCAAGTAGTTTTCAGTGTTACCAGCGGCATTACCACTGGAAGCAACATTTGAGTTTGAACAAACGTCGAGCCAGTTGTCGGTTAGGGTTTGGTTTGCCTGGATTGACAATGGATCCTCGATAAAGGTCAATGCCAAACCTTGTAGCAAATGCCATTCGATATGGCAATGGAACAACCAAACACCAGGGTTATCAGCCTTGAATCTAAGAACAAAGTATGATTGAGGTCTGACGTACAAGGTGTCTCTTCTCATTGGGTTTGAAGGAGCATCGTATGGAGCACTTTCGTTGTAGGCAACAGGAGATGCCTCTTCACCATAATCTGGACCTCTTTCAACAACCTGGAAGACGTGACCGTGCAAATGGAACGGATGGGTTCCGGTATCTAGGTTGTTCACGACAATTTCGACAATCTCATCCTTTTGCAAGACAAACGGATGGGTGTATTCTCCATACACAGTTGGATCTGTTGCCAAATCACCAGCGGAAAACACGGTTCCCAAAGTTGGGACCTTTGGAGCAGTGTAGGTGATGTTGTTGAAGAAGGCATAATTGACACCATCGTTCAAGTTGTCCATAGCCACATCAAGTGTAACCTGATAATCGTAAGATTCGAAAAGTTCAAGCTCTTCGACTGGAGTCAAGTAGAAGTCATCCAAGTAGTCTAGATAGTTGTCGACAAAGTACTCATCAGGCAATGGGGCAGACTCGTTATAAACGATAAAGTTTGTCACGTTCAACCTCAAGTCGCCTGGAAGGACATCAAGCATCGTATCGTCAAACTTTTGCATGAGGGCATAGTTCTTGGAGGTGTCGTTTTTGGTGGTTATCAAAACGTCGTATCTTTGAGCAACGGTGATGTATAGTTTGTCTGTAGTGTTTGGCTCAACGTAGATACCATCGACTGCAACGACGGTAAACTCGTGATCTTCAATGTACAAGTATTGAGAGACAAATCCACCAAGGTTGATGAATCTGACAAGGTATGTAGTATCCGGTTGGACGTACCAGGTGTTGTTCATGGTGTCGTTCATCAATAGATTCTGAGGAATTGGTTCGGCACCGGTAGGGTTGAAGACGTTTAGGAAATCGGCAGTCAAGTCTGGAACAAGCTTGTGGTACCATTCACCAACGGTAAGAACAACCTCTTCGTCAAAGTCGAATGGGTAATCATCGTCACTTTCCTCTTCAATGATAAGGGCAGCTCTCATACCATCCTCGTAATCACCTTCAGTGTGGGAGTGGTACCAGAACGAACCAACCTGATCAGTAACTGTAAAGTTGTACAGCATGGTGTCGTTTGGAGAAATTGGACACTGGTTAACACCTGGAGGACCATCAGCCAAGTTTGATTCATGCTGGAACAAACCATGGAAATGCAAAGATGTAGTTTCGGTTTCAAACCCATTGGTCAAGTAGAGTTCCACCGTGTCACCCTTTGTGATTCTGATTTCTGGCCATGGCCATTCACCGTTACAGGTGATGACTTTTCTTTCGAACAATCCATCAGGGTTGTACATTCCCCATCCTGTTGTAAAGTTGTAGACGTGAGTCTTTGCCAAACAAGTAGTAGCAGACGTTAGCAGTGATGCTAGTGAAAGGATCGATAGCTTCATCTTTTTGTTTTCTATTCCGTACTATGGTCTTCCAATTGTGTGTCTTACAACAGATGAGGATAAGACTTGAGCAAAATAGGACAAGAAAAGTGCAAACGGTTAGCTTGTTAAAGGTCAAAGGTCAAGGCTCAATCTAACCTTTTCGAGGTTGTACAGTGCTGCATGGCGAACATGCTGAATCTTATATGATATTTTTTTTTTTTGAACGGGTCTGTTCCCAAGTGCCTGTGTGGCCAGTAGTGAAAGACTGATCTTATGATATAAGGGATATAAGCATAAACTTGGTCAAAGCGAATAAGAGAGCGTACGGATAAGAGGAGGGCAGCAAAAAAAGCATAAATAGGATGCATATTTGCGGCTATTATTAGGAAACCTCTGTACTAAAGCTTAATTTGCACAAAAGCCGCACGCGTGAAATCTAAATGCGAAGAGTCCCAGCAAGAAAATTCCACTTTTGAATGCTCATTTGGTTACAAACATGTCCACTCTTAATTTCCTAAGCATTATCGACAAGCAAATCGCCAACGGTCATTGCCAAGAAGGGCATTAATTTCATCAGGGTAAATGCTCTTTACTATTGGGGCAGTGATATACGTGCCATCCAGAGGAGTTGGCAAAACGTGGCCATCCATGTGACTACTCAAAGTTGGAGCCTTGTACCACGATGCAATAGATAGGAATTATCAACCAATGATGACTTGATCAAACCTAATTTGAATGTGAAGGGGAAAGCCAATTACATCTTTCATTGGGGGATATATAGGACCGATGTCTCCACAACCGTCCATGTTCTCTATGGGCTCTTCTTTTGCAACCGTTGCTGGCACAGTGCGTGTGCATGGCTATTTTAAGGTTATCTTCTATTGTAAGCCGCACGTGTAAAAGAATCACTCAAAAAAAAAAGAAGAAACCCCAAATTAGAGGTGGTGAAGAAAATTCCCACATTTTCCAGACCCGTATCTCCTCTGGTTTCTAGTTCAATCATTGGATACCCTTTAACTCCACTAAAACAAACACAATTGACAGGGGTCCATTCAGAGTGTTTTAGGCTTTAGATTATCGTACGAGCCTTGCAGAATTTAGGTTGGAAGGGGCGGAACGTAGCATTGAAAGAACTATCAAATAGACATCGGCAAAAATTAGACGGGTGCAAACAAACCACCACGGCGCATCGGCGGAGTGCTCCCGTAGGTAGACGTATCCGCTAGATACAGTGTCTGTAGCTAGGCCATGCCACAGGCACGTTGGTGGAGAAGAGTTCCCAGTCACCTTCTTGCTGTTGCTGTTGATAGAGTTAAGAAAACTTGCCAAAATGACATCAACTGTAATCTGGACCATCATATGATTCTTCCAGCTGCCTGAAACCCAAATTGGCTACAATCAGTTAATCATGCCTAGTCCTCCAAGGGCTGCAAACTTGGAGAATGTAACAGTACCCATGGTGATAATCATCCTCTGTGCCAACCTTTCAATCACAGATTGGCCAATTGCGTCTGTTCAATTGCACTAACACGGACAGATCGTCGGTGAAGCAGTCCCGTTGTCCTGTTTGTTGGAGCAGTAGGGTTCCTGTTAATGCCCTGGCTGCAGATGTCACATTGGAAACACATCAGGGGCGTGTGACTGCAACAAAAGGAACATTCTGCAGCTGCAAACGTTGTACTTTGATGAATCAGATAACTTGGACCGATTCATCCAGCGATTTTCCATACCACAAGCAACTCAACAAGGTTCACGAATCAAATTCAACCAATTCCAAGACCCATCCATGACGTTCCTGGTTGGATACAATACAACACAATACAATTGCTTGCCTTCACTTTTCATCAAAGCAAAGGCATCAGTCAAATCGAACTCCAAGACATTCCGCGTAAATCTCGCAAGAGTTCTTGGCAGTGAGTGCTTTCTATTGTACATTAGACTAAATTAAGCTTTATTTGACCGCACCAAGTTCTAATCATTCTGGAAGTGTTGGCAACCAGGACGATTGATCGATTGAATGCTGGTGCTATTAGATTCGTTTTTAGCACTAGGTTCAACCTCTCAACAATCGCAATCCCACAAGAGACATTGAATAGAGAGTTTCATCGTGTAAATAGTACAATGTGTGCCATTCTGATGATCATGAACAAAGTTCAAGAAAAAAGCAAAGAGAAATGTCCAGGTTCTTGAGGATTGGGTGTATTCGTTAGCGGCAGCGGCATCTTGACGATGATCATAGGCAACCAAACAATAGTAGAGGTGGAATTCGTCAAATCCTACCCTGTAAAAGAAACAAGGTGGTGAAACAAACCCGCCAATGGGGTGCAGTCTAGAATTCCAAAGCTAGAGCGATACGACCCAAATTGACCTTTCTCTTCTTTAAATCTCCTCAATCCAAACCTTGCAAGAAGCGGAGAATTGCAAGCACCTCTTCAATCAGGAGCCGTGCAGCCAAGAACTTCCCTGGTGTACCAAGAAGGGCAACTGCTGGGGACCTTTGATTGTATCAAGTGTTGGCATAGATCCGATATAAGCCACTGCTGTAAAGCTTGTCACTGGCTTTGCGGCTGCAAGTATGAAATAGCCAACTCGATTTCACTCTAAAGCAAAAGGAAAGCTATTCCATATGCTCCCTGTCTAGTAATTTGTAGGGGTGAACTGAAGTTTGTAGTGAAATTCCAGGGTCTCTTCCCCTTTTGATTGGCTTGACGGGCCATCTCTTGTGTTTTAAAGCATTGTGGTTTCCAGAGACAGCCTTCAAAACTTTAAAAAACCTTCCCTTCCAGATATTTATCTGGTAGATCTGTTTGCACGATGCCATTGGCTCTTCAAACATTTGCATCCAGGTTTGACAAACTTCTATTCACCCATGGAATCTGCGAACAATAGCCATCTGCACACGTCATAATTGGTAGATGCAATTGTTGAGCATACACAATAAAGCACATTCATGCGATTCATGCATGGCAAATAAAGTTTGGTGGAAAACCTCTAATTTTTTCCAACAAGGATGGTTAATTCAACTGATGAACCCAGATTAGTGAAGAGTGATGGTTGGTTGGTTCCTCATTGGCAATTTGCCAAACATGGCAGGAGGGGACTTTTCCCGCTCCATCTAGACCGATAGATTTTATATAAGAGTACATGTTTCCTTAATCATCGTTAAAATACACACACAGCTAAAAAAAAAGTTACTACTGATGGGTTTCTACTTTACATCAAATCTCGGTTAGACAACATCCTCATCAAAATGGCCAACAACGTTTTCAACGTTCAGATTTTCTTCGTTGTCTTCAGAGAGACATTGGAAGCATCCATCGTGGTGTCTGTCCTATTGTCGTTCTTGAAACAGAGTATTGGTGATAGAGAGACCGCCGATGGACCTCAAGTGTACAAGAGATTGGTCAAACAGGTTTGGGCAGGTTCGGTCATCGGTGTCATCCTCTGTTTGATTCTTGGATGTTCTTTCATTGGTGCCTACTATTCCCTAGGTTCCGATATCTGGTCCAAGTCTGAAGATTTGTGGGAAGGTATCTTCTGTATCATTGCAACAATCTTGATTTCACTCATGGGTATTGCAATGTTGAGAATCAACAAGTTGAAAGAAAAATGGAGAATCAAAATTGCCAAAGCTTTAGTTGCAGAACCTGCCACTGGAGGAAGATTTGGAAAGTTCCGTTTTGGATTCGTGGTTAGAAAATATTCCATGTTTATCTTGCCATTCGTCACATGTTTGAGAGAAGGTCTTGAAGCCGTTGTCTTTGTCGGTGGTGTTGGTATCGGTACCCCTGCTAAATCATTCCCATTGCCTGTCTTTTGTGGTTTGATCTGTGGTGTTGGTGTTGGTGCTATCATCTTTTACGGTGGTTCTGCAATCTCATTGCAAATCTTCTTGTGTATCTCCACCGCCATCTTGTACTTGATTTCTGCCGGTTTGTTCTCCAGAGCAATCTGGTACTTCCAAACCTATGTTTTCAACAAAAAGACCGGTGGTGATGCTTCCGAGAATGGTTCAGGACCAGGTACCTACAACATCCATCAATCTGTCTGGCACGTGAATTGCTGTAACCCGGAGACTGACAATGGTTGGGATATTTTCAACGCTTTGCTTGGATGGCAGAACTCTGCAACTTATGGATCGGTGCTATCGTACAACATCTACTGGCTTGCCGTCATTGCAACGTTGCTACTAATGTTGTTCGAAGAGAAGCATGGCCATCTTCCATTCATGAAGAACCTAACATTGAGAAAGCTGAACCCAATGTACCATATCAAGAACAAGAAGAAGGATGAATTGAGTCCAGAAGAACAGCAAGAACTATTCCGTAAGGCCCAAGAAAGGCTACAAGAAAGAGCTGCTGGCGACGAAAACTTTGAGAAGGCTTGAAGCGATGGTGCGCTTTTCCATTGATGTTGTATCTGAGTGTTGCTTGAGTTTTTATGATATCTAACAGTGTTTCCGTCTCTCTACAGCGACAGTGATATTGTCCAACTTTGCATGTTGTACTATAATAAAATGCAATTACATGAATAAAGTCAGTATGTCTAGGGACTTTGAAAATAAAGCCATTACGTCTAGGGCTTTGAAAATAAATGTAGCTCTATTCAATGTAGAAAGTACGGCAAAAATAAAAAGTAGACTAGCCACGAAAGAACAACACCTCAATGTGCAAATCTGAAATCCAATCTGCTTGAACCTTTATCTGTAGTTGTTTCACGATAAACGTCTTTTTCCTCTTCACTCATGGCCTTCCAAATACGGTCTCTCTTTTTGTTGATATGAACGTAGAACATCTTGGACCCAATCAAAATTGGAGCCAAAAGCACCGAAAGAGCAAACAACACAGCGTTACCTTTGAGATACAACGGCTTGTCACTCTCTTTATAAACGTTGGAAGCAATGATGGATCCTGCCTGGACAAACATATTGTACAAGGAAGCAGACACGGTTCTAGTCTTGATGGATTGCGAGTTTCTTGAGCACAATGACACCATCATTGCATGTAGGTAAGGGTTACCCATGATCAAAGTGACTAAAGCGTAGGTTCCCCACTTGTTCACCATTGCTCCTTTCCACCATCTCAAGACACCAATCAATGGCACTGTGTATATTGGCTGTAACAAACTCAAGTTCAATCTTTCGTTGATCTTTTCCGAGTACCAAGTGATCCAGAGTAACAAGATAATGTGAAGGACGTTCTGGGGAATCGATAGCAAGTTGACTTCAAAAGTGTTAAATCCTAGATTTAGCAACACTAGACTCAAATATCTCGAGAAAACGTTCACAGGGATGTACGCAACAAGGCCAATTAAATAAATTGGCCATAAGTAGTAGTCTGCAATAGCAGCTCCAAGCATCTTCAAGGTAATACCCTGTCTGTTGTTCATGTCACCTTTGGTAGGATCATCCCTCAAGACTTTATTAACAACAATCTTCACCTCTCTTTCATCCTTAAACCATCCTTTCTTAGCCCATGGTTTTTTTGTTTGAGCAACGGAAGGAACCATCAAGAAGAAAGCAGAGACACCAATAACCAAAGTAATCAATCCTTCGATCAAGAATAACCATTGCCATCCAAACATACCCCTGACTCCTCTCATGTGTAAGATTCCATAGGCCATGATACTGGTGACGATTTGAGTCAAAGAAAGAGTTGTCCAAAAGTATGAGAGTTTGATGGAAAGTTCACTGCCTGTGTAGAAGTACGACATCCATAAAACCAAATCTGGAATAAATCCACCTTCCAAGAATCCAATGAAGAATCTACAGGCGTAGAATCCTTCTTTGCCTGTAAGTTTGCACTGTGTCACTGTAACGATAGACCATAGGGTCATCTGAATAGGGATCCAAATATCCGAGCCTAGCCTTTTGCTGACCAATTGGGAAGGCAACTCAGCTGACAAGAAAGCTATATAGAAGATGGTATTTCCGTTGTTGTACTCGTCAGTAGTCATGTGTAAATCTTTCAACATGTTATCGGAAACAGCTTGCGCTAGGTTACCTCTATCAATTTGCAAAGCGACAAACATGAAGCACGCCAATAGGGTGACCCTAATGTCGAGCTTTCTGTTGACTTTCTTTTCTTCCTCTTTTGTCCAGGTAAATTCGGGATCAAAGTATTCTCTGCACTCATACTTTGTGGAGTTGTACAAGTCAATGTAATAGTTTGCAGTGACTGGATTGGAGAACGGATTCTTGGTTGATGCGGAAGATAAAGAAGAATCTTCATCTTCTGAGGTTGAGCTTGAGCCCTTGATGTAAGGGTCGGTAGCTTCAGTGACCTCATTTTTGAGATCCACAACTGGCACTTCTTTGGTAGTCATTGTAAAGCGAGTATCTGCGATTGTGGTTGCTATACTTAAAATACAGTAATCATATCGCAAATTGTAATCTCTGGGATGAAACAAATCTCTTTGTATTTATACCAATCCCTAGGACTGAAAATTCATTTTCAATTCTGGTAGCCAGACTTTTTTTCTGCAAAAGTTCAAACTCATAACTTGGCTTTTCAAGATGGAGGCTCAGTAGTGGTGGCGGTGGCTACCTTTCGGAGAGTTTACATATCTAAGGGTCCAAGGGTCCACCTATCCAACGGTTTTGTGGACCCTTAGATCTTCTCTTATCTTGGTGGAATAAGCAGAAGCGTGATATGATGCGTGTATCTCACGTGGCGAATGTCGCTACCCTGTTGATCAGAACAATCGAATCTACTCTGAAGCCATGTGTATGGTGGGTCCATAGTTTTTCAATCCATCGAGTCTCTTGGCGGTGTTGAAAAGCTCCCGCGTTCACGTGAGACACCGAAATCCTGAGGCTCATGTGGAGAGTATGGCTGGGGAGACCATAGTATAAATAAGTGCGGCTTCCCGCCAAGCAGAACGTCTTGCTCTGGTCTGTCTCATGGCAGCAATTGTGCTTTGAAGTAGAACACAACGTTTGTCATTTTATTTGTATGGGTCAGAAGAATCGTGTACATGTGTAGTATGTGCCGCTGCTTGCCTCGTGTGTGTATCAAATATGGTGGTTTAATTGAGTGCACCAAAGGCTGGGCAAGAGTGAGATGGTAGCAAACCATGAAACATTGCAATATCCTAGTGTAGTAGTATGTTACTTCCAAGGCGGAGCTGTGATCGTTGAATCAAGGTATCAAATGGTGTTTTGAAGGGCACCGAGTGTCCATCCCTCTTTGCTTTGTTTTGCCGTTGACCCCAAAGGATAAGTGGAGAGAGTGCGAAGTTTGGAAGTTAGTTCCACCGATTCCTGGGCACTACATCCAATTCAAAATGGCGAACAGATGTGTGAGTAATGAGAATTCAACCATTGACTCCTCTCTGGTATGGGAAACCGTTTGTGGTCAAGATGAACAAGCTGTTCGTTTATCGTCTAAACCCATCACCCATCGGTTCCTCGTCCTGTGAAGAATCCAACAGTCAACAACTCTTCTGAAAAGTTCAGTTACGTGGTTCATTACGTACACATGACTCAGCGACTCACAGGGCTCACCCCACACTCGCCAGATACAGAACAGGTGCTAACCACAACCGCTTACCCCTCAATTTTCCAACCTACTTTTTTGGAACGATATAACCGCCAACGGTTGGGTGATTTGGACTGATAATATTTGGATCATGAGTGTTGGTGATAGATATGGATGTTTTTTGATGAATTGAGATGGTTGACCAATAGCCAACTTGGCTATATGTAGATGGAGCATTAGCGAAGGTTGACAGACAGACAGACTACCCCATTCTTGATTGTTAAAAGATCACTTTTGTCCTATAAGCAAGAGTGAATTTACTGTAGTGGTCAATTTTAGACTGGAAAGGGTTTTAAGAATAAATAAAGATTTAGAATTTTTCAACCAAGACTTTAAAAAAAGCGCGATTAATGAACCAACGACTAATCACAAAGTCAATTTCAGAACAGGGAAGAGAAAGACCTAGTATAGATGTGAGTTTCAACCTGTCAGAATATGTTTCGTGTAGTGTAGAGTGGATTAGAAACAGCAGTTACTTTATGGGTTTTGCTTGACAAAAGAGACACCCTTTTCAATGTTCTTGATTAGAGTCTCCTTGGCAGTAGCAACCATCTCCTCTTCAGCGTTGGTCAATGAGCCTAGACCGTGGATCTGCTTGACACCGTCAACACCAAGGGTAACCTTGGAAGAGAAGAATTCGACACCTTCAGACTTGAACAATGGAGAATCAACAAAGGTTGGTTCGACAACATCCCTTTCACCGGCTAGACCGTTCAAGACGGCAGAGGCGAATCTGGCACCGGCTTGAGCCATGGATAGGGTGGCTGAACCAGCACCACCTTTAGCCTGGACAACCTCATCACCACCAAACTGGATTCTGTGGACTAGAGCATCGTAGGTTTCCTTTGGCAAGCTCTTGTGGTTGGTTTGAGAGATTAATGGAACAATGGTGATACCAGAGTGACCACCAACAACGGTGACTGGCTCGTGGGTTGGGTCGGTACCAGCAATCTCAGACAAGAATCTGGAGGCTCTTAGAACGTCCAAGGTGGTGACACCAAACAGTTTCTTTGGGTTGTAGGTACCTTTAGACTTGAAAACTTCAGCGACAATTGGGACGGTGGAGTTGACAGGGTTGGAGATCACCAAAACGGAAGCCTTTGGAGCATTGTCGGCAACGGCCTTAGCCAAGTCTCTCACGATGGATGCATTGGTGGTGAATAGATCGTCTCTTGTCATACCTGGCTTTCTTGGAACACCTGCTGGGATCAAGACAACGTCACTATCTTTCAAAGCCTGAGCCAAACCATCGTCCTCTGGACCATAACCTTTGACGGTTGAGTGGGTTGGGATGTGGGAGATGTCGGTAGCAACACCGGCACCCAATCTAAGATCGTACAATGCCAAGTCGGTGACCTTGTGGTTCAACTTCATCAATAGAGATAGAGGTTGACCGATACCACCAGCAGCACCTAGAACGGTGACCTTGTAGGCAGAGGCAGCGGTGGAGGAGAATTGTCTAATTGAAGCGGTTCTGGAGAACATTGTTGTTTTCTTTTATGGTGCAAAAGGAATAGCTGAATGAGATAGATTGTAAAAAGCAAAAGAGTCAAAGAAGAGTAAGAAAAAGTAGTAAAGGAAGAAGCAGTGGTAAAGTGTGGTTTGGTTGCAATGAATCACCCACCACTCTATGGGTATACATCTCCATCTCCATCTTCACCTTCAACATCGGTTGAAATCGATCACACACAAAACCCCCGTATTTTTCAGAACATCACCCCCCGGTGGGAGAGGCCGGGTACCGTGGGAGCGGCCGGGCGGGGCGGGCAGCGCATTTAGCAGGCAGGAGACTAAACTTTTCATTCCCTGTGTTCTCCTCCCCCTCTCCCAGTGTCCGTTCATCTTGCTCTTCATCTTCTTCGACAGAACATTGGTACAACCGATCCAGCCGCTAATAGAGGTTCAAATGTCGTATCAAAGTCGAACATTTGACAGGAGGCAGCAAGAGGATTTGATCAAACCGTCCAGAGTATGGCCATAGGCAACCCAACCCACCTGGGAGAGATATATTACATCCCCACTATGGACAGAGCAGCAAATCGAACGACTTCGGCCCCGCGCACTCTCCCCCCTCGTAGTGGACCGGGCACAGCCCAGCACAGCAGGAGCAGTGACCCACCGGGAAGTTCAGGAATGTGCTCTTAACAGTCTCTACCAAAGCCATCATCAAACCGTAGCCTTCAATCCTTATATCTGAATAATCAAATGTTCGTTTTGATAAAGTGTCGATACCGGATGCCTGTTTTTCAGAATCAAGCACTAGGTGATCATCATCAAGTGAGGTCGGTCAAAGTACTCTTCCTCTTCCACAGCCATCAAAAGAGATGTGTTGTAAAGCAGGCGTTCTGATTGGCTGGCATTCCCCACAGCTTTCTCCATACTACTAACAGAGCTTGCCTCGTGGCTGAACCTGTAATTGTACTGGCAGATGGAGAAACGGTCAAGATATATGAATTTCAAACCAGCCTTGTCTTCCATACGTCTCTGTCAACCAATCATTCTACTCATACATTGACTACTCACCACCAGATAGTGGATCTTTCATTTACCGCGCGGCAAGCCAACGGGCGGCCTCCGTGAGAAGGGGTTGATGTAAGATTCCTCATACTGATTGGAAGCTTGAAAGATGATTTGATATAAGTACTACAGGCTTTGCTATAACCATGGTAGAATCAGGTGGTGATGGTTTGATTCCTAATTGTACAAAATCCTCCTCTAAGGCTATCTCAGCTTTGAATATATATTATGAGAAGCACCTCTCCACAACATGGCCTAGCTTGGATGGGTATCCTCCTGTTGGTTCGATGGGTGCTAGCTTGAGTAGTTTGAGTCTGATGAACTTGTAATCCTTCGAAGTTATACGATCAACCTTTCTTTAAGCTCCGAAAGGTCTTTGCATTGCTGGAAGCTTTCTTGGTGTATCCGCTCATCAGAATGATGATATACTGGTGGCCAAACGTGATCCCGAGATCACTCAATGGCCAATAGTCTTTCAGACTACAGTCCATTGAGACGTTGGCTACAGGATTGCATTCTTTCCAGGCAGAAGGATTAAAAACAATAGAAAATTCAAGATCATTCCTGTCATGCAAGTTGCATGGAACACTGGATTCTTTCTAGAAGCAGTATTGCTGTTCTGGAACCATAGGCAACGAATGGACGCGTGGTCTATCTATATACAGTATTTAGCCTGTACTAGTAAGCGGTATACCAATGGCTTGTTAGCTAGTTACCATCTCAACTTGCAATTCAGCAAAGGCTATTTTATGATCAAGAATGTATATAGTTGCTCTTCACTCTGAACGACTGTCAGGCGCACAGCCTCGTTTGGCAATTTTTCGGACGGGCATTCTCCTGACGCGTCGTCTTCTTCTGTCGCTGCGGCTCGCTTTTACGCGTCGCATTAATAAGTGGAAAAAAAACGGTACATTCTTTTTCAAAAATTTGAGGTGATGTTTGTTTGATAATGGCTTTCGAGACACGTCGAAAGACCAACAGTATTACCCCATTGGGTACTAATTGTCTCTTTGGGCGCAGTTTTGAATAGACGGCAAGGCTTTGTTACTCGGGTTCGGATGTAGCACTGGCTGTTGTCGATCCACAACTGCCGTGATGAATTGCGCGTGTGTGAATGGATGCCGAACTGCTTGAAGTGAAGTTCGATTGAACGCTGAGCGGTTAAGATTGAAAGTGCTTTCTGGGTCTTGCTATGTGGTGGAGAAGTTTCAAAGGAAGATTCAACGCTAAAGCTCAACTCATGAGACTAGTCTGAAGAAAGAGAGAACAGTGCTTGAGTATCTGTGCTTGAGTTTAATCCAATGGTTTTCCAACGGAAAACCAGTAGCTATTTTTGAAAAGAGGCTCAAAAAGTGGAACCGGGACATTAATGGTTCAGAAAAATCTGTTATCACTCAGTTGCTCGGCGTGTTGATCCCGATCCCATGCTCATCCACCCCACTCTATTCTACCGTATACAATGTTACATGTTATCTGGACGTTGTAGATTCGCCCAGTGAATGCTGAAACGATCAACCTTGTTGGTGAAATTTCCACAGTAATCACATGGAAAGTGCCATGGCTTAACTATGCTTCTGATTGCGAGGCCATCGATGATTTATCCTTGAATGGATTGGGCCGATTGGGAGTATGTGTTTCTCTGTTCTTGTGTGACATACCGTGACACGGAATGTGAACACGAGAATGATTAATACCAGGTACTCGAAGAAGCAAGCAACGACCGCCGGTTGCTGTCAATGTAGAAATCTAAAAATAAACAACATCAACAAAAAGATAAAACTCGTTCACAACCTGAAAATGGAACAATTGCTGGAGCTGTTGCCTGTGCTACAAAGATCATGCGATACCACTGAGGAGAATCTGTGCATACAAACAAACATACTGTCAACGGAATGGAAGCACAAGAGCTAGAGCAAGGCTCTCTTCCAGATGTACGTATGTATATATTCATGTATATACCACTTCTAGGTACATTGTTGATTCGAATCGATTGTACGATCATCCTTCATGGTTGAAGGCAGCGGTAAAGAGCTGGTGGCGGTTTCTCACCTGAATACTTGCTGCTAACCACCAACATTCCCCGTCTCGGCTCGCCATGCCGTGCCATTCCCGGGCGGGCCACGGGGCGGACTACAAGGGGCGGGGGGTCTCTCTCGCAGGCTCAATTTTTCAGCATGTACTTTATCGGTCCTCCTTGCTGGTCGCTGTAGAAGGTTCAAGAAAGGACTTTGAGGTTTCGTTCGAACGTAGCTATCTGGACTGGCTGATCAAATGATCAAACGATCAATGCAACAGAGTCATAACAGACGGTTGTAGTGTAGAAAGAACGAACGGGTCGAACCGCTGATGTCCACATGAGGAAATGAAATATGTAGACCCACAATCTCCACCGGGCACAGCACAAGCGAGATCATGGGAATCCACCGGGACGTCCACCGGGGAGTACCCGCCGTGGCACGGCACAGAGCAGGCGACGCGTAGAGAGAGAGAGCCCAAGCCCAAGCAAGCCCCAACGTGTGAGGATCTTCCCAGATACGGCCATTAATTTTCGTGAGGTCTTTCTCACCAAAATTCAAACCACAACCAATTTTAGTTAGTCCATATTTCTCTTTGTTTCAAACCTTCAACTTTCTTTATCTCTAGACTAGCTCTTTGAACTACAACACCACTTCCCTGTATCAACACTATATTCTCCTTATCAAAGGCTTGTCAGGTTTACAAGAAACAAACAAGCAGCAAAAAGCGGTTGCTACTTTACTTGCTTACGAACAGGTCTGCTCTCTCCCAATCTCTTTTTGCTTCCTTCCCTATCAGAAAGACAAGAAAAGAGAAACCTCCATTCTGACTGACCCCAGTTTGAAATTGAACCTTGAGTTGCCATTTCTGCTTCTCTGTGTGTGCTTGTGTGTGTTTGTGTGTGTGTGAATGCCAACTGCTATCTTTCTACTATGATGTCTTCATCTCCGCCTCCTAACAACAGTTCAAACTTCAAAAATTTGTCTACAACAAACTCTAACTTCACGATATCCTCTTCTCCACTGTTGGCTGAAAACTTGACGCTTCAAACCATTGAAAACTATGACTTTCTAGAGTTTACAAACCCATCCGGCGCATCCTCGTCAAACACCCAACACCAGCATCATCATCATATTCAATCGCAACTCTTACATCAGGAACCATACTTGATGCCCAGCCATATCCTTTTGCAGCAGCACCACATGAATGAAGGAAACACAAATGCCTCTTCTTTGTCTAGCTCTGCTGCCAATGCCATGATACGAAATGATGATATCTCTTCGAACTCCAACGATAGCGATTTCATGGATTTTGTGCCAATCTCCACGAACTATGATCCCAATCTGCAATACCCACCAGTGAGCCAGATCTCAGAATCCTTCTCAAACTCAACTATCTCCTCAATAAACTCATCCATCAATAACAATCCACTGATGCCTTCCCTCATATCAAGCAGCTCCATCAACAATAGTCTCTACCAGACACCCTCCAGAACAACGACAACTCCAAGCCTCTCATCAACTGCTCTATCGGTTAGACGTAGATCGTCCTCAACAACAATCAACATGTCCAGCCATAACAATACAACGGTGATCAGCCCCCCTCTTCAAACACCTATCAAAAGGTCAGCCTCTTACATCACCCCAAGACGTGCCAATTCATCCGTTGCTAGTACAGGTGCTGCATCCTCAACTGCCACGATCACTCTCAGTGCTACAGGTACTGCTAGTTCAATGGGCCATAGAAGGTCCAAATCTAGAATGTCTCTGGCTGAAAAATCTCCAGTGAATGGGAATCCGTTTTATACCCCTCCCTATTTCTTATCTCCAAAGATTAGCAAGCATAGAAAGCACAAATCCATCACCACATCCGTGTCTATCAACCATTTGGATACGGATATTCAACTGCAACAGAACTACCATGCCCAACAGGATACCCATACCGGTGGAGGCTCTCCACTCAATACCCCACTGAGAACCCCTGGTAGACCAAGGAAACGTGGAGATGATGAAGAGGAAGACGAGGAAGAGGAAGAGGACGAGGACGAAGAAGAAGACGAAGGGGAAGGTGATTTCAAACAGGACGATAGCAACGAGCATGAAGATGTGGTGGATGAGTCCATGGACTCCGATAAACAGGACTCTTTCTTCATTAGTCCTTCGATGCTTCTCAAGGAGAAGTTTGGTGGAAAGCTGTCCGAGCTGCATCTGCCGTCAAACTACACGACAGAATCAGGTATGCTACCACAGTACGATTCAACGGGTCATCATAGCCGCTCTACCCCAAGTTCGAACCATGCTACAACTGCTTCATCCTTGATGAACAAAGAGCTGCTTTCCGCAGGTGCGAACTCAGACTCAAATGAACATGCAAGCGCAAATGCAATTGCAAAATCGCAATCTTTCATCAATCCTGAGGTGTTGAACCAAATGCAGGAGGTTCCATCGATTGTTGAATCGGACAATGTTGAGATGGGAACACATGATGTGTTCATGTTCCCTGGCCAGCAACAGCATCTTCATCATCACCCACCTGTACTAGCAAGATCTCGTACCATGCCTCCTCTGTCTTCTCAAGCCTCGAGCAAGCTCACCAGATCACGCTCCTCGATCAACCTCAGTGAGATTGCCGCTTCCAAAGAGGCTAAAACTGCAGTTTTGAAATCTTCAAACTCGTTCAGCTCTCATCCCACATACTCCATCAGTGAGGTGCCTGAAACCCAAGAGAATGCGAATGAACTTGAACAGTATCAACAAAAGCAGCATCAGGGACAGCCACATCAAAATACCCATCTTGAAGAGCAGTCGCCTAACTTGAGTCAGATCCATCAGATTGCATTCCAACAGCAGCAGCAGATGAATGAACAGGCGAGCGATCAGTTCCCAGCACCATCGTTACCCGTTCAGCATCAGCAAAAGCAACAACAGCATCACCACCATCAACATAACCTTCACAATCACACTCATCAATTTCACCAGCAGCATCAATACCAACAGCATCTCCCTCCGCAACAACAAGCTCAATTCCAACATCAGCATCAATACCAGGCTCCATTTTCATCCCAGCACCAACAGCAACCCTCCCAGCATCGTCCGTTCCCTGGCACTAGCAACTCTCTAGTTGCCAATTTCCCATATATGACCCCACCAAACTCTTCCTCATCCTCATCTTCTCCGGCCATGGTCAACTCTTCAAGCTTGCTCCATAGTGTTGCAACGAACAAGGCGGCAATACGCAAGTCGCAACCTTCAAAACGTTCAGAGACAATCCATAGCGTCCATGGATCCATGGAACACGATGAACAGGCCGCATCGGATGCAACCTCGCCGGCTCATTCCGACACCTCTTCGACAACAACAACAGCCTCATCATCGGCAACGACAACCCGTACGCACTCGAGAAAGCCAAGTTTAATCTCGCTTGTGGAGCCTGAAAAACTTGACTTGCCACTTCAATCGTCCCGGTCAAAATCTAGAGCCAAGAACTCCGATCAGGAAAAGAAAAAGATTCATGAATGTCCGTTGTGCCATTCCAAGTTCCAAAGGCCAGAACATGTCAAGAGACACATGAGGTCGCACTCTTCAGAGAAGCCGTTTATGTGTAGCGAAGATGGATGTGGTAAGAGGTTCAACAGAAACGATAACTTGAAGCAGCATTTGAGAAAGATTCATAAGCTGGATATCTAACAGGCGGTAAGGCGACATGCCGTTTGTTCTTAACTGGAAACTTCAAACCGTTTATAGCATTCTTTTTATATACTTTTCTGTTTGTGAGTTTTGTGATCACTCATTCTTGTGTGACTTTATTCTTTTCTTCTGATGCCTTGATACATCATGCTTTATTCTGCACTCGTTCATTCCCCTGTGTGTTCTTTTTTTCTCTTTTTCCTGTCTCTCTATTAGAAACTCTCCATTTGCATTAAGTGACATTTGACAACCTCATACTTTTGTATTTGCTCATGAAAAATATCATTGACAGTTCCCCATCGGAGAATAAATAGTTGTTTGAAAAGCCTACAAATAAAAGGCGAAAAACATTTAAATCAACAACACAAAAACGAGAAAAAGAGAAGAAAAACTGCTGCTACTCAGCATCGTCATCATCATAGAGCCTCTCTGATTTGAGCGTCAATAGGCATCTCACCAACATCAACACTGGCAACAACGTTCGACTTGTGGAATTCCTGCTTCATAACAGCACTTATAAAGTACAGAACAGCAGCAATTGTAAACAAGATAGCCAAGGCAAGCAACGAGCAAACCATACAGGTCAAACTCAACCATTGAAGAACGGCATTGACCGCATAAAAGACAACCCTCCACCAGTTATTATCGATCTTTTGAACCCCAATGATGAACCAGTCTGGAACACGGAATATCTTCAGTAAGAAGGGAATCTCAACAAAGGCAAGGATTGGGGCCTGTACTATAGCAATGATGGCAAAGACAATCACAACGTTGAAGTGGAAAATGTTGGCAATTCCCAAGGCTAGACAGAGTGGAACTAGGAGCATTCCAACGTACTGGCCATACAAACTGTCAAAGAATCAGGAGGGGTGAGTTGAGATTGTTAGTAAGTGTCATGTTGTACAGCTATGTGCCTTGGAATTTGAGTGATGAGAAACTTACCTGAAGTTCCTTGACTTCATGTCATCTCCGAAGCCAGACACTTTTATGTAATCTGTGAACGCCATTTTGATGTTTTTTTATGTCGGTGGTATATCTATCAGATAATAGGTCAGCTGGTCAATTCAATTGATAGTACCAAGTGTTTTATCAAGAGGTATCTGTTAATCAAAGAGAGAGGTGTAGATAAACATCAACAACTGACAAAATGAGATGATTGTTTGTGTGTCTTCAGAGGCTTTAAAAAGCCGAGCCACGCAGACAGCAGCTCTCGCTGCACAGCCTCGACTTCTCCATTTTTCACATCATTGCATCACGATAATAAGACACTGATACTTGTGTGAATAGGTATGTAAGTAATACTGATCCACAAGATTCTCCCCTTTTTCTTTTCTTCGTTAGGTTCCCATTGCCAGATCTACAGAACATACCTGATTAGACCCGTTGTTCTTCCTGTATAGGAGAAAACACCATATAGCAACATCCGCTGCACACTTCAAGAACCCCAGAGAGAGCGTCGAACGTATCGCCCCTCTCATCACTTTTCGCATTACACAAGATCGTCCGACATGTCCACCACTGACCACCAAGAAAGTTCTAGCAAGAACGAAGTCGACAGCAATAACGGGTATGAGTCGGATGAAGATTCAATCACGGAAGCACTCGAGCAGGTTGGAACGTTCCCATCTTTCTCCATACCCATGCTACCGAGTCTATCTTCAATGGCCAAAGATTACAACAGTGGAAGCTTCACCAAAAGGTTGACCGAAATATCCAAAAATAATTTACCCAATGGCTCAACGTTTGAAGCCCAAAGAGCAAATCTTGAAGAGATCATAAGTAATAGAAAGCAAGAATTCACAAAGATATACATGAGTTTGAGTGACTCGCTTGCTGAAGTGATCAACTCAAACATAGAGTACCCTTTGGAATATTTGGATGAATCTCAGATGGTGGAAGATGACACAACTAAAGATGTGCCCGATGCTAATCTCAAGGCAAAGTTGGCCAAAATATCAAGTACAACCTCACACGTTGAGGAACTTCTCTCCACATATGACCATTTGACATACTTAAATCAGGAACAGGTTAAAGATCAACAATTCCTGAGGGCAAGAATCAAAGAGATACTAGGCTTGGATTTGAAACCACTAGATCAGAGGTTTTTAATCCAGCGAATAATGTCCAGAACCTATCTCGAAAAGCAGAAACTTGAGAAGGAAATCCATAATGATCAAGAGTCCGAATCCGACTCACACTCTGACTCTGACTCCTCATCGGACAATGAAGATCAGGTCTTGCTGACGGCAAAAGACAGAGAGCCAACATACTTCGACTTAGAAAATGATATCTTAGGGTGTCGACATTACCAAAGAAACTGTAAGATTGAATGCTCAACGTGTAAGAAATGGTACACCTGCCGTCTATGCCACGACTCCGAGGTTTCGACACATCAGCTCAAACGAGATCAAACAACACATATCCTCTGCATGTTTTGCAACACACCACAACATCCACAGCAGTACTGCATCAACTGCACAAGAGAACTGAGCACGTATTATTGCTCAAAGTGCAAACTTTTTGACAATGATCCATTGAAAAGCATCTACCACTGTGATGACTGTGGAATCTGCCGTCTAGGTCTAGGTTTGAACCAAGACTATTTCCACTGTACGGATTGTAACGCGTGCATTTCGATCGAACTACAGAGCAATCATAAGTGCATCGAGAATTCAACACATTCGAACTGTCCCATCTGTGGAGAATTCATGTTCAGCTCGACAAAGGCAGTGGTATTCATGGGATGTGGCCATCCGATCCATCAGTCCTGTTACGACGAGCACACCAAGCATTCCTACAAGTGTCCTGTTTGTTCTCGTACAGTTGTGAACATGGAGCTACAGTTTAGAGTATTGGAGAAGGAGATCAGAGAGACTAA
Source organism: Ogataea rishiriensis (assembly GCA_030569615.1). Classification (NCBI taxonomy): domain Eukaryota; kingdom Fungi; phylum Ascomycota; class Pichiomycetes; order Pichiales; family Pichiaceae; genus Ogataea; species Ogataea rishiriensis. The sequence continues at coordinate 4,461 of JAJMLH010000006.1, read as the reverse complement.
AATGCCTGAAGGCATGGAAAACTGGATGTGCATTGCAAAGTGTGTTGATTGTGGTGGGAAATCAAAGGTTGGGTATCATTACCTTGGAGTTCGATGTGATCATTGTGGAAGTTATAACACCATGCAGTTGAAGCTTCTGAAGAACGGAGAGATTATTGAAGAGGACGAGGAGAGGGTTGCTTCAGACGATGATCGAGAGGAAGATGACCAGGATGATGTTAACGATAACGAGGTGACTAATGAACATAACAACGGTCTGGAAAGCCAGAAGAGGATAGCAAGAGATTATAGGAAGAAGATCAAGAAAGATTCAATCAAGAAGCATGTTGGATTCATCGAGAACTCCCTCGAAAACAACTTCCAGTTTCAAGAGATTGGAACGGAGGAAGGAGGTGCATTTGCAGGAGGGTTTATAGCAAGAGGAATCACAAATGGCTTTACGAGCGGCATTGCCTCTGCAGCAGGTACCAGTGTAGGTGGAACCGATGAAGATTACGATGACGATGACGCTTATGCTGATAACTTCATCAGGGTTGTTAACAACTTTGACAAGTATTCGTCCATTAGTGATGCCTTTAAGGATTGGCTAAACGGGTCAAAGAACAAGCTGGTTGTTTCAGGTGATGGCTTAACGGAGGGTACTACGAATAAAGGTACTTCTAATGACGGCTTAAATCAAAGGGGGAAAGATGATGCTCATGTTGATGGTGATGATGATGATGACGATGTCGATGGGGAGGAAGATTTTTCTGTAAGGACCCGTTGTTGAATGGTCATACACTGTATACTAAATTAGCTTTGAGATGGCATTGAAACCAATGGCCTGAAAAATCAAGGAGCAATGAATTATATTTTTAATCGTATAGTAAAAGGAAAGGCATAAATAAGTAATAAGTAGTGTAGAAAAATAGTCATCGAAGCAAACAAAATACTAGTTCCCCTTTCTACTCCGCAAGCTAGCGATAGGAATACTCAAGATCTTTGATTTCTTATGGATTCCTACATTGGGCGGAGAAGTAGGCATCATACCAACAGAACTGGACGTATTTCCAAATGACAAACCACTGGGTGAATTGGTGTAAGAGCTACCTGATCTACTGGACCCACCAGACACGGTACGTCTATGCGAGGAACTGTGGTTCAGTGAAGCAGCGTGGTTAGCAGCAATATAGGAGTCAGATAGCTGTTGCTGCTGCTGTTGTTGTTCCTCACATTTGGTTATCGCAACAGGGGTTGAGTTTGGTGATCCGTCAGTCGTTGCCCTCCTTTCCAGCTTTTGAATCGGAGGCATTGTGTGTGAGGGCTGCTGTTGTTGATGTTGATTGTACCCACTTGTAGAATAGTGATGATGATTGTTGCTATTCGCTGAAGACAATGATGATGGGATTGAGCTTGTTGACTCCGCAGTGTTTCTGCGCGCTCTTTGAGTTGCAGAGGCCGATGGAGAAGGTTGAGGAGATGGCTTCAAATGGATGAGATTGTTCACTGATGACAAACTGTTGGTCAATTTAAGGCCTAGCTTCACTCTGTTTTCGTTTTGAAGCTTGAAATCTTGAACCTTCAATGCTGCGTCTTCGGCAAGGTCCAGATTCGAAGAAGCGCTCTTCACCATTTTCAAAGACCCAGGCTGGCTTGCTACCTTAGCTTGTGATTTCAACGATGCCAATGAATTTGAAGAGATTCTTCTTATAGGAGCGGATATTGCCTGGGTCTGAGTATGATGCTGATGGCTCTTATTTGATGCCGATGTTGATGCTGCCACTGATGTTGATCCTGATGTTGATGCTGGTAGTGGCGTAGATGTCGGTGTAGAGCCGGACGTCGATGCAGATGCTGTTGTGGAATTGTTTGAAGAGCCCGACGATATTGATGACGAACGGCGCCCTCTGGGTTGAGATAAAGGCCGCTGGCTCGATGGTTGTGTATTTCCAGTGACATTTTTTGATATGGAATTCGATGAACCATTACTTTCAAACGATAGTCTCGTGGACGAAACATTGTTGGTGTTTTGCTTGACGGGTGATTGCTCTGATATTTGCGAATTCGATCTAAATGTTCTCATCGACATTGAAGATCTTTGAGAAGCTGGCGACTGTCCCGGAGGCTGAGCGGATGAGTTTGTGGGCGTTGTAACTGCACATGACGATGAAGATGCAGGTATGCATGGAGGAGGCACTATGGACAAATTGATTCCTGTCGGAACCTTACGGGGAGAAACCAATGGGTGAGGGGAAAGCACCGGACTGGATGTGTTTATTTGGTTCAATGTGGCATTGCTGGTGGAGATGGGTGGTGGCGTTCTTCTTGATAATGGGGTAGTTGAAGAGACCAAGCTAGTTTCAGTGCTTATCTGATTTAGCAATGTCGTGCTACTGTTGTTGTTTCCGTTGTTGCTCAAAAGATTGGCATTCCCTAGATACACTGCATTTCCGTTCAACGCAGCTGAAGTCACATTGGAGTTTGAAGAATGCGAGCCCAGAGTGTATATTGGGGATGACTGTCTGGTAACTCTCGATGATGTACCAGAAATGGAGGAGAGAGTGCGCTCTAGCAAGTTGTTATTGGAATTGTTACCTATTGATCTTTCATCCTCATCACCTGATGAATCCATTGCCGAGGATCCTGCGGAAAACTTCCTCGGTAGGATGGACGGTAGAGCAATCTTAGATGTAAAATGGCCCGCGGTGTTGCTACCTAAAAAGGAAGATGAGGATGACGACGACGCAAGTGTTGGTGTTGCTGATGTTGACATTGGTTTTGCTGCCATAATGGCCTGTGCTGTTGCCGTTGCCGTTGCCGTTGCTGCTGTCATTGATGATGTTGGTGTTGGGGTTGGTGTAGAAGCCGTTGTTTGACTTGAGTTTTTGTTGTGAATCCCAAAAGAGCCGTAGGGCAATTGGGTTGACTGTTGGGCAATACTGTTCGACAGAAAAACCGATGGAGGTTTTGATTTGTACTCCTGATACTTCATTTGAACTTCGTAACTATATGCAACATCTATTGGTTTCCAGCCTTCGTTATTGAGCATTGTATCATCAGCTTTGAAGCTAACCAAGAGTTCAAAACACTCTTCAAAGGCGTACTGCAGTGAAAGATGGAGAGGAGTGTTGCCTTCGTCATCTTGGATGTTAGGGTAAGCACCGTTCTCCAGTAATATTTGCAAGCACTTTGAATAGTTGTTGAGGCAGCAAACGTGAGACGGCGTGTATCCATGTATGTCCCTTTGATCTATGCAAACGTTATAGTATCTGAGTAGTATGGGTAGTGTCTCAGAAGAGTTGTTTGAACATGCAATGTGAATAACAGTTTCTTTGTCGAACGATAGCTTGATCTCATCTTCTGATGTGATCTGGGTATATGAGGAAGAGTGATATTGGCCGCTCTGTTGCTGTGATATGGAGCTCCATGATTTGACAGAACGCAATGGTGAAGATGAAGATGAGGATGCGGAGGCAGAAAGCGGAAGAGGAGGCTGTTGCAGCATCAACCTTTCAGAGATCAGCTGTAGTAGTAGTTCTGTAACATCAAGCCTGTCGTAGTATGAGGAGTAGTGAAGGTTGGACCAGCCATTGTCAGGGTCGATGTTGTCAACGAGATCAGGAAATCTTTTCAACAATCTGGACACGATGAAGAAATTCCCGTCTTTTATGGCAGTTCGTAACCTTTCCGATGGATCCACCATTGTATGATACTGTGTGTGGGGATGTTAATGTGCAGAGAAGAACTTGCGATTTGAAGGTCTTGTGGCAGATGTTTGAGGTGATTTGTCTTAGAGTAAAATATATGTCTTTGGATGTGACATGAGCCGTAAATATAAGCAGACTGTAATCGGGTATCAAGAGAAGAGTAAAAGTGACGCTGGCTATATTTAGGAAGACGATTTTTGTTAAGCTGAACGTCTTAAATCGAGTATGGATAGGCCAAATGTGGAAGAGAGAAAAAACAATAGATTATTGTTCTGTATAGGTGAAAGCTGTGGAGTGAGCGATTCTTCGAGGTTCTCAAAACTGTAAGTGTATGGATGAATGTTGATGTTGTTTGTCCCTATGACTTATCATCAGAGTTGATAGCGGAGGCTATCAATGGCACACGATGAAACGAAACGAGAAAGATCCTCTTGAATGATCCTTCTTCAAGTTGCTTAGCCCCTTTGAATTTGAGTACTTGGAGTCGATGTGATTTTACTGAGGAAGCAAACGTTAGGCACAGTCTATGCGTGAGGAATGGAAGGTGAATGCTATAGCCAATACCGGTTTTCAAAAACAAGTTCTGGGACTTTCAAGGGGAAAAGAGTGTGTATGCTGATGGATGCCTTGTAAGCTTTCTCCTTCCTCTTTCAACCTGAAATTTGCTCCTAATGGAAACGCTTTGGCGGATTGTTGGGGTTCCACCTCGTCCCGTGCGGATCTTCCCGCGCTGTCAGCCCGTGTCGCCTACGGGGGGGGCCAGTGGGGCCGCCAG